>JAJKFI010000003.1:21557144-21598986 GCA_029204185.1 Lerista edwardsae
ATCATCATCATCATCATCATCATCATCATCATCATCATCATCATCATCATTATTATTATTAAAATTGCCTTGTATATAAACTACTGTTGAAAAATTGTATATAACTACTGTTGATTGGTTGGTTGGTTGGTTGGTTGATTTATTTCAATCAAGGGGCCACCCCTATTGATTGCCACTCCCTCCTAGAGCAGTGTTTCTTAATGTTTGTCCCATGCTGTACCACTTTGCATGGTCCATCAACTGGAAGTATCACCAGAAGTAACTGTTATAACCAGAAGTAACTGGTGATGATGTCATCACCAGTTACTTACAGATTGGGAGGCCAGATATGATGTGACAGACACTGGTAAGAAGCTCAAGGTGAACAGAAGGGCTTTTTCAAGTCTGCGAAAGGTGCACACTGGAGCTCTGCCCACTGAGCCGAATTGCCTATTACTGCTTGTCGCATTGCCTTGCTGGTCTCACTGCTAGGCAGCAGGGTCTAGGGCTATATCCCACACATGCAACTGGACACCATCTGATGTACCACTGGTGATACGAGTATTACTGGCTGAGAAATGCTGTCCTAGACTAAATGGCAGCTTGCAGGGGATGATTTTGTTTTTGACCATGGTGCAGGTAAAAAGCATTTTTTTAACCAAAACCCACTGCAACCACCACGCTCCCAGTCTTTTATTGTTTATTGTACATGTACAGTAGTTTGGTTCTCAGCGTCACAATTTCCTCTGCCAAATGCATCCCAGTGTGTTTGTTATCTTTTGTATAAGATAGGTACTGCGTTCTATGTGAATTATGACTCAGAGCGCAATCCTATACCCCTGTTGCGCTTGTGCTAAGCTCTTGCGCCGGCAGAATGCTGTTGCAAATGTACCATCAACTGCGTCAGCGCTATAGCACTGGACCAGCACAAGCAGCAGTGCCAGCGCGCAGGCGCCGCCATGACCATCGGCAACACTGGCCTTGCGCAGTCAAGCATTGGCATCTCTCAGTCAGCTCAGGGTCTCCACAAGGGTGTTCCAGAGGTGTTCCAGGGACATAACTGGGCAGTGCAGTGGGTGGAGGCAGGGGTTGTGATGCAAAACAACATAGTGCTGTATCCTAAAGCCCGTCCCTGGCCAGGGCGGCCCTGACTTGAGCCGCTTCTGTCCACGTTCCTCTGCACCTGCAAAACAGCAGGCACAGATCCGAGCAGGCCCATCGGGGTGACCAGGGCTTGCACGGTACAAGGGGAAAACTTCCCCTTGTCCTGCTCGTTGCTGCTGCTGCTGCCTCCTAATGGACTTTAGGATACAGCCCTGTTATGTCGGCCTTACTATGTCGGCCTTATTTGGGTTTGCGTTGCCCGTGTCAACTTCATTAACTAAAATTATGTAACAATTGACAGATTTGTTACTATATTGAGAGTACCAGCCACATCACATTTACTTAACAGAACAGATACTAAAGTATATTCCAGATCTAACGAAACCATAGCCTTAATTGCATCTACAGTGGAAAGCTTTTCAGTGCATAATTGAGTGCTAAAAGATTATAGTAAAGTATATTTCAGTATTCTGTCTCAAGTTTAAGCCACATTCTGTTGTGTGTGCCAAAATTAATGCATTTCTGCAGCCTCAGAAAACTTTAGAGCCTAAGATAGCTCCTTATATGTCCTCAAGTATTCAGGCTTAATTTAATTGGTTAAGGGCATTAGCCATCATCCATATGCTATCTCATTGATTTTGATAGTTGATTATATAAGTGACTGTTGCAGAATTGAGCTAGCAATGTCAGCAGTAGTATGAAAGGCAGCAGTAGTAGCCTTTCCTTTTCACCATGTAAATTTTTAAATGTAAAATGGGAGGTGATTATTTTGTATATTCTGCAATGATCAGTTTGAAGAAAACAGTGTATTTGTTATTATATTAAAGCGAACCCCTCAATTCAGAACAGTGCATGTGTTTTCAGGAAGGGTAATATCATGAGCGTGATTGAAACTATGGCTAGTGAAAGACATATTATTGGCTTAAAGGAGCATTGCTTCCACTTTCCCTCCTTATTTGCTGATTTGATTTGGCTTATTTTGCAGGGTTTTCTTGCATTTAAAGCATCATGGATCGTGGTTACTATTTCCTGTGATTTCTTCAGGACACAATTCCTGCTCCAACCTTAATTCAGCTCAACAGTGTACTTGAAGACTGACAACATGTTCCATCGCCACCTCTTTTGGTACTACTGGAATACCATGCGCCTTTTTGTCTTATTAGCAGCTTTGACAACTGCAGAAGATGTCAGTAACAGCACTTTAAACCGCACCGACGTGCTCTTGGGATCTGTGCCCGTGGTAATCTCCAGAGTTGATCATATTATAGTCAAAGAAGGTCAGAGCGCCCAGATAGACTGCAACATTCAAGGTCATCCAGGGCCAGAGTACGAGTGGTACAACTCCAATGGCCATTTGCTAAAGGAAGATGAGGACAGAGGTAAGGTTTTGAAAGATTTCATGCTATGATGTTATGGTGTTTTGTATAGTATATATAAACTCAGCTGCAGTTATGTCTGTCTTACCTCTTGGATCACTGAAGTAGCTGTTATTCAGGAGACAGATCAGTCAGTGGGCAGCCCAGTCCTAACCTGCACTGAAACAGGCAGGCCAGCTAACCTGTTCCATATCTAGCGCAGGTTGGAGCTGGCTGCTGCGCAACTTGGAGTAAGGGGAATTATTTCCTAATAGGGCTACTTGGATTTGCACCAGTGAAATCACTGATTCAAATCCAAGCAGCCTGGGTAAGGCTGACTGGGCTGAGGACAGAGGTTAGGATCCAGCCCTAGGTCAATCAGGCCAGGCCACCCACACTCCCAGGCCTGGTCCATCCACTGATCCACCTTCCTCATGTCTTTCCCTTGCCCCAAAATGCCTCCATTCTGGCCACCCCTGCCATTCCCCTGCACCAGAACCCTCAGCCTACCTACAACCTCAGCCTACAGCAAACCTACCCCTGTGGGCCTGAGATCTGATGCGCAGAGTCCAGCACATGTCCTTGTACTGGCCTCCCTGGCCCTGAAGGAGTCGTGAACGTGCTCTACAGCATATTTGTGACACTCCCAGGCCAACACAAGGCACTTGCACTGACCATTGTGAAGGTAGGATTGCACTCTAATTCACCAAAAGATCAACCACCTCCATCGCCCTCTGAGTCTTCAGGTATATGCAAAGAAGGGGATGTTGGTTTCTCTCTCACACTTAGAGCCCGATGCTGTCCAACATCCCAGCATTGATGTAGCCATGCCTGCAAGGCTCATGCTGCATCCTGCAGTGGAGGTGCAGTAATGGAGGCTTCCTCAAGGTTAGGGAACGTGCTGTTATAACAGTGTGATCTTCCATTCTGTCATACTCTCTTATGATACTTGTTGCAGCCAGGCTGACTCCAAACCCCTAGAATTAAGCAGGACTCAGAAAAGAGTGTCTGGAAAGATGGTTCGGGAGGAGATTAGAGGAGGGATGGGGCTGGTTCAGCTCCTTTCATCTATTTTCTCCTTTAAAATTAGACTCCTTGCTCCCTGCTTTATTCATGAGTGGAGCAGGCTCATAGTTAAGCAACATGGCTGCCCCGTTTGATCTAGTTTGACCCTAAGATTCAGCATAACAACCTCCGAACCAATTGGCTTGACCACAGATAGATAGCAGAAAGATATTCTAGGAACAGGTTAAAATCAATTGCATTTCTTTAGCGATCTCTTCCATTCACCACACACTTTTACTATGCAGGCATCCCTGAAATAGATCTCCCAAATAATATTTCCTGGGTGCAGCCAGGCTGACTCCCAGTATAATACCAGATGTTGTGTCCCTTAAAATTAGTATGGTTTTAGGGATTGGATACAAGTGTTTAAAGTTGTAATCCTATCCACACTTACATAAGAGTAAGCCCCACAGACTACAATTGGACTCCCTTCTGAGTAGATTTGGATAGGATTGGCCTCTTAATTCATGTTAGAGCTTTAAATCTAACATCATGAAATGTGGCTGTAATCCATCAAAATGCAAAGTGGCTTCTGATTAAGAGCTGGCCCAAGAAAACCAGTTTATTATGTAACAATGACAAACTTTGCTGATTAGGCAAACAGCATGTTGTTTTCTGTAACTGCTCTCTGTGTAGCCAAATATGTGCGACAGAAATGTGTTTATGCATTTTCTGTCTAAATGCAAAGAAAAGAAGGAACATGCTGCACTGAGGAAAACAGAATTTCAAAAGCAATGTGGGAGGCACACAGCACAAGCTTTTGTGCTTCTGCTAGAGTTTAAATGTTATTGTCGGAGTTTCAGAGCACTGATGTAATTGATGTACCAGTCTGACGTATAATTAGCAGGGATATTATTAAAGCACTAGCAAAGCAAAGCACCTGCCACTGTGACGGATAGAACATCTGTGGACAAGCTGTGTGAGTGGGGACCTGATAGGTAGTAATGCTTTTGTTACTGTAGAAGACCAGTACCATTGCACCAGTAGCACCAGTACTGTAGACCAGTATCCTGAAGCATAGTATGGCAAGGCTGTCCACCCTGCCCCAGTTGCCCTGCTTCTTAGTTATCTCCCCATCCATCTTCTCTCAGCTTAGTGTTTAACTTCTGGCAAGCACAAGAGCCTACTTAACTGTTGGGTTCTTAACAGCCCAATCCTATCTGTTGGGTTTCATTAGTGGAATGCAAGTTCTGCCAACAGAGCCGGCAGGATACAGGTGGAAGTGCCTGCATCCTAGCAGACACTAACAGCGTCTTCAGAATGCCAGAAACAGGGGAGTGGCAACAAGGTGCAGGCATCTTGTTGTCTCATGTGCTCCCTGAGGCATCTGGTGGGCCACTGTGAGATACAGGAAGCTGGACTAGGTCGGCCTTTGGCCTGCTCCAGCAGGGCTCTTCTTATGTTCTTATGTCTTGAGCTCTGGCACTGCCAGCAAGTGCAATGAGGCCGCCAGCACAGTCACTTGCAGCCACAGACACAGGCCGGCAGTGAGGCCTCCGTCCACTGAGGTAAATTGGTGGTAGGAGGGAGTGGGAGGAGCAGAGGTGTTTCTGGATGGGGTTGGGGCAGAAAAGTGGAGGATTGGCAGGAAGGGAGGGGAGCATTTCTCCAAGCCATCCTAACTTGCCTCAGTAAATTATCTATTTCTTTATGATTTTGGTAGGAAGGTCTTGAGCTGGTGCAGGATGTGCTCAAACCAGCTCGCCCATCTCAAACCCCATATAAACCACTTAGGCTACAATCCTGTACACATTCACCTGGGAGTAAGTCCCATTGAACCAAATAGAACTTACTAGACATGCATAGGATTGGGCTGCCCGATTCTATTCCATGCAAAATAAAATAAAAATGTGGTATTTAAACTGTGACGTTTCAAAATAATATTTTAAAGGTTTTTATCTTTTCTTTCTTGTGATCCAACAGAGCACACAATTTAATCCACTAGGAGGATTACTCCTGTAATTACCACAAATTACCACTGTGTGCTATTTTCCCCAGGGGAACACAGCCAGCTTTACAACTAAGTGATATGTCATGGACATCACAGCCTTGTAGGCAAGGCAGTTGGGCTATGGACAGATCTAGTTAATAAACGAGCCTGGCTGAGTACCAAATTTGCATTGTGTTCATGCTTACATAGCTATGATATCCCACAATGCAGATTATTTTGGTGACATTTTAGGAGCCTTTGAATTATTTCCATACAGGGTAAATGCCTCTGCTGGTTTTCCAACTGCGGGTGATGATATTTAATTTTCCACTATCATTTAATCTGAACAAACAACTACACTGTGTTTATTCAGGCAAATATCCTGATCAATTCTGCTTTCTCTTAAGCAGGAAAATGGATCCTTGACGATGGGCAACTGAATATTACTAGTGTGTCATTTGAAGATCGAGGAAAATACACATGTGTTGCTTCAAACATCTATGGTCGGGTGAATAATACAGTGACACTGAGGGTGGTCTTCACCTCTGGAGATATGGGGATCTATTACATGATTGTCTGCCTTGTGGCTTTTACCGTTGTTTTGATCTTAAACATTACTAGGCTGTGCATGATGAGTAGCCACCTGAAGAAGACTGAGAAAGCAATCAATGAATTCTTCCGGACCGAAGGGGCAGAAAAACTGCAAAAAGCCTTTGAGATTGCTAAGCGCATTCCAATCATCACCTCAGCAAAAACCCTTGAGTTAGCCAAAGTCACACAGTTCAAGACAATGGAGTTTGCCCGCTATATCGAGGAACTCGCTAGGAGTGTCCCCCTGCCGCCTCTTATCATGAACTGTAGGACCATCATGGAAGAAATCATGGAGGTGGTGGGGCTAGAGGAACAGGGGCAGAACTTTGTCAGGCATTCAGCCGAAGGACAGGAGACCACAGACAACGAGGAGATGTACATGATGCCCAGTTCTCTGAAGCGGAGCAACTCTCTCACCGCCGACTCGGATGCGTCTTCTTTGCATGAACCGCCACACCAGATTGCGATTAAAGTGTCTATCCACCAGTTAACTAAAAAGGACTGTGTTGATGACCAGTTGCAAGACAGTATGCAATTAGAAAGTAAAGACGAGCGGGTAGAGGAAGAGGCTCCTCAAACCCCATCACATCCTGCTGACCCAATATCAGAGCCTTCTGCTGAACTTAATCCCACTGAGATAAGTCTGGGAAGTGACAGTAATACCTACACTGTTTATGAAAGCCATGTATGACAGATTCACTACTAATCTATGCATAGCATGAAAATCAGGTGGAATGCTCATTTAAAAAAAAAAAAAAAAGATAATGTATTTGCCGCTAAGCCTTACCTGAAGACTATCGCAGCAAAAGCATGTCTGTGGATTACTTGACACGTTCTTTCTTGTTTTAATACTTAGTTTAACTGGGAGGTTTGGCAGGACAATTATTACATTAATTATTATTAATTAATTATTAATTAATTGCTTTTTTGATTCAGGATAATTTTTTATTATTATTTCAGAAAACATTTACCTCAGAATTTTTTAGGTCACTGCTACTTTCAATGGAAAGTTGTATTTAGGCTTAAAAACCAGAATTGCAGGCTGTTGTACTGAAGGGCTTCAGAGAAAGACTTCCGAGGTCAGTAAAAGTTTTTTTGTTGTTGTTGTTTTGAGGTTGAAGGATTGCTGTAATACATAAATCTAGAAAAATAAGCTCTTTTTCATTTTTCCCTGACACTCGCTCCCTTCTGTGTGGCACATTGTTATGACTCTGCTCCCATGAGCTTGAAATATTGCCCAAGAGGGAGCATTTCCACAGCCAAATTAAAAGCTTCGTAGGATGCCAGTTACCAACTCTTTATACTGAGCTGTAATTGAAGGCTAAAGAAGGCCAAATCCATTTATTTCATTTGAAGCCAGCTTGTATTTAGTGCTTCAAAAAAAAAAAAAGTCCTCCTTTTCCTTCTTGGAAGAAAGAACTCAGCCAATACAAAAAGGATACACAGGCTGTTAGAAGAGAAGGATTTGACTCTGGACACAAAGTCCAAATTCAAACAGTAGTTTTAGACCATGGCAAAGCTACTTACTCCCCATGCTACGAAAACCACATACAAAGGAAGACAGGGCTCCTTGTGTAGAAGAAAAGCTTAGGAGGGACTGTAGCCCAGTGGTGGCACTCCTGTTCTGCATGCAGAAACTCCTAGGTTTGATCCTTAGAGCACAATCCTAACCTGGAGTTAGTCCGGCACAGTTAAGCTAGCAAAGTTTGGCAGCACAAGGGTCACCATAAAATATGTTTGGACCACTCTGGGAGTCAGAGAGGCCAACACACTAACGTGCGCCATTCTCCCTGACTCCGAGAGTGGTCCAAACATGCTTTATGGTGGCCCTAGTGCCGGCCAAACTTTGCTGGCCTAACTGTGCCAGCCTAATTCCAGGTTAGGATTGCGCCCTTAGTGTCTCCAGGTTGAAGTGGAAATGCTGCTGGTGGAAATCCTGGGGAGCTGCTACAACTCTGCATGGACAGTATTGAATGAGGTGGCCCAAGTCAGTATAAGGCAACTACCAATATTGTATAATAGAGCTTCACATCCTACAGGTGAAGTTTTTTTCTCTCATCCCATCATGAAAATGCACCTGAAAACATGGCCTTTTCTACAGCACCTTTGCAAGAATTCACCTTAACCTGTGCACAAGAACCATTCAAATTAATGAGATATTAAGACACCAGTGACTATGTAGTTTGTTACAAGAATTTCAGAGTATGTAGTGGTGCCCATCTTCTCTGATACTTGAGAGGTGGGCACCACTTGTAGCGGCAAGAAACAGGACCCTTGGAGCTGTTCCTTGCTGCTTGTAGCATCGCCTGCATCAGAGGATGTGATGCACCTCCTCAGTGTGCGCCTCTATAAGCAGTGAGAAACAGCTCCAGTAGAACTGCTTCTCAACACCACAGGTGGTGCCTGCTTTCTCCGGAATGTGATACAAGTGGTGCCTGCCTTCACCACTACAGGTAGGACCCGCCTCCTCCAATTATCAGAGGAGGTAGGTGCTGGTTCTAGCAGTGAGAAGCAGCTCCATGGGGGCTGTTTCTTGCAGCTTGTGATGTTGCCTGCCTCTTCTGAGTAATGGAGGGGCCAGGCACCAACAATGTCCGGATTTTAGAGTTGAGGCACCAACTCTCAACTTTTTAGAGCCAGGCACCAACAATGTCCGGATTTTAGAGTTGTCCCAATTTCAGATGTCCGGTTAATGGATAATCTATCTGCATAGGCACCATCTGGGGGGGGGGCTCTGGTTTTTTCAGCCCCCATGTTAACGCCAGCCCCCTCAGCATCCAGCACCCACACCCAATCCACTCCAAAGCACCCACAGCTAACCTGCACGGTCTTTGGGAGACAGACTAGTAAAGCGCACGATTCCATTTTGACTCCTGGCGCATGCGCATGATGTCTGCTCTCCTGACCGAGGGAGCTCCAGAGCCCAGGTCTATCCGCTATACTTACAATGGGTAGAATGGGTTCCCAGGTCTACCCATTATAAGTATAGCGGGTAGATCTGGGGTCCGGAGGGCATCGCTAGGTCAACATTGGGGATGTGATCACGTCAACATCAGGGGCGTGGCCACAAGCACCTATGTTTATCAAAGCAAGTCGGCGTCATTGTCTATCTGTATTGTTGGATTACAATCTAAGCATACAGTGATATGGGTTTTTTGGGGGGGAGTCAAATCTCAGATTTAAAAGGCTTTAGTTCTCATGAAGCAAGTTCAATACTTCTATGAATGGTTATGTTACTCCAGTCATAAACAGAAATTCATATTTCAATCTTATCCATTTTCCCACCTTCTTGCTACACACTGATTCCTTGAACATTTTCTTGTTACTTGTCCATTAATGCCGCTTAGGCTTCTCTTCTTTAATAATGTATTGTGACCTTTTTAATGCAAGCAGAGTTGTCTTCAGTGTACTTTATATTTTGAAATGGCAGCATCTGCTCACATTCTGAATTGCTGGATGTGGGTCCAGTATAACAAGAGAATTCATGACTTCAACATCATTCTTCTGTATCTGTAAATCAGATCTTATGTACTGTAACGTGTTACCAGGTTTTCCTAACATATGGCAGCACATAGGCTACTTCTCAGTCAAGTGTAATGCATTTTAAAGTGTTATTATTCTGGCCTGAATTAGGTTATCCTGGCAAAAGAGTCTTCAAGAGCTGCTAATCTAGGTGCATAAGATGTAAAATGTCTGCAGCTTCTTAACTGCTAAGAACCAGCTTGCATTGAATCTACTGCAGTACTGACAATTTCTTCACCATTTAAACACAGCAAGTATGAATATTCCGCTACTCAAAAGACTTAATTACTGTGTTTTGATTGTAAGAACTGCACATGTTAAGATTCTGTAGCTTATAGCCATAAACATGCACAAATTCTGTTAACAGTGGGGGAGGGATTTGACTTGTTTAGCCTTCATTGGTTATTTTGTATAGACTGGGCGGTGAGGTGCAGGGGAAGCTCCAGGGTCCACATGGGCCTGTTGAAATGTCCAACAGCTGTCTCATTGCTTGCCACTGTATGTACTTCCAACAGTGGGAGGAAGAGGATTAAAAAATATATGCGAGAGAGAATTTCTCTTTATTCCTCTGATTTTCTTCTTGCTGGTGGGCAGGGGAAGGAAAGCCAATTTTCTCTTTTACACTTATCACTCTCTCTTCCCTCTTTCTTCATTGTGGGCCACTTTGGATGATAGCTCTGAACAAGGGCTGCCCAGGTATGCTGCAGAATGTGAACAAAATAGGCCCTCTCTACCAGTGATGTCATTCAGGGGGAACGGACCAGAACGGGCGTTTCGGATCCTAATGGGCTCCGTGGCTGCTTCCGGGTTTTTGTTTGTTTGTTTTTTTCAACATTTGAATTTGAACTCAAAAGTGAGTTCCTGTTCGTAAATCATTTGAATGACACCACTGCTCTCTACCCCTCCTGTTGTGCCCCTTCAGTTTTGGTAATCATACTGGAGGGGAGTGTATTTGAATGAACAGGTCCCTCACACATTATCTAAAAAGAGTGGCTTGAATGAACTGTGACTATTAAAACTGGAATTGCACATTAGAAAGGGGAGCAAAATGATCTCATTCACATCCTGAATCACCTGTGGGCAGGACCAGTTTGGAAGTATTGTCTAAACCAGTGATGGCAAACCTATGACATGTGTGTCAAAGGTGACACACCACAATGTTCAGGGTGAAATATTCAGGTTCAGGTTCACCAATACCTGATAAAAATTGAGTTTATTTTACTCATTTTTCATTTTTGCAATTATTTGTTTATAGAAGACATAGCACCACACATGATTGGACTGTATTTTTTGTTTCAATAAATGAATGTTAAAAAACTGCTTCTCTTTTGTTTGGGAGAGGGATTGGGACGCCAGCACAGTCAAGTTAAGCTTTTTCCAAAGTTTTTACACACCAAAACCAAAAGTTTGCAATCACTGATCTAAACCATCTTTCTTTCTCTCTCCCGCACATCCTATCTTCCAAGCTGTTTCCCATTTCTGAAAGACAAGAGGGGAGAGTTCGAAGAGGTTCACACAGAAGGTTGCTTCCATGCTAGCAATTGATATATTCATAGAGAATTCAGATGATTTGATTGCCAAACCATTACATTATAGAATAGTCCAAGTTGTCTTCCCTTCTCTTCACACCTTGTGTTTGTTCTGTTCAAGTGTCTGTTTTGTCTTAAAATACAGTTGCAACACCATAATTGCATAACTACAGTGTGAGTGTAGTGTTGCTTAAACTGTGTGTCACGAGCCTATTTCAGGTGGTCTTGTAGCGCCTAGCACAGGCATCATTGAAAATATAGGAAGATGGGACATTGGACATGGGAAGGGCTGTGTGGCTATTGTGCTTGTATTCTTTACTATTGGAAAATGGCTGAGAAATAACCCAACTTACTGCTGCATTCTCAGTCACTATGACAACACGTCCAGCCAGAGCATCACTTCCAGTGGGTCCCAGACAGATTGTTATTCTTAAAAAAAGCGGGTCTTGGTGCTAAAACGTTTGAGAACCATGGTCCTAGTGTGCATTGGCAAAACACTATTGAGGTTTTTCAGGCCTATTGTCTCTTTAATTAGTAACTTGCTATTTTCTTTCAAGAGGCTTCTGTGCCTTTAATTAGTTGCTTCTTGTTATATGGCCACAGTATTCCTGATTGGATCCATAATTAGTTGGTTCCAGTAGTTGCAGGAAGGAAGGAGTGTTTTCATTACTATTTACCTCTTTGCTGCCAGAATAATTGCTTAATATCGTATTTTTGAGATAGCATTTTAAATTGTTGCAATTTCAAATTTCACTTCCAAAAATAAAATAATTTAATTATGTTTGTCACTACCATTTAATTCCACTTCTAGCTTATATCAGTGTTTAGGGCTGCAATGCTATACACATCTACCTGGAAGTAGGTCCCATTGAACCCATAGTGTACTTGTCTGTGTAAGCAAATGCATAGGAGGAAGCTTTTGGAGTCCTAGTGTGGAAGCAACCACATACTTCTGTTCCTCATGTGTTCCTTTTTCCTGTTGGAAGCTTTCCATTATCAAAAAGAGAAGATGTAAGAGACATAAGGGCACATGAAGAAGAGGACTGTGACTAAGCTGGGTCTCTGTCTTGTATGCCTCCCTTCTCTCTATTTCCTGATGTCTCCAAGCACTCATTGTCAACGGCAGGGCAAGTAGCTTGCCCAGGAGCCTAATGTAGCCTAAGGGCTGACTGTTGCTGACTTCTATTGTATAACAACTTTTATTTCAATAAAAGAATTTGCACAAGATTGGATAACTGTATGTCACTTTTACAATATTGGTTCATCCAGCGGTTTATTCACATGATCCTACAAAGCATATGCAATTGCATGCCTTTGTCCGCAAGAATCTCCTCGGTGGGCATATCCAATCCATGCAGAGCTTCGATAAAGTGTGAGATGTCTTGCTGTGAAAAAGACAGATTTAGTTTGGGGAAAGTATAGCTGTGTGTGTCACTTTTTAACAAGTTGCTCCAGTAAGTAAAACCAAAGCACATCTTTTATTTCCTGCTCTCAATGACATGCCACAGCAATCCGCTCGAGTTTTGTCAATTGCACTTTTGCTTACAAAGCAAGGAAGTGCAACTGTTAGGAGCCATTCCTAGGACGGGGAGAGGAAGCTGTCTGGACTGGTGGTAACTCAGTGGCTTTCAAACTCTCAAGGAGAGTTTGAGACATTTTAAATATGCTTGCAGGGGAGGGTGGAAGGCATCTCTGGGATGGCGTTGCTCCAGGGGCGATCGGGGCTGTGATTTACTTACCATTTGCAGTGCCGGGTTCCGCGTGTGTGTGCAAGGAGCAGGAAAAAAAAGCGACCGCAACTCACTTCCGGTTTCACGATTGTGGCCCACTGCTGGTTTTGTTATCGCGAAACTGGCAAGTGGGTCACAATAGCTTTTTTTTTAATATTACATTTGGGGAGGCCTCTTCAAGGCTTCCTGCACCCCCTGGAGCCTGGCGCTGCAAATGGTAAGTACATTGCAGCACCGGTTGCCCCAGGCAGCGACAAATCATTTTGCGGCATTCCACACATTCATGAAGCCAACTGCAGTAGTTCCCTCAGGCAGAAAACAGATGGGGGAGGATACCCATCTCTGCCTACCTACCTGCCTCCCCTGCTCCCCCATCTTGTTCCACTCCTTGAACTGGAAAATGAAGAGGGGGACAGAGAGGAAGAGGAGGGGTTGAAAGTGCTGTGCTAGAAACCTGGAAAGTGCAGAGGCTAGCCCAGCACCAGGCAACGTGGGGCAGCTTTTGGCTTGCAGCCTCATCTGTCAGGAGATCTTGGGCCAGCCCTGACTCCCAGCCAGAATGATTTAGATGACAAGGTGAAAACATTTTGATCCCTGGCATGACCTAATCCCCACTAAATTGGTAGCCACAGTTTTGCTCTCTAATCATCTGCAAAGATAGTGCTGATGGCAGGAGAGAGCAGGCCTGCACTCCCTCTAAGTAGCTCCTTTGTTCCTGTTGCCAAATCACAGCATTGAAACATTCTGCCATCTTAATGTGCTTTTTGTTTATAGTGATTTTGGAAGTTTTTTTTTTCCTTCAATCTTCAAAATGCATTTGAAAGTACAAAGGGAGAGGGGGAAAAGGAGGAGGAAAGGAAACAAGGAAACTTAAATGCCACATTTTGTGAATAATAACATCATATAAGAATGTAGGAGTCTTCCATCTCCAGTTAGAGTATTCACAGCGACAGTGGAAAGCTGGTGTAGTGTAATGGCTAAGAAACCGAGCTGTGAAACTGCTCCTTTCTTCGCATCTCACCTGTGCCTTGAACTCACTACAGCTGCATTCTTATCCACACTTTCCTGAGAGGAAGCCCCATCAAACACAGTAGGACTTACTTCTGAGTAGTCATGCCTAGGTTTGTGCCATAGGTTCAGTGATGTCATGCAGGAGATACACAGGGGTACGCGAGTACTGGTTCCTAGGATTACGGCTGGCCCCGCCCATTTGTCCGCCCACTCATCGAGTCTGCCCCCTGCAACATTTGAATTTCCTGCACATTTGAGTTGCCTGCACGTTCTCAGAGCCAGGCAGGCAGCGAGCGGAGACTTGCCTTGCCTTGCCACTGAAAAATGAGCTGCTCTGGGGTTTTGGAACTGTTTGGTCACTTTAACATGATGCCAGGCCTCCTTAACATGGGGTGCTGTGGAATACTGTTGCAACTGTTGGGTCAGTTTAAAATTGTCTGAGGCCTCAAAAAGGGCTTTTTTCATGTCACTTCCTGCCACGACATCACTTCTGGCTTATGACGTCACTTCCGGTGGGCGGGTCCCGACATGTGCCAATCAAAAGTGAGTACCTGTTCTTAAATCATTTAGATGACACCACTGCATAGGTTGCCTTTAGGCAAACCATTCTCAGCTGTAGTATTGGTATTTTCAGGATTCATATAAGGCTGACAACAAGATCATGCTGATGTGATCTTGAATACTTTGAATACTCAGGGCCCAATCCTAAAGCCACTAGTGCAGGCGGTAAGCCCTTACTGCAGGTGCCAGTGTTGTGAAAGTTCCTTAGGGCACTTCTACCACCCTGCTGGTGGTCCTTAGGGCATAACGCTGGTGCTGGCCCAGTGCCAGCTCCCAGCAGCAGAAGGATCTGAGGCGGAGCTGCCCAGTGGTAAGTAACACTGGCAGTGAGCTCATTCAGGTGGGGTGGGGGAAGGGAGGAGCAGGGGTGGGACAGTTTCTACCACACAGTATACAAGTACAGTATGCAAGAGGTGGATATACTCAACAAGCATCTATTTTCCGTGTTCACCATGCAGGAAATCATCAGACATGTGACCAGGTTATCACATGGAAGGCACCCCAGGTGTCAAAACGCATTCTACCTGGATAAAGGAAACACAAGTTAATTGTGCATTCATTAGCTGGCCTCAGTGCGTAATTAGATCATGCTCATGTTCAGGCAAGAACATGTTCTTGCAATGATCATGTTCATGTTCATGCAAGAGAGGTCATGTTCAGGCAAGATTCAAGATTCCAAAGAAATTGGTTGGCATTTGTTATAATCCACAGCATGACGTTTCCAAGGAGCTCTCATTGGGATGATATCACTATAATTCTGGACAAGTTGGAAAGCATCTCTGAATTGGGCCTGCAATTTTGATTTCATCAGTTGATAGGATTAATCAGTTACGAACAGAAACTACAGGATTCTGGGTGGGTCCACCACAATGCTCATTTCACATTCATTCTGGCTCTCTTCACTGAGAACCAAACTGGACAAAAATTAGATATATTCCAGTGTCCCTATTGATTCCAGTAGGGGACTTCCTGGGCACAAATACCTTGGTGATCCTGTGCAAGCCAGCAGATACTTCTGTGGAGGGCCATAGCTAAATTGCTTCAGACTTTGAACAGGGCCAGATACTGGGATCCCCCATGGTTTGCAGGGGGAAGACCCCCAATGGCATGCAGGCACAAGACTCTCACCAAGCTGCAGCAGCTTTTCATCTTCACCCTCTCACCAGCCAACCTCCCAGAGTGGACCTGGAAGAAAGCTGAGTGGCTGGTGAAGAGGACAGGACAAGGAGCTGTTCTGTGACCATTCAAAGTGCTACAGAAGGCTCTCCAATGAACAGAAAATAAAATAAAACCTTGACAAGCTTCTGAAGTCAAATGCTAAATTTTAAAAGAATACAAATTGTATGCAAGGAATCAACAGAATGCTTGACCTACCTCGAGGTCATGGGATTACTCATGCTGGGATGCTGGGAATAAAACAGAGAGGCTAAATCGTTTCTGTGCATCTTTCATCACAATAAAGGAAAGATTGGGACAAGCACTTGTACTTAGAGACAGATTTGAAGAGAGGGACGCATTTGCACAGTGAGTCAGGGACAAATGAGCTGATTAAGCACCAGAAGGTCAATAAGCCTTGATGGCTTTCATCTAAAAGCTCTTTAGGATGAAATTGCTGAATGAATCATTGTGAATCAAGGATTCTTGAGGCTATTTTTTACCTAAAAACCAGAAAGCAGCTAATGTAATTTTTGAATTTTTCAAGTTCCCAGAAGTTGTATCAGAACTGTGACTCAAATGAAGATGACAGCTATGCTACAAATGAAAGTTCAAAACCAAAAATATTACAAATACGATTCAATTCCTCATATTTCTCATGACATGTTCCATAAGTCGTTTACTAAAGAAAGCCCCATGCATGAAACAGAACTGTTTAATACACAACTAAACATCAGAAGGCCTCTGAAAGACACCCTCTTGACACCCGCTCAAGGTGTGGTATTGGGGCAATTGATCACCTGACCCTCCTTAGCTACTCCACTGGAAGGACGTGTGTCAGCAGCCCATATAAGCATTTCCCAATTTAATTCAAGTTAGTTGAGGGGGAAGTTCCATATGTGTATTCCTTTGCACACAAGGGAGTGTTTTGTTTCATGCATGTGAATGGATAAACCTGCTGGCATGGGACATATGGCTGAGCACACTGGAGAGTTTCATCAGGCTCGTGTCTTCTTATTGTGGTACAATTGAGAGTGTCCTGACATACAGTATCTTGGTGTGATATGGGAGTACTCTGCAATGAACAAAAGACCAAAAGGCACAGGCACAAAGCTGAGGAAGCTGCCTGGACCGAATCAGGGCTGCTCGGCCTGGGGATGAAGGCTTGGATGCGGCCTACTAGATTAGTGGTCAGGGAACAGGGGTAAATTACCCCAAATGGGGTAAAAATGAAATTCCTGGGGGTAATGGACAGATAGGAGTATGCCCCGCCCCTTTTCCCTCATTCTTCCTTCATGGCCAATGTTCTCGACACCAGGGAAGAGCCCGAACCAGCTGCTGCCGTCGCCACCACCCAGGAGCCCGGCAGGGACGCGAGATGTGCAGGCGTGGGGCAGGCTCTGGTGAGTGGCTGAGGTGTGTGTGTGTGTATGTGCCCGCAGGTGTGCGTGCATGCGTGCGTGCATGCGTCCGTGTGTGTGTGTGTGTGTGTGTGTGTGTGTGTGTGTGTGTTGAGAGGACTTCTGTGGACGTGTCTCTTTGCTTGTGAGCAGCTAGGGCTCTCCCTGGGTTTGCCTTGTCTTGCTGTCCTAAGGAGTGAAGCAGGCGAGCAGGGGGAGGGCTGGGGTGCCTGCGCCTGCGCAGGGAGTCAGGGACACAAAGAGAGGCGGGAGGCAACGAGGCAAGGCGAACAGCAGAAAACAAAAACAAAATCAGAACTGCTGTTGCTGGCTTCTGTGAGCCAGAGCCAGAGCCAATCTGAATTCATTATACAGAGAAATCTTAAGTCCAAGCACCTAAACCTGTTGTCAAAAAGGTAAGCTAGTTGTAACCCAGAAGGGTCGAATTCTATTCTCTCAAGGTCTGCAGGTGTACCCAAACTCTTTACAACTTCATATTTACATAGCATGAATTAAGCTCATTAATTAATCAAAAAAAGCAATGGGTTCCAATATGTAATTTTTTTCTTTTGTTCTGGCGGGGGAGGGGGTAACGTCGGCGGATCTAAATATATTTTAGGGTAAAAGGTAAAAACGTTCCCTGACCCCTGTACTAGATGCATTCCAGCCCCTCCCCCCTCCCCAAGCCAGCACGCTTATCCGCTCGGCCAACCCCCATCTAGTGCCTCCTGCCCACTTGCCCTCCACTGTCTGGAACCGCTGTTGCACCAGCCAAGTTCTGCTGACACAGGAGCGGTGCAGCAGCACAGCCTCGGTCCAGCGCCCTTGCTGCTAGCGTCTGCCCAACAGCATGAGTGCTGACATAGGGGTGCTGGTCGGTGCCCCCGCATCAGCGCTAGTGACACTGGGCCGATGCAAGCATGTTATTTTTCACAGATTTTAGGGTTTGTTGTTTTGTTTTTTTAATGAGAAGTGCACTGCAGTGTCATGTTTTTATCTCATTATCACCATTTTCTCCCACCTTTAGCCATATCTCATCGCCACATGTATGACTGTAGCCTTATGCTCCAATCTCAGGCTATTTCATTGGAAAACATTGAAGAATCACCAGTTCTTTAACAACACTGATTCTAGCAATATGCTAATAATCTGTTATGTCAGCAACAATCCTGTTACAAAGATCTGATTAACACAGAAAATTGTTAGGTGCAAATTCCAGGCCTGGATGTAATTCAAAAGCAGACTGACTATCAGCACCTAGGCCTGCTGTAAAAAAGAACTGCAAACCCAGTGCTTTGCAAACATCAGCTCCATGTATTGTCTGAATTCCCCAAATAGCCGGTGGTTATTCAGCACATACAGTAGCTAAATGTTCTAACCTAACAATTACTCTTGTTTTCTGTCCAGAGCCTCTGACATTTTGACAACCACTTTCTGTTTGCCTATAAGTTGGTGGGATGTGATGGCTTCCGTTCTGATAATTTAGAAAACTGATGTGGTTCATATCACTAGATCGTATTCCTGATTTTTTGTCTTAATGGTTGTCTAATAAATGTGTCACCATGGCTGAACAAAATAACACACGTACAATCCTCTTCATTACTCCAAACCCTAATGTGGACTGGGCCTTTAAGTGGAACATAAGAAGAGCCCAGCAGGATCAGGTCTTTCTGTCCCATGCTTAGTTTCTGCCTATTCATCATGGAAACCATGCTAATTTCTTCTGCCAATTCTTTTCACAAATATTAAATCCAATTACTACATCATCTTACAACCCAGATAATCCTTATCCTGTTTCAGAGCCCAACCCCTTTTTCTCAGTAAATCTAATGTATTGTAATGGAGTGCATATGGGTGCTTGGGTATAATTGTGCAATTTCAATGTTATTAAACAAAACACTGGGCATACAATCCGTAGAGGAAACTATCCAAAGATACCAGAATAGCAAGAA
Source organism: Lerista edwardsae (assembly GCA_029204185.1). NCBI lineage: Eukaryota > Metazoa > Chordata > Lepidosauria > Squamata > Scincidae > Lerista > Lerista edwardsae. The sequence goes on from JAJKFI010000003.1 coordinate 21,576,029, forward strand.
TAGTACCAGAATAGCAAGAAAGTGAACCACATTGAGACAAGGGTATCTGTGCAAACATACCCTGAGAGCAGGTATTGATTGTTGTTTTTCCAGTGTTGAAGACAATTTAAAAGAGGGATTCTGTTTATGGAAGTGTACACTCATTATACTTTCATTTCTGCTCAACCTATTTTGCAAGGTTTTTATTTCTAATCCAAAATTGACAATGGGACAAAAACATATATGTGCACTATGGCAACTGATGCATCTCCAAAATCACTCTAAGGGCTCTTAAAAAAACAATTTCCTGTTTTGGGCCTGAACAAACAATGAAATTCATTAAAGTGATAAAAATAAAATTATATCTCCCCTCACACATTTTTTCCTGGTTGGTTGAACACAAACATCTCCTTATTCGGTAGCTAACATTTTCTAATGGATAGTGGTTAAAATCTACTACAGATGGGCATATCAAAACTGCAGATGGTTTTTAAATTTTATTTGGTATTTTTTATTGTAAGCCGCCTTGGGTGCCCTACCATAGGAGCAGAAAGGCGGGGTATAAATTCATTAAATAATAATAATAATATCAAAACAAGTATTCCATCACTACCATACAGTAGTTAAGTATATTAAGAATACAGGCATGCACTGGTATCCACTGATTTAGTATCCACAGTTTCAGTTATCCATGGATACCATGGATACTGGAACTCCTGTTGAAAAGATAGGGGGTCATTAAACAAATCTCCTTTCTTTACTTGTTGCAGCAAAACCACTGATGTTCCCCTATCTTTAAAAAGGTGTCCCCAGTTTCCACGGTTTCAGATATCCACAGTGGGGTTTGGAATGGAACCTCAGCGGATACCAGGGCATGCTTTTTATTATTATTATTATTATTATTATTATTATTATTATTATTATTATTAAGAATATATTTCTTATTAAGTATTCATGGTAATTGTTCCCATATTATACAAGCCAGGAAATAGCAGTCATATTCCTACTAACAGAGAAATGTAAAAATCTAGTTACCTATATATCCAGTATGAGAAACTGAATGACCAGGTCAGCTCTATAGTACACCATGGCAGATCTCAGATGCAAGATTAAAGGAGGAGAAGAATGACAATTCTTTTGTGTGACTGTCTCCAAATGCTCACATAAGGATGAAAGTTCTTCTGGTTACATTATTAATATCAAAAGATGTATATCAGGTGGAGTGCTGTGTTGCCATTGTTCATTATATTAGTCCTTAAGTCTTTTTGCCTTATCAAAGATATCAGAAGTCCAGGCAGCATCACAGAAAATTGCCGTGTGTCATTCCCACTATTTCCACCATGAATTTCATGTTCACTAAATATGTTACTCATTTTCATATTCAGTCCTCTGCTAGCCAGAGTTGTGTGTATGATGCAATGCCACAGATCCTTACTGCATCTGTGAAAATAGTTAAGCAAAGCCATTCGGTAGTCATGACATCTATTAATTATTCAAATATTATTTATTAATTATTCAGAGTCCTGCCATCATATCTTTGAAATCCTGACAAAGAATAATACATATTGTTCGTCATGAAGGGAGGAAAATATGACTGCATAAAGTCAATTTCCTGCACTGAGCCATTTGTGAACTTATTGTATTATATCATTTTTACAAAATGAGTACCTATTAGAGTAAAATTGTTATGTTTCAAAAAAAATTAAACAGTTTACCAAGCAGTTGTAATTCAATGCCAATAGGAACACATATATGAATATGCATTCTATTTATGGCGCAATCCTATGCAGCGCCGGAATGGCGAGGCTGACTCAGCAGCACCATATCCAACGTTGCATAGGAGAGGCTGGAGCCCCCCACCACAGCAAGGGAGCGTTTGCTCCCTTACCGTAGGGGAGGCTCCAGCCTTCCCTATGTGCTCCTCAGATCTGCGGGCGCAGATCTGAGGAGACCACACGGCCCGAATTGGGGCTGCGCGGATGCGCTTAGGATGTGGCCATATGGCCACCTCCCAAGCCCGCCCAAGTCCTGCCCAAGTGCCATCCCCCACCTCCCTCCCTCCCACCAGTCCCCATCCTGATATGGAACGGAACCTCCCTTGCGCTGACTGGCTTTGGTCGGCGCAAAGGAGTCTCTCTGTTGGCACTCTGAAGCCAACACTACTCATAGCGTTGGCTTCAGAGCTGGAGCGCTGAGGTGGGGGTGCTGCTCGGTGCCCGTGTGCCCACGCTCCACTCCTTGCGTCGACGCTATGATGTAGCATCGATGCAAGGGGAGGAGTAGAATTCCACTGCCCATGTATTGTAGATCTCTTTCATGTTCAATGGCCTATTTGAAAATAAATCCAATATACTTCTAGTTCCTTTCCCAGCAGGTGATACACATGGGGAAACCTGCTTTCATGCCTAGATCATATGAATTGGACACCATTCTAAATGGTGCGGGCTTTGGGAAGTTCCAAGTCATTACAAGAAGATAACCTTTCCTATCATGCTCCCAAATTTCTTTTTCAGATGTCAACATATCCAAGGCCAGTTGCCACTAAATGCAAAGGTGCAAAGTTGGTTCTAGACTGAGAAACCAAATATGAACTATACTGAATACATTTTATCATGCAGAGCAAGATGAAACAAAATCAACATACAGAATGCAGGAACAAATATTTGGAAGACCTTAAGAGCAACTGCATGACTGTGTCTCTTGTGTATTTTTGAGCTGGTGAACCCTTGTTGAACTGGGAACCATTTTTATTCATTTATTTTGGAATGCAATCTGCTTCATGCTTTTGTTGAAAAGCAGTATAGGAAAGCCTGCAATACCCATGATTTTGGGACTTGCTGATTTCAGAATCTGCTGGTTCCAAACCCAAGGGAGAAAGCCCACTTGTGCTCTAGTCACCTCCAGAGGCTTTTCTGCGGTAATAATGCATGGCCTCTACAGGCTTCAGAATGCTACTCTGAGAAATTTAAAGGCAACTTCCGGTTTTCAGCAAAAAATGGAAGTCACCTTTACATTCCTCCAGGCAGCATTCTGAGGCACGCAGAGGCTTCAGGCTGGCACAGACAGCCTCAGTTGGCCTCAGAAAGCCTCTGGACACTACCAGGACTTAGTTCCAATCATTTTTGGAAACTCCGAGCAGATCTGCAGATTTGAATATCCGCAGACTTTGGCATCCATGGGTGTTCCAGAAATTGAACCCCTGTGGATAGAGGGCCATCTGTATATAAATAGGCTAAATAATTATAGTAATATATTACCAATTTCTTTGGTATTGAATATATGATGATAAAATTAAACTGCTTCTTCTTATTTAAAAAATTAGTCTAGTCCTTATCTTTGTGAAGGCCTAGGGAAGGGGAAAAATAGAAATGTGAAGGCCTGGAAGGAAAAATAATGGAAGAAAAAATTTAAAAAAGTGCTTTCCCTGAATTTTTTCTATGTGGGTAAAACATGCAGGGAAATATAAATAAGAAAACGATTCTCTGAATTTTCCCAGGGTTTTCCCCTCCCCCATGCTGTCATATTTCTCATCCTGATTGAGGGCGCAATCCTAAACTGAGTTAGGCCGGCATAAACTAAGCCAGCAAAGTTTGGCCAGCACAAGGGACACCGTAAAGTATGTTTGGACCATTCTCGGAGTCAGAGAGGCCAGCACACAGACGTGAGCCATCCTCCCTGACTCCGAGCGTGGTCCAAACACGCTTTATGGTGGCCCTTGTGCTGGCCAAACTTTGCTGGCTTAGTTTATGCCGGCCTAACTCCAGTTTAGGTTGCGCTCTGGATTGAATTAGAATTAGGGCCCAATCCTATGGGCTGCAGTGCAACTGGTACGAGCATACCACCAGTGCTGGTGTTGTAAAGCACTTCCAGCACTGGTGGTAAGTCCTTGCTGCCCACACTGGTCCAGCGCCATTCCTGTGCACCCAGAGGTGCCCATGTGTAGGCGGTAGCCGATAAATACAGGGGCTGCCAGCGGTATGGCATTTCTGGGCGGAAGGGAGGGAGGGTAGGAGGACAAAACTGGTTGGGGGATGACTAGAGCAGGGTGGGTGGGTCCAGCAGTGGCCTCCGCTGCTGGATCCTAACCTCCATGTTGGGCTGTGTGATCCAATACAGAGGTCTTCATGTCTGCGCTGGCAAAAAAATAGCTGGCACAGAGAAGGAAGACCCATCAAAAGCCCTGCACTCCTTACCCTGGGGGGGGGGAAGGGGATGAATACTCCCTTCTCCTGAGATGTCTCCAGTGCCTACCTGGCTCAGGTAGGATGCAGTGGTAGTTATTTAGGTCATGCTATGCCTCCAGCACCCGGGCAGCATAAGATTGGGTTGTTACTCCCACTTAAGTGTGTATAAGATTGTAGCCTAAAGATATTAGCATGCCTGCTAACTGGGCAAAGAAGAATCTTTTAAAGTAGTGTCCGCTTCTGTTTATCAGGGGGAGAACAATTGTCTCTCTTCACCCCAACATTGTATCTCTTGCAGTGGCTGTTGCTGGAGTCTCATCTGTACCTTTTTTAAAACGATGAGGCCTTTGGGGATAGGGGACCATTTATTGATTTATTTTACTATGGAAACCCCTTTGCAAACTTTTATTTTCAGCTTCCTCTGTAAGATTTAGAGCAAATGTACATTTCTACGATTCAATGATCCATGGTACCATATGGCCAATTACTGTCAGCGGAGAAAAGAGAACATGTTTTTGTGTCATCATTATTTTATCTTAGAGAAAATGTCCTTGAGTCAAATAATTTTGCATCACAAAGGATTCCAAGTACTCCTTACCCTGTAAGTCCCCCTGACTGAGTAATCAGAGTAGATGATTACTCACCCTGGATGCCAATTATCTGAGGTTTCCATGGCAACTCTCTCCATATGGGATTAACTTTAAACATCAATTCAATGAACAGACCCTTTCAAGCAATAAAGGTGCACTGCCGCTGCACTTTAAAACCAATATACCATTATCTTCTAATGCAAGTTGAAAATGATGCTATCTGCTGGCACTCTTCCACTAGTAAGAAGAACCTCCATGAGGTTTTACAATACATGTATAGCTCAATCCTAGCATGCCCCTTGTGTAGCCGCGATGTCATCGCATCGACGCAAGGAACGTCAGCTTCAGAGTGCCAACGGAGAGCCTCCCTTGAACCAACCACAGTCAGTCGGCACAAGGGATTCTCTGTCCCGCTTTGGGACGGGGATTGGGGGGACGTGGAAGGTGGGAGGCTGGACTTAGGCAGGACCTGGGCGGGCTTTGGAGGTGGCCATACGGCCACATCCTAAACCTGTCAGCGAGGCCACGAGGTCCCAATTCGGGCCACACGGTCTCCTCGGATCTGCACCCCCTCTTTAGCAGGTGCAGATCCGAGGAACACATAGGGGAGGCTGGAGCCTCCCCTACGATAAGGGAGCACCCACTTCCTTGACGTGGGGAGGCTCCAGCCCGTCCTAAGCAGCGACAGTTGTTGCGCTAGCCGGCCAGCCTCGCTAATCCAGCGCTGTTTAGGACTGCGCCCATAGTGTGATCTACTAAAATGGGCATATCTGGCAGCCTATCTAACCCCCCCACCCAGTTATTTACATAATGCAGTCATTTATATAATTTTTCCAAATTATATAGGACTTCTAAGTAACTTTATATTATTACTATAGGAAATATTTCTATTGAGAATGAGTTCTGCGCTGCACATATGCAAAAAAAATACATCCATGAATCAATGCAACATGTGATTAGTTTTGGGGGGATGGTCTTAAGATACCAGAATCCAACTTGCAGTTCATCAAGGAACCAGTAGGCACACTGCATATACATATAAAACAGGGATGTCAGACTCGTGTCATACAGCAGAACAAACAGCATTCATGATACCTGCTGAGAGCTGTAAGTGATGTCATTAAGCAGGAAGTGATGTCATGACCAGAAATAGGCACTTTTTTCTCACTTAGGAACTCATTAGCTACAAATGACAGAAAATAGACAAATCTTGATCATAGTTTGAAAGAACGGGAAGGCCCAGTTATCGTGTGGGCTGCCTTTTCAGCAAATCAGCAGCTGATGGTGGTGGTGGGAGAGCCTTGGGCCAGATAAATAGCTTCCACTAGCCACATCCAGCCCGTGGCCCTTATGTTTGTCACACCTGACCTAAAAGATTTCTTGCATGTAGACAGATCTGAGATTTTACTTGGCAGCAGTCTTTCCAAGTTCAGAAAATGTGATGCAAAAAATAGTCACCCGTCAAAAACATTCCCACCCAGATAGAAAAGAACCTGCATTTTTATTATCTAAGAAATCCATGTTGCAATAACACAAGGAGTTAATGCTGGGAGACTATTAACCTCCAGAGTTAAAGCTACTTAACTTTCATTAACATTAATAGGAGTCATGTGGCTGATACTGTGCCTTGTGCTAATTAAAAACCTTCCTCCTAAATTCTATCTCATCTTAAGCTATTTAGTTTCACTTGGAGGTTCTTTATGCCATACATGGTCTCCTACAGTGAAAAAATACTCTGTTCTTAAAGCCCACACTATACAAGGTTCCCATTGCTAAGTCCCTAATCAGAAATGAGAACATAACATGGGTTAAAATCTGGGCCACGACTTTATTAACTATGAGGTCTGCAATGTATAACCTGTAGCTAAAGGTGAGGCAGGCAAGCCTCAAAGGGATTCCATTTTGAGCCCTAAGTCTCAAGGCCTTGTGAGACTGATCCATGTAAATCCCCTTTCACAGGTCTTCTCCAATGGCTATTCTCAGGTTATTCCTTCTGTATCCCCTCTAACATGCCATCATTACAGGGAGAGTACACTAAGAGCGCAATCCTAAAATGTGCTGGAATAGCGAGGTCAACGGGTCTCCTCGGACCACCCCTGTAATCTCCTCGGATCTGCACCTGCTAAACAGACGTGTGCCATCCTCCCTGACTCTGAGAGTGGTCCAAACACACTTTACGGTATCCCTTGTGCCGGCCAAACTTTGCTGGCCAAACTACGGCAGCCTAACTCCAGGTTCAGATTGCGATCCGAAACACAAAGCAGTGCAAGCCTGGAAGTACAAGGCCCATCTCTTCATCAAGAGCTTTTCCTCAGGTATTTCACCCTTTACAATATTTTAAAATGTCTATGTCCGCTTTTTAAAAATAGAAATATGTTGCAAATACTGTATGTTTTCACTCAAAACAGTCCAGTGACATAGCTTCCTCATCCCACTGACATTTCTTCCTCCATTCTGCTATTTCACGCTGACTACCTAGATGGAACTGCTGGGCAAAATTCCAAAAATGGCCTGTCAGCATAAAGAATAGCTATGCAGTGACTCAGCAAATGTATGACATCTTTGCAGCTCCACTGCAGTATTGTTCACTTATCATCTTCCTGAAGACAGTTCTTTTCTGGGCATCTTTTATCACCTCTAGGCTGCAATCCTATGCATGCTTATCTAGGAGTATTGATGATAATTGATGATAATGGACCTTAACTTCTGAGTAGACATACAGGTTTGGGCTGTCAATCCATTTCGTTGATATTAAGATACTGTACTAAAGCAATAGAACTGAAACATATGGATGATTCTGAAACAGAACAGAGGGATATTATTTTGAGTAAAACAGACTGTATACCGTCTGATAAATTATCTGATAAATCTGTTTCACAGTTTAGTTAAATTTCAATTATTTGTCTTTCTTAGACCAGCTTCTCAAACTATCAGTATGAAGTTGTCAAGGTGCAGTCTTGGATTGTATATAGTGACAGTATATGTGTGGGTGTATATGCTATAATATATGTTTGTATGTAGTGACAGTATATAGTTCCAGTGCTTGACTAAATTTGGGATCCTCCTACAAGCACTTCAATGGCTCCCTCTTGTGGCCAAGAAAAATATTAACAATAATTTAATAATATTTTGAATACCTATGCGCTGTTATCTGCATAGTTTGATTTTTAGACCACTGTAAGAGTTCAGGATGGGTGAGAAACAATTGTACATGACCCTAGTTACCTTGAAACTGAGCATGAATCTTAAGCACCCACTTAATCCAAAATTTAGGAACAGGAAGTTGGTTACCCAGATTGTGTCAGACTTTTAAAACATTAAATTTACAAATATGAATTTATATGCTTTGATTATTGTAAGGAACAGCATTCAATACTGTATTGCTGAACAGTCACATTGTTTTCATCCAAGATACAATAGCTGTTTTGAAAGTAGCAGTACAAACCTTTGTAAGAAATTGTTATTTCAAACCTCATGCCTACTCCAAGCATATTCCCAGTTTTATGTTTTATGGGATTGAGGGTGCAATCCTAGCCTGGAGTTAGGCCGGCACAAGTCACTTTTGCCGGCCCAGGAGTGTGGCAAATGAGCCGTAAAGTGCATTTGCACCAGTCTTGGATTCAGGGAGGCCTGCACACAGACGTAGGGTTGGACTAGATGACCTTGTACGTCCCTTCCAACTCTATGATTCTATGATTCCTCAATTCCGAGAGAGGTCCAAACATGCTTTAATGGTTTACGACACTCTTGGGCCAGCACAAGTGACTTGTGTTGCCCTAACTTCAGATTAGGATTGAGTCCTAAAACATAGGTGAGCCTAACCATTGTCATTCTATTTTCACCCCAAATAAGAAGACTGTGCTTCTAAGAAAGGGAGGAAAGTTGGGAACGCCAACTTTCCTCCACATTGCTTTCGCTGCCCAGAATGCCTCCAACAGTGAGGGGGATGGGCAACTTATACAGGGCATTAAAGTACCCTGCAAAACATAACATTCTACCTTCCCCGCCCTCTGGACGCCACACATCAGGGGTCAGCCAGGTTTAGTTAGGCAAAATAGCTTCTCACCCCATGACTCTATCTCCACAAACCTGCTCAATTGTGCAGGTCGGAGTTGTGGAGTCAGAAGCAATTTTGGGTGGAGTCAGAGCCAGAGGTACCGACTCCACAGCCCTGATTTATATAGTAAGTTGATGTATTTTAGGTGCTTTAGGGCACAATCCTAACAAACTTTCCAGCACCAGGGCAATGTATCTCCGAGCTAAGGAAACAAACATTCCCTTACCTTGAGGAGGCCTCCATGACTGCCTCCCCGCAACTGCAGGGTACAGCACATGCACTGTTGGCACAGCTATATCAGTGCTGGAAAGCTGGTTAGGATTGTGCCCTTAGAATCATGTATTATTCCCTGTCTCTTCCCTTATTAATACCTACTAGGCAGCCACACCCATTTTTGTCCACTGCATTTGCCACCCAAGTTGTAAGCATGATGAAATGACTGAAAGAGCCATGGATATAAGATGGTTATGGCAGCTGAAAGCCAAAGTTGCAATCAATCAATTAAATCTGTAGCAGCGATCAAATAAAGGCAGGAAGCAGAAGCAGAAATCTAATATAGGACGATTAAATGCAACAGAAAGTCCGGTTAGGATGAAACATCAACTAGGCTAAGATAAAATCAATCAATTAATTAAAGTCAATAAGACCAATATCAATTAATTAAATCTTCAGTGCCAATTAATTATGTTGGGAAGCAAAACTCAAATAGAGGCCAGCTCTGTAGAACAGTAAAAAATATTTTATGATGATGAAATCTGTCAATGTATTTGCTTTATTGCTTTACCTTGGGCCCTCCCACCTGTCCCTGCCTCAGAATGGGCCAAAATGGGCCTCCTGGAAGAAGATGTCAATAGCTTGGTTTTACTTTACATATAGCTAGGAACAGAAAGCCTCAGTCCAGGGGCGGAGGAAGGGTGTAGCCAGGGGTGGCGGGAGCCATGGGCGCCACCGCGCCAACAGTGGCAAGGCACCATTGCATGGAAGAACCCACGCGGCTTTTGGCCCGCCTGCCCTCCCTTGCGTCTGTATCGCTCCATTATGGAGCTATTCCAGGCGCAGGGAGGCATGGCAGGGCGACGCACAGGGGCGGAGTGATGTGCAGGGGGCGTGGTTTCGTCACCCTGCCATGGGCGCACTCGGGGCTCCGTTTGTCTCTACCTCAGTCCAATATTGATAATGATGAAAATGAATAACCTGATGATGATAATGATAATTAATGTCATCATTTGGCTCCAGAACCTGTCCCATGCATGCTAGAATTCTGCCCTCCTTCAATAGCTCGCTTGGGCGGGAGAGATCCTTTGAGCAAGGTGTTTGAAAATTGTGTTCTTTGCAGATTTCGTTATTTAAAAAGGCAGACATGATATTATGCATTTTTATTCTCATTCCAAGTTCTCATTTTTATTAATTTTAAATGCTTTAAAAGTGTTATAGGTAGATGATATAGGTGATATAGTGTCAGCAGATGCAGCCAGTTTGTTTGTTTTTAATTGGAAAAGTAGCTATTTTAGAGGATGTGGTGGCGCTGCAGTTAAACCACTGCTGCTGGTCTTTCTGACTGGAAGGTTGGGAGTTCGAGACCACACAACCGAGTGAGCTCCCATTGCTTGTCCCAGCTCCTGCCAACCTAGCAGTATGAAAGCATGTAAAAATGCAAGTAGATAAACAGGTACCACTTTGGTGGGAAGCAGAGGTGGATCTAAGGGGGGGGCAAATCTCTAAGTTTTGCAAGAAGCCTTACCTTGCAGTGGAAAACACTCCTCTCCTGCACTGTTCTAGCCAATCCTCACAGGGAACAGCAACATCTTGGCGTTGCTTACTGGCTACAGCAGCAAGGGAGAGGAGGGATTTACATGACAGGGTAAGGCTTCTTGCAAAACTTACAGATTTGCCCCCCCCTTAGATCCGCCTCTGGTGGGAAGTTAACGGTATTCCATGCGCTATGGTGTTTAAGGGGAAAGGGGTTTAACTGAACGCACAGACAGCATATTCATTGCCTCTCCTCCTAGGTAGGGTAGCATAGAGTTGACATGTAAGCCCTGCTCCCTGTACTGCAAGCCTATCCTTTCCAGCCTAGTAAACCAGACATTAAAGAACTTTGCAAAAATGTAATAAAATTTGTTTTCTTTTGGAAAAAAAATAAAAAAAACAACGTTCAACAAGTCATGGTTTTAGGTTTATTTGCTGTATTTATCAAGTTTTAAATTCTAATGCTGTAGACATGGATGGGTAGAACCTACATAAGAAAAGCTCTTTGGAGCACCGCAATAATTTGCAGATGTGTAAAGGTAGGGTTACCAGATACAAACTGGGACAGAGTGCCTATACCTTTAACCATAGTATAGAAGAGGGAATTTGGCCAGGTGCTGCTGTCTAATTATAAACCTTTCCATGATGAGCTGCATCTATCAAAATTCTCTCTTTTGTACGTTTAAAGATATAGGCACTCTGTTCCAGTTTGTATCTGGAAACCCTATGTAAAGGGCTCCGTTCACCAGAAGGTTTGAGAACAGCGGCTTTAGGCGATAATGTACAGCAGGGGTCACAGTCACGCACGATTTCTCCTCAGCCACTCTTTGCACTTTACCGATTTCTCCCGCCAGCTAAATTGCAACGCGCGCGCACTCAACTTCTGCCCGGGCTTGCGTGACCCATAGACTACGAACAAGAATAGACTCACAGTAAGTCAATTCGATGTCAAATTTTGTGCTTTCCAGAATCACAATATTATGAAAAAAAAATTCATTTTCCCCCACGCAAAAGAGAACCTTTGTAAGAGAAAGCAAATATTCCTGGGGGAAAGGGAGGGTGAAGAACCACAACGCACTGCTGCCTCACCGGGGCTGCACTGAAATTCCACTGGGTGGAATCTAAAAATATAAAAACGAGCCCTGCTGGCTGGGTTTTAAAAGCTCTCTTTACCAGGCGCCTTCAGGTTATCGAGGCGGCGTGTGCATCACGGGTTTGGGCTCTCTAGAAGCATCTTGTCTATATGCTTATGGTTGGAGTCTGCGCGCGATGACGTCACGGGCAGGAGGCCTCGGGGACTCTTGCGGCCGCAGAAGACGGGATGTTACGGTTGGGGCGGCGAAGGAGATGACGGGCAGTGGGAAAAGGAGGCCCCGCGCGGCGGTGCAAGGGCTGCAGCAGGTATCCGCGCCAGTCCTCCCACCCCCTCCTCAATGGTTTTACGTGGCCGTGCGGAGAAGGCTCCCCTTGCAGCCCCTTCGGGTCCTCCGACTCCTTCTGCCGCTTCTAGAGCAGAATCCGAAACAGCAACAACTTGTGATGCAAATAAAGCTTGTGATGCAAATAAAGAGCGTGCTCCTGGGCATGTGCAGAGTGTTTTCTTCCCGGCCTTATTCGCGCAGAGCTCGGATGGATCGGGCAGGTTGGAATCGGCAGGGAGTTTTCGTGAATCCTGCCTCCTTTGTTTTCCAGAGACCCAAGCCCTGAATTTCTTATAGACTGCGCTGGGCCAGATGTAGGGGGGTGGGTGTGTCGCCTCGTTTTAGCAAAGCCGTCCAAGTATCCCTCTGTTCCCTTTATTGAGGAACGTCGTTAGCACATTGTATATTGAGGACCTACGTTTTGGTTGCATGTCTTTTCCTTTCTTCCTCTCCGTCCTTTAAAATACAAAGGTGTGAGTTTTCTCTCTTATCTCTTAGAGTATTAATTTGCTGTTTAATGGCAGTGTGAAAAAGCTAAAGATGTAAAGAAGAGACGGTCCAGTGAGGCAGACATCCCCCACCAGCTACGCCATGAAGTTGAAAGCTGCTATCGGCTCAAGATGCCTGAAGACTTCTATCATTTCTGGAAGTTTTGTGAGACGCTGGATCCTGATCAGCCATGTGGTGGGTTCTAAGAAAATGTTTTGCCCATTATATTCCAGGCTTTGTAAGATTTTTAATGGCACAATTTTATACCTGTCTGCTTGGAAGTAAGACCCATTGAGTGCAATGATCCCAAGTAAGTGAGTATTGGATTACAGCTTTAATATGCTGTTTCAGTGACAAAGTTCTAGTTTGTTTCAGTTTAGTATCCAAAGGTTACCTCCCCACATGCAATGGAAACTATTTTTGACTGCTGCCTGCAAATTACAGTGTACAGGACTCACTGAAAAATATGGGGCTGCTCCATGATGTTCTACAATAAATAGGTTGTAGGCGCAATCCCACCCACCCACTTGCTTACACCTATGTCTTTTCTGGGAATACATGACGATTGCAGCTTGACTTTATTGACATAAATCTCAAATAATGTATAAAGGAGTGGGCAGTGGCCAAGCTTTCTCTGTTCAAGGTTACTTTTATTCAGATGTTTAAGTTAAAATCTTTTTCAATGAGCATAAAATTATAGGCATTATTTGTCTGCTTGCTTATTTTAGATGCTCTTAAGTCCAGCATTGGACTTCAGCTTGTTGGACCATACGACATTCTTGCTGGCAAGCACAGGAAGATTAGCCAATCAAGAGATGTAAACTTCAACCTGCACTGGAGGTTTTTCTATGATCCTCCTGAATTCCAGACTGTCTTTACTGGGGACAGCAATATGCAGTATCACATGGGGTATTTCAGGTAAGAAATGAATCTGTGTTGGAAAAAAGACTTTTATACCATTGCTCTAAGATGCACACCAAGCAGTGCTGCTTCTAACTTTGAAGTGTTTTTTTTTAGAACCGGGTACAAGTGTGCGGGCAAATTCCAATGTAATGATTGGCATGTGTGATAGCCTTCCTGTATCTGTAAAAATGAAAAGGTGATTCTAGAATGTATCAGTCAATATTTTTTCCCAGGAATTATCCTGTGAAGAAAATTGGGGAGCAGGGCCTCAGTTGCCTCTGAGAAATATGTTTATGTACCTTGTGTTTTGTTTTGTTTTTTTGGACATTTTCCATGCTTGTTCATGCTGAATGACTTCAAAGCTCATATGTGAGCGCAAATTATTTTGCAATTAGTTTATAAACCAACTATTTTCAACCACTGTACCGTGGCACACTGGTGTGCTGTGAATGGTCTGCAGGTGTGCCGCGTGAGTTTGGGGGAGAATCATTTATTAGTAAGGCTATTGGGATGTGTGAGCCCCCCTCCCATCAGCATGCGTCTTGACTATTTTAGTGCCTTCAGTATGCCTTGAGATGAAAAAGGTTGACAGTCACTGCTATGTACTCTATAGCCATGGTCTCCAAACTAGAGAACCATGAAAACACTCCCCAGCGTGACCCACGCTTACTGTTCCACTGGGGAGCCAAATGACAATTGTGCATACATGTCCCAAGTATTCCCACAGCCAGCCTCGCCTGCCCAGAATGCCAGGCACAGCCTTCTGGGTTGACATAACCAGGAAGCAGCTGCCATGGGAACACTTGTGACATGTAGGCTCAGTTGTCGTTTGGCTCCCTGTGTAGCGGTAAGCATGGGTCACCTTGGGGAAGGAAATAGGGCACCAGATCTGGCTTGCGGGCCAGAGTTTAGAGCCCCCTGCTTTATAGCCTCATGTTGTGACATCCCACAGGAAGAGCGGGTACTTTGAATGTTGCGTTCTGACATTTCATATGACACTCCTTTGGGGACTTTATGCTCTAAGATGTTCTTGCATGATTCTCTGACTAGAAAAGAGAGAATTCCTGATTTAACAGCCTGTTCAACAGCCATTTGTTGTTTCTGATAATCAGTTGCTAAAGGAAAAGAGTTTGAAAAATCTTCATTTTAATACCCTATACAAAGTAACTTTTGCCATGCTTATGCAAAAAGATAGTTTTTACGTAGAAATAAATTTCTGGATTTTTAAAATTTATTTATCCTGTGTATATATTTCATCTGAATTTTGAAAAAGTTCTTATTTGGTTCTCTTCGTAAAATCTATTCTTCTCTTTTTCTTACCTAGCCTTGGTCACAGATTTCCTGAACTTAAAAGTACAAGTCATGAAGAAGATAAAAGTTTCTAATTAGAACTTAATTTAAATGTCTGTGTATAGCCTCCAAAGGGGCCCATTTTTATCCCCCTTTTCTGTATTGGGATGGGGAATGTACTCAGTAGTCTATTCTTCTCTGCAATACCTTAATGAATGTATATGCAATTGGTTAAATGTGTTCAGTTGATACTGTTTCTGAACTCTCTGTTATAGGGACGTACCAGCTGAACTGCCAGTGTGGGTTGGTGAAAATGAAGCCAAGAAAGGTTGCACGATTTCTCAAGTTGGTGACAATGTATTTGCTGCTGTAAAGTAAGGTTTATCACTTTTGTCTTGTACTTTAAAAGAAACTGATCCAATTAGACAAGTTTTGGGAGCAGTCTCCTGGTACTGGCACAGTCTTCTCATCCGCTTCTCATCATTGGTTTTCCCATCCGCTGATCTGACTCAGCATGGAGGAAAGAGAAGTGCCCTTTGTTTAACTTAAGCACGTTCCTTTAATTAGCAGTCATTGTTTTTTTAAAAAAGCTTATCTTTCCATGGCAACACAGTGGCAGGCATTCTCCAGGTGCTTAGAGCTAATAGATTAGTATCCATTATTTGTGTATAAGTTGTGCATATGTTTGTGTGTAAGTTTCCATTTTCAGATAAAAGCTCTTTGTAAACTGGAGAGGTAATTGTTGCAGGATATGCATTTGCCAGTTGTTGACTAGACTGCTTTCAGCCACACAATTGAGTTTGTGTAATAATGGAGTTGGGTAACACATTGTGAATTTTTTTCATTTGCAGATTTTTATTTTAAAAACTCAGAATCAAAATTCTAAATGTAATTTAAAATAATCTCAGTAGCTTAAAAATACTGAAGTCTTTTTCTGCTTTATTTCTCTTGAATTGAAAGAAATTGGTTGTGAAACCTAACGTTTTACAGCATAGATAGTAGGTCATCTAAAGTCTCTTGCATAACTGCAGTTCTGACATCTTTTAACAAAAAGCGTTGATCGTGGGTCTGTTTCAATAATTTTCTCATGTGAAAGAATTCACATGATCACTTAAAAAATTGTGTTTGGAGACTGGTTCTCTAATGAATGCAGCTGTTATGTCTGTGGACACTTTTTATGAGATTCTCTGGGAAATGTTAATCACTACCTAATGGTTGCTTCCCTCTGGAAGAACTTGTGTTTCTTTTAGAAGTCCATCTCTTAGCAGGGAGCCTGATTTTGGAAACAATCATTTGAAATCTTTAGATCTGACATTTTTATAATGAAAGTGGGTTAAATTTTAGGGTTTTTTTGAGTCTCTCTCCCCCCCCCCGTGTGTGTGTATTCATTTGCTAAATAAGTGTGGTAAGAATTTTTGTAAGATCAAGTAAGTTGTTTATGCTTTTATAATCATAGAGAAAAATGGCAAGTAGTATGTTTTTTGTTGTCTTACAGATTACTTTTGTCCAAAAAGATCAAAGAACCGATAGATAAAAAGAAAAGTAGCATTTTGAAAGAGCTTGATGAGAAACTAACCAAAACAGCCAAAGAATTGGGCTATTCATTGGAGCAAAAAACTACAAAGATGAAAGAGAGAGATAAGAAAGTATGGTTTGATTTTGTTTTTAATTCTACTAAAGTAGAAAAGAACTGTAATGTACAGTTCCATTTAGGACTGTAAAGAATTCATCTAAGGGTGAAATTCTAACCTGGAGTTAGGCCGGCACAAGTCCTAGAGTTAGGCTGGCTTTACAGTGCGTCTGCAACACTCCTAACCCCAGGTTAGGATTGCGCCTTAAACTAGTTGTCTGAGAGTCCATGTTTGTTCAAATCACAACATCTGAAATTCTTGGGAATTTGCAAAAGGAAACTGCTGTAGTGGTTTTAAGCATAATTTTACTATTACCAAAAACACATATAAAATGCAGACCATTGATCCTGTTTTTAAGGTATATGAGTCATGATAAACTACACTCAGTGTAGAGAAGAATTTTTTTGGATGTATTCAACAACTCAACAATAGGTTTAAATTGCAGTATTGTTATAAACTGTCAAAGGCAGAATGTGATTTACTTTGAAGAAGAAACAAAGCTAAATATCACCGAACAGTAGTTTTGAGAACTATCTCCAGCTATACATAGAAACGGGAAATCAGAATTGGGAATAATTGTGATTCAGTTGGCCTGTTGAATAATATGAATAACATCAGCTTTATTCAAATGTTGATTACAACGCCAGTATACTGAAGAAAGAACTGTAACATTTGTACAAGGAAAATGAATGAAGGATATTGCTGTTGCTATGGAAAGCTAGGTTATGTTCACTATTTGTGTATTGCAGGGTGTTACTTTAGAGTAAATCAGGATGGAGACAATGAGGATACTACATTGGGCTAACAAGTGGCAATTGTGATCACAGTGATCTAGTAACTTCTAGGAAGTTATTTTTCCAGGAGAAAATAATAGCAAGATATTGTAAGGCTCTCAGGGTTGGTGGTTGTTCAGTTAAATGTAAAACAAAACCAAAATAATGCTCTAGGCATTGTAAAGCAGGTACGGGATTGGCATTTTACCAAAACTTTGATTCAGGTTTTATAGCAGTCATGTGTGTCTCTCTTTTCTACACAGGTAGTGACTAAGACATTTCATGGAGCTGGTCTGGTTGTCCCTATAGACAAGAATGATGTTGGCTACCGAGAGCTCCCTGAAACAAATGGTGAGCTAACTTGGGCGTTTCCATTCTCAAAAAGACTGTGTTCTGTCAAATTAAAGCTATATCTTTTGCAGAGGACATGTGAGAAGTTGCATTTTGGCATTGGTAATAATGCCTACCTGGATGTTGGATAAATCTTTAATGAAAAAATGATGACATCTACACTTGAATGAAATAAATGAGCATAAATTCAGCAACTGATTTATGTTCCATATTTATGTTCTTTAAACAAGAGATACTAATTAGCTGTTTAACAACAACACATTCCTGAGGCACCTTAAAGGCTAACAATATTGCAACCCTTTCATGCTGTGAGAAAATAGTTGATGGTTGCCATAGAACATAGTGTAGCATGGCTGCTACTCTAGAACTTGATGTGTTTTTATTTTGGTAAAAGGAGTCTTTGCCCTGTTTTAGTAATTCTTGAAGACAGATCCTTATAGATTATTATTTTTTAATTGGGTTGTAACTAATTCAAGCATTTACTCTTGTCTCTAAAATAATCTCCTCTAACCTAGTGGTTTTTAGTCTTTGTCCCCATCAGGGAACCCTTTCCACTTCGTTTACTGAGAAATGCCTGCATGTCTACTGTGAAACCCCTGCTTGTTGCAGAAACTCTAGAGCATATTCTGCTTTGCACAACCAGTTCTTCGTGGATCTTGAACAAGCCTGTTTATGACCTAAATACACCCTAATGATCTCTTACCTGCTGCAAAACTTTCAGCTTCTGACTACACAGCGGTGAGGGACCAGATAGGATGATCCACCCTTGGAGATTGAGAGACCCAAGTGGTTTTTTTGACAGCCTAGTTAGTGGTCATTTTGTTTAAGCTGTTGAATGTAGAGGTGACCTGGCCAGTTAGCCTAATCGCTTCCAAGCACTTCCTTCTCCATGCTCTCTCAAAATGAAAGTCATAGCACTTACTCACTTAACTAAAGTAGCTACAATCTGATCTGCCAGTGAGATTTCACACATTTTCTAACGAGCAGTTATCAAGCTCTTGTAATAAAGAGCTTATGAGTCAGAAATTTCTATTTCCATCACCACCACCAGGGTTCACTATCAGCAACTTGGTGACTCCCCTACAAAACTTCTGTGTCTTCATATCATTATTTGAAAACATAATCCAACTCTTGTCTTCTTATTAGCATCTCTTGCATACTGAATGTGATACATATAAAGAATGTACATACCAGTTTTGCTCTCATGTTTTTCTCTGTAGCTAGTCTCCGAAAAATCTGCAGAACCATTGTAGATGCTCCTAATGATGATCAGAGACTGAAAGCCTTTGCTCCCATTCAGGAAATGCTAACATTTGTTCAATTTGCTAATGATGAATGTGATTATGGAATGGGGTATGAACTGGGCATAGACCTCTTCTGTTATGGATCACATGTAAGTTAAATTACTTTCTCTGTAGAACTGTCAACTCTAATGTATATGAACTACAGTCTCTAACTTGTAATGAAGAGGATTATTGTATAAAATACAGGTGGCCCCCCTTATCTGTGGATCCCTTATCCACCTTTTAAAATTATCTGCGGAAGCCCTGCACACACCCCACGCACCCTTTAAACCTAGATGTTTAACCCATAATAAACCTCCCTATCTACCTACATTTGAACTTTAAACCCTTGCAGCCACAAGCATTGAGGAAGTGGCAGTTTAATGAAGAAGCCTCTTCCCTAGCCAAAATGAAGCTTCCAACATGGTGGTGACCAGCTTTTTAAGATGGCTGCCCCAAGCTGTTGGTGACCCCCTGAAACTTGGTGCACAACCCCCTTGGGGGTCCTGACCCTCAGGTTTGGAACCACTGCTTTAAACCATTATAAGCCTACAAGTTTATAGTGAGCAGTTAGGCTGCTTCCTGCACTTCAAAAGACGTGATCAAAGTTAACAGGAAGTTCTGCTTGCTATTAACTTCAATCATATTTTAAGCATTCAGGCAACCTGAATGTTGCTGTAAATCTGTAGGCTCATAGTGACCCAGGAGAGCAAGTACACTTTCACAAAAGTAAACCTTGCAATCACTTTAATGGTTGTGGGGAGGGGGCTGCAGGGATGGGTGTTCCCCATATCTGCTGTTTCCATATCCACAGGGGTTTGTGGAATGGTTCCCTCTGGCTATGGGGGACATGTCTGTATAAACATGACGACAATCTTGATAACTCTTTAAAGTAGTAATAACTGAAGAGTAAACAAAATACTGGTTGACATCTCATCTTGCAAAAGTTACGTTCCTATTCTTAGGATAGAAAGTATTTTGGTATAGCGTTGCCTAGCCTGGTGAGAAGCTGTGAATTGTGTAACATGTTTTGTTAATCTTTTTCAGTATTTTCATAAGATTATTGGCCAGTTGCTGCCTCTTGCTTACAATTTGCTGAAGAGAAACTTGTTTGCAGAGATTATTGAAGCCCATCTAGCTAACAGACAAGAAGAGAATGTGGACCAACTAATACCATGACATAAAACAAGATTTAAGTACAGTACCAAGATTTTGTTTGGGGTTGTGTATGTTTTAATAATTTTTTTTGCCTAAGCCAGTGTTTGTGTTACAAAATAAAGTTTTTTCGAAACAAGAGTAACTTACTGGAGATGAACCTAAATCACTTTCTTCTTTAATTTGCTCCTTTAGTGTGGCTTTCACAGAAGCTGTAAGCTTTTATGGCTTTTAAATTGTGTCTCACGGAACCTTGGAATTAATGCAATGGTATATAATGTTCTTTTTAAAAAAGGGTTCTCCTGCTATCTCACAGCATATCATATGGAAGCGTGAGTAGTGCTCTTGGGATGTGCAGAGGAAGGTATAAAAAAGAGGCACACATACTATAGGACAGGCTTGGTGGTAACATATGTGAGAAGCATCTAGATGTGCCAGTGGTGAGCCAGCAGTAAAAAAACAAAAAAACCTAGGGTAATGCTGGATTGCAGGGGGGCGGGGGGAAGAGAAGCATAAAGTACAGATCATTGACAGAGTACTTCCACTCTGTACTGCCCTAGTCAGACCTCACTTGCAATACTGTGTTCAGTTTTTGGCACTCTATTTTAAGTTGGATATTAATAATCACAGCTAGGGATGGCTTTTTTTGGTGATCAGTACAGAATGTTAAATAATGAGAATTTCCACTGAAAATGCTACATAACAATGAAATTTAGGTCAAAAAGCAAAAAACACTGCTTTGAGTTTTGACAAAGTTTGACATAAGTTTAGATCAATTTTGCAAAAATAACACTTATTTCTGTCAGTTTTGAGGAATCCACATAGTTTTCAGTAAGGGAGGAGTGGCAGAAACAGCTTGCTTAAACTTGCATGAACACGCATGTTCATAGTATGCACTGGGGCAACTTTAATGGAATATGGAAGTAGTAAGCAGCAACCAAGCTGCAGCTTGGGAACATTTGAGCAGGTTATTTCAGGCTGGGGTATGTGTGCCAGTGATTGCTTGCCTTTGTAGGGCCATTCATCCTTATTTATTGCGCTGTTTGTACAACTTGCAATAAAAATTTGGCTAAAAACACAACACCACAATTTGATATTTTAATCAAGAAATTTTGGGGAAAAAATATACTCAAAAAACCCATCCCTATCCATACCAGGTTCAGAGATGGGTAGCTAAGATGGGAAGGATCAGCAAACTAAGTTCTAGGAAAAAAAGCATGGTAGCCTAGAGAAGAGTAAGGGGAGCCATGTTGCCATTCTCAACTAGCTGAGGACTAGTCAAAGAAGTGGAAGCTCTTGAGGGTTTGAAAAGAATCAGTGGATTAAGAACAGAAGAGTCCTTGTTTGATCAGGCCAATCTAGTCCAGCTTCCTGTATCTCACATTAGCAATTCAATTCATCAGACAGAAGATGCCTCAGGAATTGCTTAGGACAATTAGATTTTTGCTATGAGAGCATGCTGACATTAAAACCTGCTATAAAGGTATACAGATCTCAAAACCTCTTATGACAGACAGGCAGCTGTGCAGCATTCTTTAGGAACAGGATCTCTAATTTTAGGGCAATTAAACTATTCAGAGCCATGTAATATTAAATTTATCCTTTTTTGTATTGTATATTGTTTATTTGTGTTTAACAGCAAACCAACTGTAAACCAGATGTAGGCCAATTGGAAAATTAAAAGCTTACTGTCAAAAGACCCTGGAAATAGCTGGAAGCTGGAAGGAGCACAAGAAAATAGTCAACACCTACACACCTTGCCAAAAAAAAAAAAAGACTTTTAAATTATTATATTCACCCCAGCATGGCATGTCTAGGGGACAAGGGAACCAACGGATTTATTTTAATATGTAAACTGCTTTCTGAACTATTGATATACTAAAGCGGGTATATCAATCTATATATATAAAGAAGAGCGTATGTGTGTACGTATGTGTGTATGTTCCACATAGGCTCCGCAACACCTGGACCGACTCGCACCAAACTCGGCATGCGGGTGCCTTGGCCCCCCGAGACCATTGCTGTGGGGGTTTGGAACAGCTCGCACCCCCACGGGTGGGGGTAAAAGCGAATTTGTGGTTCTCTATGGGTGGCTATGGGGCTGAGACACTGCATTCCGATGCTCTGATGATGATATGATGAGATGCAAAGTACATGCAAATGGCATGCGGAATCTTCAGGCAAATAGCAGTAAATAGGTTTCCTGCAGGGAATCCTATACAGGGCCATCTGTATGGCTGGTGAGTCTGGCGAGATGGGGGGACAGGACTCCCACGTGGCAATGTTGAATAACCGATAAGATCTACAAATAACACTGGGGGATCAGGGAAGGCACACATAACCACCCGGGCAACGCCAGGTAAATTTAAAACAACAAAAAACCCTTCCAAGGGTGGATTTGCACAGCCAGGCAACAAACATTAATGCCTGGACCGACTCGCGCCAAACTCGGCATGCGGGTGCCTTGGCCCCCCGAGACTGTCGCTCACACACTCCCGGGCGGGGGTAAAAGCAAATTTGTGGTTCTCTATGGGTGGCTATGGGCTGAGTCACTGCATTGTGATGCGCTGACAGGGCCATCTGTATGGCTGGTGAGTCTGGTGAGTTGGGGGGAGAGTACAGGGCCATTTGAAGAGGCAGTTGCAACCATTTCCAAACGTGTTGTGTGGCTGGTGAGTCAGGGGGACAGGACTCCTGCATGACAATGTTGAATAACCAATAAGATCTACAAATAACACTGGGGGATCAGGGATGGGACACATAACCACCCGGGCAACGCCAGGTAAATTTAAAACAAAAAACCCTTCCAGGGGTGGGTTTGCACAGCCAGGCAACAAACACGGGGGGGGGGGGTCAAGGATGGGAGAAATAAACACCCGGGCAACGCCGGGTACATAAAAAACCCAAAAAAAGCCCAGGCGTGGGGTTGCACGTCTAATCCGTACTTTCCAGGGTTACCCAGCAAACACTGGCAATAAACACTAGGAAGAAACACTGGGTGTGTGTGTCACGGATGGGAGAAATAAACACCCGGTCACCGCCGGGTAATTTTTTACAAAAAAAAAACAATGTCCGGGAGTGGCCAAAAACCACTGGGGGGGGG
>JAJKFI010000003.1:21599086-21615657 GCA_029204185.1 Lerista edwardsae
CCCCCCCCCCCGTGGATACCAAAAACCATGGATACTGGGGATGCCTTTTTAAAGAGAGAAACATCAGTGGTTATGCTGCAACAAGGTAAAAAATTGTTTAATGTTCCCCTATCTTTGTAACGGGCACCCCAGTATCCATGGATAACTGGATCTGTGGAAATTGAATCAGTGGATACCACAGCACACCTGTATTTCTTTCCAACGCACCACAATCTACATCAACAACTAACAAAGTGATGTTTCATAATGAATCCCAATGTTGCAACATTTCCCTGCAAGTTGTCAGGTCCTCAGTCAGAACAAAGGGCAACATTAGCCTGATACTACTTTCAGTCATCTGCTCCTTTGCTTACATTCCCTGTTGGAACAAGCCAGAACATCTCCACCTACAAGCCTTAAGTTGTTTTGGAATTTCACTTTAGGATCACATCTATTTGTTTTTTTTATGAGAGGAAAAGCAGAAGAAAGGTAGTTGCCATACAAAATTTGGGCCAAACAGAATTTACATTCACATTACAAACTTAAAAATAGCTTCAAGCCTCCTGTGTAAGAAAACCCTTATGCTAGGCTTATATGCTTTATATTAATGGTGTCCTATTTAGCAGGCATTTGTTGATGCTCATGATAATTCTTGCACTTCAAAAAAAGATGTGTAAGTAAAAACATCTTTCTGCTAATTGAAGCCAATACAAGAATGTGAAAAATCTAGCTTTCCACTCAAAGATGGTTTGTTTTGCTTTGCACTCTTAATTTAATATTGACATTTACTTAATACTATCTTTGAGCTCTCTAGATCAGCTATACAACTGCATAGGCATATAGAAAAATACTATCAAACAAAGCAATGAAAAGTCATACCAAATGGTCACACAGAAATTTTTAATATGTTTTATAATGAAATCATCACAGTAATAGGATTTTATTTTACTGTAATGATATCCACCTCTACCACACTAGTATAAATAAAAACATTTAAGATCAATGTTTAATACAGTTCTAAGAAATATCACAGATTAACAATGCAATTTTCATGAACCACCAACTGAACAGTTATAACTCAAAAAAATATGCTGACACCCCTGCCCCCATCCTGTTCAACTTTAATAAGGCGCTGCAAGTTTTTACATTATTAGTAAACCCTTTTGTTGTACAGTACAGGCACACTAATTTCAATTCCAGAATTAATAATGCATCATGACAAAAACACAGTTTATGTGCCAGTAAGGAAAACTGAGTAGGAAAGAACCAACGAATGAGGAGCATTAGATCAGCACACTATAGATCTGGAGTATTAAATGTGAAGATCTAACATTGAAATAAGACATCAGGGGGTACAATTTTCTTCATTTCATGCTGCAGAGGACAATCTAAGGGGACTGTGTGCTTATACAATACATATAAACTTGAGTGTCTTATGGTAAAGCAAGTGGTTTGAGGGGAGTTTCAAATTAAACAGGATGCTTGAATATTAGAACATGTTTCTTAAAGAATAACCTGGTTTTAAAAAATGGCATGATTCATTTTTAAATAGTAAATGAGTGGAAGCATCTCAAGTAGTCTCCTGAGCTATTAGTATATACACTCTGTGTATTCTATTCCATTAACACTGATTTAAACAAAAGTCTTCAAATGAAGTTATATTCTAGATTTATACTTAAACAGTAAAAAAAGGGGGCATACATCATTTTGAGTGGTTTGCCAAAAGCAGTTTAGCAAAAGTTTAGATCACCATTGAAGTTCACAGCAAAACACTGAGAGAGGATTCAATCCAGCTGAGGCATTAGGTACTCAAGCATTGTGAAAAAGCTATGGCCTAAGAAACAATGATCAGAAAAGAAAATCAACATCCGCTCCCATTTAGCAAAGCACTAGTTTCCAATTCCAACTAACTTCACTAAATTTATTCTACAGCTCCTTTGGCATATTTTTCTCAGTCAAGGTCTTGGATATCCTGGTATCAAGTAATGTGCAATAAAGAAATGGGTTAATTTACTCTGGTCACATACCTGAGAGCCCCTTTTAATGTGACACAGGGGCTTGCATATTTATGTCTGCAGTAGGGCTTCTGGTTCTTTATTCTTTCCTTAAAAGCAGCTTCCTGCATAGCCCTGCAAATAGCTTTTGAAATTTCCATGTTTTCAAATCATGTTTACCAAGTATGGAGCTGCTGGATATAGTCAGAAACCACCCTGTGCACCCCCAGCCCCTCAATTACGGTACAATGTTACACACATGATAATAGATATTTGAATAGTCAACATGAATGCCCCAGCATTAGATGTGTGGCTAATGTTTAGCTGCCTTTCAGATCTCCAAAACTGTCCCCATGCACATTTCAGCCGTATTATGGACATTATGGATTTTGCCTCATCTTTTCTGGTGGTACTGATGCTTTACTCTGCCTAATAGATATGCACACAAAATGCATAATTTTTTAATTGGAAAAATTCCAGCCCGATTTATGCATTCTTGTAGGTGGAATTTAAATCTTAAGCAACTTTTCTAGGAAATTATCTGAATTATCACTGTAGCAACTATATTTCAAAGTTCCTGAAAAGAAAAATGATTACAATCTATAATTAACACAGTACTGTACTATGTTTTAAATTCTGCATGTTTACAAATATTGTGGCTTCTTTCTTCCAGTTTTCAAAGAAACATTAAGGTTATGGCAATAAAGTATTACGTCTGGATTACAAAGAAATACAAATACTTCCTCCATTGGAAAGTTTTCCCCCACTCTTTGTTTACAGAGAATTCTGAGTTAATGTACAAAAATCACATTATAAAGGTAAAATTAACTGTGTGACTATTCATTAATTTGTATTTAGTATATTTTTAATCCATAAAAATATAAATAAAACAATGGTAAAATATCAATGTACATCTAGTGCAAGTTATGATTACATTTCTTTCTCCAGTGTCTGGAATGGAACACTTTTCTGTAGCAATGGGAAACAAAAAAAAAAAATGATGATGCTTAATGAGGGAAGGAATCTCCAGTGTTTGAACATGCAGTTGTTACCAAATACACATTTATATAGAACTGTTCCTGTTCTTAGAGAAGCGATATTTTCCTTACACTGCACAACACTGGTATATACCTTAGTGTTTAATAATACAAAAAAATTGCATAAGCCTAGGTCACATCATTTGCAGCAAGAACGTTCCTCTTGAAGACAGGTTTTGGCCATTTAAGTAGCAGCACATAAGCTGCTGTATTTCAGACATGCTTCATATAAGTTATTTTACCTGCTCAATCTGCATTTGTAGATTTAAACTGCCACAAGAATGTAATGACAGACAAATTCTAGGTCAAAATGGCACAAGAAACATTTCCTTCTTGTGATCAAACTCAGCAGGTCACAGTACATCTCAATATGAGAAACTACCTTTTCAAAAGGGCACAGCAATTGTAAATTAGGTCTTGCTACTGCTCAGGAGAGAGACAGAGAGAAATAAAAGCTCTTCTGAAATGTAAAGAGGTGATGTGGAATAACTATGCATTTCACGAGTGAACACAACAATTGTCTGTGGTAGAAAGGGCAAAGTCTTGCAGTCTTCAAAAGATGGCTCAATTCAAAGTGATCCCTCCAGAAACAGGGACTAACAATCAATTTTTCAATAAGCAAAAGGTTACAGCTTGGAGCATTCAAATCTTCTGACAGAACTTTCTCGCTGCACTATCATGGCAGATCTAGCGTTGAGAACACATCCAGTGCAGGGCTGCAGAAAGTTCACTCCCATCCTCTATTATCTTGAGGTACATTCTTTTCCTATCTTGCTGCACTTTCCTAAATCAACTCCTGCATTCCAGTAGCATGCTTCTCCATAAATCCAGCTTTCCTTTTGCATTGCAGAACAATGCCTCATGCTAAAGTGTTGTGCTATTCAACAAATGAACTTCCTCTTCACTTTCCTCTCTCTCCTCAGATATTGAGTTCAGTTGAACATTATTGATGCGGGGTCTTGGTTTGCCGTCTGGGCCATATGACGGAGGATATCTTTTTTTGTTATGATGCCAAGGAGGCGCCTGGAACGACAGACAGAACATGGCTAATAAAATATGAGGCAAAAGGGAAATAGCCAAGCTAACGCTGTAGTCAAATCCTTTTTGTTGACAGGAACAGAATGTAGTAAAGCCTGATTTTCTTATTTCAAATTTTTTTTTGTATTGTAATCAAGTAACCATCATTTAGTTAAAAACACTGATATTGTGCTACTAAACAGGATGGTCACTAAGCAGTTACCATTTTCATGATAATCCAAGTAAATAAAAATTGAGCCTGTGCCCACTTAGTTAACTCTTCATTATTATATGCCAACAAAAAAGTAAAAGAACAATAAAGAAAAAAAGGTGTGAATAAGTGATACTGATCCCATTACCAAAGAAATATAAATGTTTGGCTAATTCAAACTCAAAATTGCTTGATAGCTCAATTTTGAGTCTGTCCAGCACAACCTATTGGTTTGGATGTCTTCATAAGAGCACATGCAGATAGACTTGAAGTACAGATTTATTATCACAGGTTAATCTGTTTCAAGTTCAGAAAATGAAAAAGGAAAGCCATATAATTAGATTTTTTGTCCCCAAATTTAGTAATAGTGCTCTTATGATCAAGGTCTTTCTAGCTAGTAAGAATATACCAAGGAATGAGGATGTCCTAAGAAGGTATTATCACAGGAGAAACAGAAAGAAAGAATGAGCTTCTGACCTTGTTATTCTGGTTAGTAGTTTCTTTCTAAGGTGGATGCATGAAACGCTTGTGAAGTATTAGAATAAAATGCAAGTCCAATTAGCATGTATGCAGCTAAACTTAGAAGACAGATTTTAATAGCAACTATGGTAGAGCAGCAACTAGTACCTAAAAGTGGCACCGAATACATGTAGCAAGAGGGAGAACTGGCAAACTGAAGTACGGTGACTAATCTTCACTGGGACATAAAGACACTTCTAGCAAACACTCAGTAACTCTGAAATTCAGAAATGAACAGTACTGAAAGTTCTCATCCTGCAATATGAATATGTCCTCGCTTACAAGTTTGCAGGTAGACTAGTACTATTGTTTAAAATTTCAAATCCATAGTTTCAGCACGTACTTGTTTAACACAATTCCCCAAAACTTAGCAGGAAAATGTACCCTGAAACCTTTGGGAATAGATCAAAGACTTGAAATTGTGCTATCTAATCTATTTCATATCATAAACATTCTCACTTAATTAACAACCTCTTTTAATTTAGCACCTTATTTTTCACGAATGGATTTTACTCATGTTTCAAATTCGTATTACAGTCTAATTGAAAAGCCTACATATTTGTATAGGAAGTTCAGTCGTTCAGCTGTAATAAGCGAACACTGAACAATTCACAAGTTTCATGCTTCCTGACTTCTAGAGTGTCTAATGAGGAGATCTGATATATCTAATCACCAAGGGTTCGACGTGCTGCTTTAGTTGCTCGAGATGTTCTAATATGTTCTTCTTTGTGATGATCCCCAAGACAATCCTGAAACAGATCATGTTATGCTAATAACTGTGTGTGAAATCAAACAAAAAAAGCTCCAATTACAATGAGAGAAGTTTAGAAAAAAAGTAAAATGAGAACATGGACGAATGAATGCTAATAATGAAAAGGTTAACTGAAAAATGATCCAGAGGTCAACATCAATTTTTCTGTGATTTAAAATCTGTTTTTCAGTTAGGTCAAAATGCATATTAAATTTGGCACAATACACTCATTGAACACATGTTATCTGGAGGTTTACCACAATTGCTATAAAGTTTTCTGTTTCCTGCTATTAAGTGGAATGCAAAAAAATGCATTTAATTTTTATTCCTGTAGACTTGAATTCTAACTATTGGTTAGAATTCTAAGTATTGGTTATGAACAACATTGAATTTTCATCCTGAATTCTACCTGTGAACCATGCAATTCAACACTTATAATAAATTACCCAAATCAAAATGTGAATAGATTTATATATTTTGGATTTTTTTCAGAACTGGGAAAACACCACTAGAAAAACCATGGAGATTCAGCATAAGTGTCTGTTACTCCCTTACTCTATTTCTATATAGAACATTATGGCTGAACCAAGAATTATGCAGGATGTCAAAAGCCAACCTTCCAACCCCTGGAAGTCCTGCTTAGGGTTTTTTTTCCCCCGGAGTTAACAGATGCCAACACCACTATCGAAGTACTTTTCACAAACTAAGAATTGAAAATTTTGTTTTAAATAAAGCTAATATGCTCAAGTTGACACCCTCTTCACTAGGTACTATATCCTGAATTTGTACAGCAATGAATGCTAAGGGTTCCACTGATAAGAAACAATATCTGTAATGTCCTCCATTCACATTATTTAAGGTATGGTAGAACCATCAAATAAATGTAGAATCAAGGAACAGTGTTTTCCAAATTGCAAAGCATTTTAAAACCAAAGATCCTAATGTCCCTTTGGAGCTCACATAAATCAACAGATCTTTTGATGATGAACTTTTAAAGATTTGAATCCACATATTTGTGCTGAAAGTATTATACCAGTTCTGGTTCAGATATTTACCATCTTTTTCCTATCAAAGTGTTCCAGAGATAGATCCGAACTGCATAAATGGTCTACTTGCCTAATGGCAGGAATATGCAGCAAAGATTAGATAGCTATTTTGATCATCCAGTGGAATGAAATCTGCCTATTGTTAAAATTGTCAAATGCAAATTAACAAAAGCTGAAGTAGGAAAATAAACATGAATATTACATGGCAGCAAATAACCAAAATAAGCAATTTTATTCTAGGAAATTAACAATTATTCACCAAGTAATTTAGCATTAACTGTGTAAAATGCTGTTTTATTTTGCAAAATTAGTCTTTTAAAACTGTAGCAGCACTACATTTTGTTTACACAAATCATCCCCTTCCATTATACTTTTGAGTATTATCAGAGGCTTTAACTTCTAGATTACAACTCCAGTGTTTTGAAGGAAAATGGCTATTTTCTAGGATGCAAATCCCAACTGCACTATCAGAGCACTGCACGCACACACGCACACAGGAAACATATATAGGCCCTTCAAAAAGTCATGCATTCAATAAAGTTTAAAATACTATAGTGAATACAACAATGGAACAGTATTTAAATAATTCCATACATAATATTTTTAGGTTAATTTGGGCTGAAATTAATTCTATATACCTTAAATCTATTAAAATGAGTAAATTTAAGTAGTTTATTAAGATAAAGTGATGTCAAGTCTCTAAAGTCTAATATGCAATATCATAATATGTTTCAAAACATTAGATACTTTACTGTTATTTCCAGTTTATTAGTGCTGGAACTGCAAAAACGAGTCGACTCACATAAAGTACCAGAGGAGGGATACGTGTAAACTCAGACCAACTCCTACAAACAGGATTTTTGGGTTTATAGTGCCTGCAATTCATAAAGCCTGACCTACAAAGTTCTACAAGTCCTCTAATGGGATGCAGTGTATCATAAGAGGTCATTCACATAAGTCAGAAGTTTTCAAACTGGGGCATCGCCACGCCCCAGTCTGAAAGCCTCTGTCCCTCTGTCTTTGAGGGGCAGGGCGAAGGCAGTGACGCAAATCCACAAGATCGTGTCGCTGCCTGGGGCAACAGGGGCTCCAAGGAGTGTGGGAGTTAAAAAAAGTTTTAAAAAGCTAAAAAAAAAGCAATCGTGACCCACTTCTGGGTTGCAATCATGAAACCGGAAGTGGATTGCAATCACGTTTTTTACTTCTGAAGACATTTGGGCTCTCAGTGCTCAGCGCAGTGACAGGTAAGGCACCTGCAGCCCGTCACCCCAGGCAGTGACATCGTTCTGGGAATTGCGTTGCTGCCTTCGCCCAGCCCCTGCCAACACTTATAGCACTTCCCAAACTACCGGAGAGTAGTTATATGGGGAAGAAAAAACAGGTTGCTTACCTGCATTTCATTTTCTTCAACTGATCATCAGTGCACTCCCATCAAGTGGTTCTGCACCCTAGCAAAACTTAATTAAAATGTTTCTAGAGCTAAGTCCCAAGGCTTTTGTCACAAGCCCATCGCATTCCTAGGAAGAATGCATGCCCAAATGGGTGTGGCCTGCATCATTTATCCTCATTCCTCAAAATCATCACAGTGCAAAAAGAAAAAAAAAGAAAAAAGGAAAGGCTGGAATGAAACAGCCTATAGCAGCCAAGATGAGGAGGGGTCGTGTAGCCACACAAATGATCAAGTGAAGAAAATCCATTTCAGATAAAAGCAACCTGTTCTTCACGGTTTCTGTGTAGGCACACATATGAGGACAAGTAGCTGGCTTAACAAAAAAGGGGGGGCTGCAATGTAGTTAAGGTGAACCAAATCTGAAGTACAGTTCATCCAAATGCAATGAGTCCTGTAATGGACATCAAGAACATAGTGATCTATAAAAATTGTAGTGAAAGACCAGATTACAGTGTAACAGTTCAGGAACTACATTACATCATCCAAGAAGGAAGTTATAAATTGCACTGATTATGGTGTTCTGGAATCATGAACAGATAACACAGCAAGTTGTTACACCTGTTTGATAGAGGCAGTGATCCATTGAGACAAGTGTTGAAATGATACAGTTAGTGGCATAGCTAAGGGGGGTGGGGAGGTACAGGGCCCTGGGTACCACCCCTTAAGTGGTGTTGAGATACTTTCTCCTGCATCCCAATGGCTATTGACGGCTGTCAATTGTAGGGAGTTTATCCAGCGCAGCAGGTTAATTCGCTGTTGCTGGGCTTTCCAACCAGAAGGTTGGGAGTTCGAAACTGTGTGATGGAGTGAGCTCCCGTTGCTTGTCCCAGCTGCCAACCTAGCAGTTCAAAAGCACCTAAATGCAAGTAGATAAATAGGGACCACTTCGGTGGGAAGGGAACGACGTTTTGTGCGCTACGGCGTAGAGTCATGCTGGCCGCATGACAACGGAAGCTTGTCCTTGGACAAACGCCGGCTCTACAGGCTTTGAAACGGAGATGAGCACAGCCCCCTACAGTCGGTCACGACTAGACCATTCGGTCATGGGGAAACCTTTACCTTATCCCAACAAGCTCTACATTTCTTAAATGATGTCCAGATACCCATAAGCTTGAAGCCAGAAAACCATGCAACAAGATAAAAATAATAACTGAGCTACAAAAGAAGAGTAAAGAAATAGACAAATGGAAAAAGAAAAGAAACAAAGAGAGTAGAGCTAGAGCTTGCTTACAGATTATTAGCACCCCTCCTTCTCAATCGTTATATCAACTCCATGACCTCTCACCTTGCGGCCGTAAATTGTCATCCCCCCAAGATTGCCGGAAGACACATAAATGCCCTTTTATACGCAGATGATGCGGCAATATTATCGAGGACACCAGTGGGCCTCAGAAGGGCCATTAGGAGCCTGTCCGTATATTGTAAAGAAGAAGGGCTGACCATCAATTATAATAAGACCAAAATTATGTCATTTGTAAGAAGACCCAAATTACGAGTCTGGAAAATTGATGGACATAAGATTGAGCAGGTTTCCCGTTTCAAATACTTGGGGGTTGGGTTCCATTCTAATGGGTCTAGAAGGGCACATGGTGAATATGTTGCTACAAATGCTCAGAAGAGTGCCTTGGCAATTTTGCATTTCTTTTGCTCCAGCGGCGGATCTTTTATTCCTGCAGCCTTGAAATTATTTAATGTTAAAGCCCTTGCTCAACTTTTATATGGAGCCCAGCTAGGTCCATTCACCAACTTAACACGCCTAGAAAGAGTTCAGTCAAAGTTCCTTAGGGCTCTACTCGGCGTTCCCAAATGTGTCTCCAATGCTTTTTTGAGACTGGAGACAGGGCAAATCAGGGTAGAAGCCAGGATTTGGATAACCATCTTTAACTGCTGGCTGAAACTGTATTTGTGCCCCTCTGGACTAGTTGGACGTATTAGACTGAACGACTATAAATCCAATTGGGCAAGGGCGGTGGAAATGAAAATGACATATTTGGGCCTTTTACCGGAGTCCCTAACTAACTTGGGCCTGGATCAGGCAAAATTAATTTTATCCCAGCAAATTTATGACATGGAGAGACAACTTGACCTTTCTAAGGTTCCAAGCTTTCCTTCAAGTGAAGAGCAAAGATATATTGTCTGACCAGCTCCTTATCTAAATAATATTGAGGTGCCTAAGCACCGCAGGGCCTTCACTTTGGCTAGGTGCCATTGTCTTCCATCCACTGTACTTGAGGGGTGGTTTAAAAAGATCCCGTTCGAAAAAAGACTGTGCCCTTGTGGAGCCGAGACGATTGAAACTACCGAACATATTCTTCTTTATTGCCCATTCTATAGTGACCTTTGAGACTCTTCTATAATCCTGCTGATTAAAACATCATCCATGGGTTCAAACCAATGTGTTACTGATATACTGCTATCTGATAGTAACTCAGTTGCCCAGTTTTGCTCGAAGGCCATTGCTATATGGAAGAAAATAATGAGCAATGGCCTAATTTAAATTTATTAGATAATTATATTAATGTATTCCAATTCTAGAGTAAGCCAGAAATGATGAAGCAGAGTAATAGCTTTTGGTTATGTATACTTTTGCATTTTAATGTTTAATGTAATTTTAACATTGAGAAACTAACGACTGTTTTAGACTTAACCCTCACACACTATTAGAGTGAAATCCTTGTTACATCAAGTTTCTCCATACTATGTATTAATTTTTGTGTTGGTCTATGACTATAATAAAGAATCTGAGTCAGAAAACCTAAAGAAAATTCTTCATAAATCAGTTGCATTTATTTTACTATGTAAACCGCTTCCTGTTAAAAAGCGGTATTTAAATATTCTTAATATTCTTAATAGTCAAAGAAGAAATGGCATAGTCTAGGAAGAGCCCATGTCCCAATAGGCACAGAGATGGGTGAAGTTTGTGTCAAAAAGTGAATCCTGGCTTTAGAAGGTTTTGTATGAAGCTTTGTGCAGATGCAGCACTCACAGGTGTGATTACACCGAGAACACAAGCAAGCCAGCAGATTCGGGTGACACATGTGTGCTGGTTCCACCCACATGAAATTAGTGCGCATGTCACATTTTCTCTCCTAATGCCACCATTCCCCTCTTACATGCAATTTAAAAAGTATTAAATCATGCGTGGGACAGTCTCATCTGCTCCCTGCATAGTTAACAAGAAGAGAAACAGCATAGTGGAAAAGGGAGTAAGACACACACTTAACTGAGTGGGGATGGGGCCAGATCAGATATATTATCTACATGACCATGTAACACCATTAAAGTAACACCACTACCTTGAGTGCTCCACTGCAGAAAGGTGGTATATAGACTGAAAAAATAAATCAACATCAGGACAAGCTCTAAGATTACACTGAGAAGGAGTACAATTGTAGGTAATGTGTTGCAGCCCCCTATGGTGGAGAATTCAGGCAGGGAAGTCCACTACAAAAATATCACTAGATATTATAGACAGGGACTGGAAACTCAACATAGTGAATCTGCTTTGAGAGACACACTCTTGTGAATCAAGTCCCTCTCACCATCATTATGTTTTAGGTGTATGAAGGTGACAAGAGTGTAGACCTCTTGAAAAAAGTAAAATACAATCAAGATAGCTGCAAAACTAGTGGTCACTTTCACTCTTAACACCAAGTATACATAGACTGAACATACTAGGATAAGAAGTTTAGGGTCTGTTTGTGACATCAATGCTCTTGAGAACCATTCTTGCTTCTAAAGCTTCTCTCTCATGTGAGAGAAAGCAATAAAACCCACAGTAAAAGACACAAATGTTCTGAAAAAAATGCAAGCAGTTCAACAGTGTCAATGTGAAGACAGTTATAGAGACTAACTGATCCCCATATGAAATGGGATCTCTACATCCAGGAGCTGTATCTTCTTCTAATTGTGGAAGGCAACCCACTTGTCCAAGGAAAGGGGGCATTCATAGTTTGCAGCCCATTGTATTCCCAAAATATCTACTCTGGAATGCATCCCAGCCCTCACAAACAGACTTTCAGGGGATGTAGGGAAGGGGAGATTGGCAAAAATCATGCCTCTCTTGCATAAACCCACAACCCTAACACACTAATCAGGAGTGTTCCCATGTTCAAGAACCTAATATGACCAACAGTTCTTAATGTACTGGAAAGAACTACTATAACTCCTTAAGAGGAAAGTATACAGCAAAGAAGATTTGGTCATGCCACAAAAGTAACAAAAGATTATGCTTATATTGGGTTCTGGGAAAACAAGTTAGAAAAAAAATAGTGAGACTGAGTAGCAGGCTTTATTTACTTCAGTGTTGTTGTTTTTTAAGTAAAAAAGTCTTCAATGCAGACTTCTATTTAATGCCTTATTGTACAGTAGCCCCACATTTAATGTTTGTATCCAAAGAACCTTAGGTCATTATTACGAATAACTGAAATCAAAGATAATTGTGACTAACTTAAATCCAACTGATTTCAATCAAATGTAGTTATGAGCAGCTTTTTCTGGATATACCTCCTTTTAAAATTATAGGATATCCGACTTCTGAAGAAGCAACTGGAGGGGGTGTTAGGAAAATAGGTACCCTCAAAAGTCTATAATACGAAATGCATTTTCCATCACTGGACTCACCCATTATGTGTTACAAGGCACTGCCTTAGGCCCAACTTGCGGAATATATCCACCACTATCTCCATTGGTGTGTGATCTGTCACAGTAAAAGGGCTCATATCAAGAATGCTTCTAAGCTTCAAAGGCCGAGGACTTTCTGCTGGAAGTGATGGTGTATGCTGAGCAAAACAGACCCTGGAGCTGCCAACAATGCTTTCTTGCTTCTTTCTAGCACTTTCTTTAATCAAGATAGGAAGATAAAAACAAATGAAGGAAGCTGAATTAATATATCTAAAATAATGTCCATTTGAAACAGATGCAAGATATCACGAAACTGCCACTACTTGTAGGGTCTATGCATCAGATTTTTTTTGCTACAAACATAATTTTTTCTCCCTTATGTCCATATATCACAAGTATACATAAACAACCCTAATGTCTTAAATATCAATAAATACATTCAAATATACATATTATTCAAGTATGGAAAGGTATTCAGATGGTCCAATAGCCTATAGTAGAATCAGAGTTAGATGACCTACAAGATCACTGAGTCCAATCCCCCTATCAATAAAGGTTGTCCACAGCTACAATTTAGATGGTTATCCAGCCTCCAGTGATGGAGAGTTTACCATCTTCCAAGACAGACCGCCATCACTGAACAGTTCGTACAAGTGCCCACATACTCCTAGTCACCCTCCTCTGGAACCGTTCATTTGTCAATATCCCTCTTAAATTGTAGTCCCCAGAACTGGACTCAGTAGAATGCAGCAGTACCAATACTTTTATAATACAGATTTCCAATACACTATACCAATACAGTGCCAAATCAATACAGATTTCATAATTTCCTCTGAAGAGGCCATGTCAGTTTCACAATTGCTGAAAAACTGCTATGAATTATTCAGAGGAGAAAACCTCCAGAAAATGTTCCTATTTCAAATATCAGAACAGCATCGCTTTGCTGTATATCAAACTTCTGAGATACATTAACTTCAAATGTGGCAGTCAAAAGTAGTAGTACAAGCAGACATGAGATACACTTTACTTAAATGCAGAGCTATAACCACCACAGGGCGTTAGTGAAATGATGCTTTAATGCAGAGGTCTTCAACCTTTTTCATGCCATGACCCCCCGCCCAAATAATGAAAATGGGGACCCATTGCCAATCCCACCCCCTCCCAGGACCTGTCCTGCCCACACCAGCCCTCACTTACCCCATTTCCCCCTATCTCTTGGAACTTCACCACAACCCTGTGTGGTAGCAGCTTGAGAAGGGTGGCCTTAAGGAGCTGCTGGGCAAGACAGCGAGAAGTGGCTGTGCAGGATTATTTCAAGAACTCAAGTTTTCATGGAGTATCAATGTTGAATTAGATCTTGCTCAGACTTTGAAAGGTTGCTGCAACCCTCCAAATGAGGGTTCGCAACCTCACTGGGGTCCCAACCCACAGGTTAAAGAACACTGCTTTAATGTGTCACAGAAACTTTGTCTTTCAAAATTTTGTTCAGCAAAAAACCCATCTTTAGACATTTTATTTTGCCTGATTCCAACCCCAGTACTCCTAAGGTTACTTTCCAGTGGCAGGAATGCCATAGTTTGATTTTGGACTTTCCAGGTCATTTAAATGGAAAAGTGGAGAATTGGAACACAAGACCTGCATGCAAAACTAGTTGTTTTCCTAGTGGAAAGACCATTTCCACTCCCAAATAGGTCCCCATCTGCATTGCCAAATTAATATCCTTGAAAATGACCACTGTGATTGCTCTTGATACCTTTGAAAAGGAACAGACTTTCAGAATATTTGAAAAATAATTACCTATTGCAATAGTTAAATCTCTCCTTAGAGCAAATCCCACTAGTCTCTGAGATTCTTTTGACATTATAACAGGGAAACCATTATAGCTGGTTTCATTGATCAAATTTTCTATATCATCCACTGTCATGTTATCTTGCGTTAACACTGCCAGGGGCGGATCATTTCTTCGAGGTCTCATGACATCAGCAGCCAATGTAGTGTGGGTAAATTCTTCTTTAGCATCTAAGAAAGGATATCCATTCAGGCGAATGTGAGCTTCGTAGATACCTTCCCTGCCAAAAGCATCTCCTACCCACTTGCTTGTCATTACTGCAGCCATGAGGGGCACAATGTATTCCAGTCCACCAGTTAACTCAAATACAATAACCACAAGTGAAACTGTCATTCTTGTGACACCACCTGAAAGAGGGAAAAAAAGCACAAGAGGTTTGCTTATCATTATTTTTTTTATAGAACAATGTAGATATGTGAAATTCTTTGGCCAGCTAGATGCTGCCAGGTATTAGCCAGGCAGTAAGCTGATTACCAACGGCTTCACTATGACACTGTTTCCAGCAATAAATGTAGAAAAGTTTAAAGTTAAACCAAGTAGCAATCAAAGGAACTGATGCACCTCATGAAAAACAGGATATATAGGCAGGGGCGTAGCGTGCCTTGCCCGCACCCAGGGCAAGGCAAGTGTTGCGCCCCCACGCCATGACATCATGACGCCTTGTGTCATGACGTTGACGACAGAGGCGGGGCTTCAGCACGTCTCCCTCGGCTTCAACTGAAGCTGGGGGAGGCGCGCCGAGGCCGGGAGAGCCCCGCCTCAATTCTTAAGGGCGCAAATGCCTGCGCCCCTAAGAACTTTGCACCCCCACGCTATGCCACTGTATATAGGCGTACCCCAGTATCCACTGGATTCCTGGGCCCCTCATGGATACCTGAAACTACAGATAAGAGGGTATCCTATGTTAAACATACAGTTCTCCCCAGCTTCCCTCCCCCATTACCTTCCTTTGTTTTTGCTTTACTTTTACAATCTTTTCCTCTATTGTGCTTTCTGCCATTTAGCCACCTGTAAAAGCTAGTAGGTTTTAGTGTCCCAAAGTAAAAATAAAGGTAGGTAAGAGGGCCCCTGATCTGTTGATAACTGAAACCTTGGATACGGAATCCACGGATAAGGGGGCCCATCTATATACTATCTTTAAAAGGAAGGGAAATGGTTTATTTATTGCATATCTTAAAATCATTTTAACCCTGAGAACAAAAACTTATCTTTTTAGTTGCAAAGTGAAGACTTCTTGGTGTCGAGATAGACAAATACATCTAAAACTACTACTAGGTAATATTCAATAAGCTGATGTGCAAGCTCAAATAATTATACCAAGAAATTGCAGACACTGTCTGCAATATTGCAAATATTTATATCTTGGGAATGGAGAGCTTTTATTTTTGGAAAGTCACTGATCTTCACCAAAGTGGTTTTCTCTAGCACCTACTGCTTTTTCAAGATATTGGTTTGCTAGTTTCTGCATACTTCTCAAAAAGTCAACTGACAGAGTTTATGTTTTTACTCATGATTTACCTAGCTGCAACAATAAATACTGGAAGACATTTGGTTCATTAGTCATTTGGTTCATTTGCATTTCTGGTTTAGATTTGTACAGCATTTAATAACTATCTGTATCAGGGGTCTCTGGCCTGCAGGCTGGATCCAGTGTCCTCTGCGTCCCTCCACCAGGTGACCCGTGCTTATTGTTCTGACAGGTTACAGCTGTGACTACAGTCACCAAGTGTCACCATGGCCAGCAGCTTCTGGGTTCTATCGTCCCAGCAGCCTCAGCACCGGGCGATCTGGGCAGGTGCGGCTGGCCGTGGTGACACTCAGGGACTGTAGTGATAACTGTAACTTTGCTCTTTGGCAGAACAGTAAGAATGGGTAACGCCAGGGAGATTTTGGCTGTTGCAGTGGTCTCCAGTTTGGAGATCCTGTCCCTCTGCTCCTTATCATGGTGTCTTTTTCAGTATTTTTTAGAATATTGGGGGTTTTTTTTGTATGTATGCATGTGTATGTATGTGTATGTACATTTTGTATGTATGCACACACACACACAGAGAGAGAGAGAGAGAGAGAGAGAGAGAGAGAGAGAGAGAGAGAGAGA
>JAJKFI010000003.1:21615667-21652433 GCA_029204185.1 Lerista edwardsae
AGAGAGAGAGAGAGAGAGAGAGAGAGAGAGAGAGAGAGAGAGAGAGATAGCGCCCTTTGCGGACAGGGGACCATCTATTAGTTTATTTTACTATGTAAGAAGCTTTGTGAACCACTCCTGTTGAAAAGCAATATATAAATATTCATAACAACAGCAACAACATTCTAGACCCAGTACAGTACTAGAAAATCATATACCCAGAGTTTATATTCGTGAATACTAAATCCAATTCAGATTTATCTGAAAAAGTTCTGTCAGGCCACAACAGAAGTAGTTTTCAATCTGGGGTGACAACTGATATTAAAAACCAGGTAAGCCACCATTGTATGCCTACAAGACATGAGCTCATGGAGTCATAGCCACTGATTTTGACTACTACACTTTTTTCAGTAATCTTTTCTCTAAGTAATTTTTTTTCTTTTCAGTAATTTGCTTTTCTCTACCGTCTTGCACTCTTCCCTATGGAGAAGCATTTTAAGATATCAAACTTTTCAAATGAACACTGCCATTTCAATGTTCTTCATATCAGTTTATCTAATCAAGCAACCTGAGAAGGAACCAATTCCTTTTATTTGCTGTGTTACGGTTTAGTTACCTAAGCATGCAGCAGCACCAACCATAGCATAGAGGCCTGGTGTTATACAATCTGCTCCAACTTCACACCACTCCTTGAAGATAAACCAGTCATGGTGATAATAAGCAAGCTGTTCCACAGCAATTCCAACAATTCTCCCAGCTATTGCGCCAATCGCCATACTAGGTATGAACAAACCTGATGGAACCTAAAGAGGAAAAAAAAGACTATGACCTTATAAAGGAAATGGTCCATAAGAGTTAACATTATAAGGTTCAAATCCATGACTATGAACCATCTAGAAATGTGGAATCTTTCATAGTCACAAATCCATACAAACTTTATATTTTATTACTTCCTTTCTCTCTTCCCATTAAACGAACTGGGAAAAAGTGAAAAGCTTTTCCTAGCATGCTAGTTAAACTGGGTTCCAGTAACGTCTAGGAAACAGCACTAGACAATCGAGTGGGACAATTTGGAATACCATTTCTGAATGATGGTTAAGTAGATGTAGGACTGATACAGATGCTCCAGGTAATGACTCACTGCAATGGAGCAGAGGCCTTCAGCAGCTTGCAGAGACCTGCAATGTCATTTGTTCTCATAGAGGACTGCTCACTGTCTATGCATAGGTGCAGCACAACTACCGTATAGCATATTCTCTCCCCCACACACACACATATATATCATCCATATAAAATCCATCCAAAATTCTTGTTGCTGTGTAGCAGAGCCAACCCATTATTACAGCTTGCTTTTCTGATCAGGCTGCTCCAGCTGGAAGCAGACTATTTACTGAATGAACAACTATTTCAAAGACAGAATTAAATCCTGCATCTGAAATATTCTTAAAAAGAAATATTCTTAGTTAGAAATATTCTTAAAAAGTGTATCTGTGGTCACAAAAGGTCTGCATGAGGTATATTCAAGCTCTTAGAAGCCAACATTCAAATTCAAAACTGGTTCCATTCAAGATGAAACAACCTAAGAGATCCAAACCAAGTTCTGCTTCCTATAAAACAGCATCTCAATGTTTGACCTCTGATGTATCACTTTGCATGGTCCACCTACTGGAAGTACCACCAATGATGCCATTGTCAGTTACTTCCGGATTGCAACATGACACAGGCTCAGGGCAAATGGGAGGCCTTTTTTGATCACATGGCAAGCACACTCTGAAACTCTGCCTACCAAGACAAGCCTCCTACTGCTTCTTGTGGCGCTGCATTTCACTGCCACACGGTGAGATTCAGGGGGTCCCATACGTGCCACTGGACACCACCTCAAGTACCACCAGTAGCACATGCACTGCTGGTTGAGAAATGCTGTTATAAAATATTGTCACCTGATGTAAGGATTAGTCTACACCAGTGGTTGCCAAACTTTTTCAACTGGTGACGATGGGTTAATCCCCATTAGGATTATAAACCTATACATTATATAGTGTGGTGGGTTTTTCATGAGGATTCTACTATTCCCTGGCTAGTTTCCACAGCTCCAAGGTTTGCAGTTTGGGAACCACTGGTCTACACTCATCCACCCACCTCCTGTTTGCTTCAGAGATCTGGCACATACTGCTTAAAAACATTTTATTCTCGTAAATGTATATGAAAGAAGTGTAATGTAATCCAAATTCCTACACCAACTCTTGCAGAGCTCATACTTTCACAGCAATAAGGTCTTGTCTTCTGAAGACGGGCTTTCCTACTCCTACATGATCTATTGTAGACAAGAACACAGACAGATTTGTTCTCCTGTTTGAAGTCACAAACTTCGCAAAATCAGAGGGTATGTATTCTTGACTTAACACTCAACAAGAAACCATTTGACTTTCATATTGAATTAAATTTGATACATATTTTACCCAATACCATTTGAAAAAACGTAAAATATGTATACGTATACAAATCTCATTAACAATAAAAGTAACGTAAAAGCCTAAGCCAATTTTTTCAATTCTGAAGAGAAGCAGAAATGCAAATCTTTCCAGAAGCCATCTTTATAATAAAGGGATGGTGAGGAAGTAGAGCAATGACCAACAAGGCACCATTTGTTGCAACTTACCTTGATACCAAAGGTGAAGACTGTCATGATAATCTTAAATATAAGGGCTAAACACAGCTGCCAAATAGCCGAATACACTCCAGTGCCTGCTGGACGGTCAGGAATATCATCTACTGTTTTAGTGACGTTCATGTCATTTTTGTAATCACAAAGGGAAGAAGACTCCAAGGGTCCACAGTCTGTGAAGAGTTCTTTAATAAGCTCACTGGTGTTGACTCTGGTGTATGGGTTTGGAAAAGCAATGACGG
The DNA here is from genome assembly GCA_029204185.1 of Lerista edwardsae. NCBI lineage: Eukaryota > Metazoa > Chordata > Lepidosauria > Squamata > Scincidae > Lerista > Lerista edwardsae. The sequence continues at coordinate 21,618,554 of JAJKFI010000003.1, forward strand.
CAGTTATTGCTGCTACAATAATGACTTCCAGGACTGGATACTTTCCGAATTTTGTTGATTTGCGTCGGCGACACCAAGCAATGTTTGCACGGATGAAAAATGCTCCCCACAGCCCTCCAAACACCCCCAGAAGAATGAAGGGTAACAGTTCAAACAGGTACCATGGGGTATGGTATTCAACATAAAAAAGAACCAGGCGGCTGTTACCAAAAGGGTTGATTGATCTCAAAACAAATGCAGCCACCAAAGCAGCAAAAAATGATCTCCATAAGGTTTTCAGGGGAAAATAATAACTGACCTGCAAGACACAAAGATACAGAGTAGTCTATTGTTCTCATTTCAAATGCATATACAGGTAAGCAAAAAATACAATTGTTAATAGTTAATGTCAAACGTGAGTTTACATTCTGAAAGTAACAGGCTGCAATATGCCAAGCACATATTTCCAAAGTTACAATAAAAACTAAGCAAAAATAAAGAAAAAGATTTATTTAAATAAAGCAATGTTTTAAAAGGCAGAGCAATTTTCACAGACTTGGGATCAATTCTCACTATCAAACAGGTTTGGTTCGGAACAAAGCCATTTTGACAACACTGAAAATAGCTTAGTGGTATCACAATAAATAAACAAATGAACCACAAAGTAGATACATCATAATCACATGACTAGGTCGCCTTATGCCAGATTCAGCCTGAATTTTTCCATGTATTTTTCCATCAATTCATATGTGTGAATTAGTCTTATGTATTTAGAACACACATTTACACCAAACATAATGAGCAATAGCTGAACTATATTGATGATAGCAATAATAGAGACTCCCCCACCCCAATTATAGCATTGGGCAGATGTTCACCTTCTGACTCACTTTAAAAAGTCTCCCCCTTGAACTTCAGTAGTAGTGATAGAAATCAAGCTACGTATCAGGCTTCAAAGAAAGCTGTTTATGTCACACCAATATTGACTGCAATATTTTAAAAATGAGCACACTCAAATTGCACTTCTGACATTAATTTTTCAATCACATTGTTTTCAAAAAATTGATAAAACAAGACCTCACAAATCAAGAGTTACGAGTATAGTTACCAATAATGAAACCACATGCATTTTCAAAACTACTTATACATACCTCTTCCAGGCTGAAAAGAACTCCACCAATTGGGGCACCAAAGGCTACAGATACTCCAGCTGCTGAAGCAGCTGATAATACCTGCAGAAAGGATTAATAGCTTTAAGAAGTGGGAAACAGATTTAACAGAAAGAACCCTTCAGTATGGGTTACCCACAAAAAGACTGACAAATAAACAGCAGCTAAATTAATCCTTGGTGGTCTACTGGAGTTAGGAGAAATATTCATAAGATCAGGAGATAGTAAGGGAGAGGTTCAGTTCTGATCATCCTGCTGTCTTTAAAAAGCACAACCGTTCAAAAACTGGCATTCAAAGTTAATCACAAAATTCAAAGGGGCACACCTGCTCCCCTACTTAAGAACAAGTTATGTTCCAGAGGTGTGTACTGTACTTTAAGTCATTTTGTACAGGTCTTATATCATTATTATCGGTAGCGATCATGTTGTGAAATATAAAAAAAATGATTTACAATACTCTATTGTGTAGTCTTATCTTGAAATCTGCCAGCACTTGAGATATCTCAGCTCTTGGCTCCACTCACAGCTTCATTCCTCCTCCACCGCCCTTCCACCCACTGGAATCACTGAGTTTAGCTTCCCCATGCCAGATCCTTGCACAGAGCCACCAGGCTTCCGTGTGCTTTGCTCTGTTGTGCAACCCCACCCACCCCTGGGCTATTTAAGAAAAATACTATAGAGATCAAACAACTTTTGCCAGGGTTCTTTGCTAACCCAGAGGCCAGAAGCCTGCTCTCAGAGGACTGATCCTTGACACCCCAATCAACTCAAGTGTCTATAAGTAGGGGAGTAAGGTACCCAATCCTATCCACTTTCCAGTGCAGATGCAGCCACAATGCATCCCCAAGGTAGAGGAACAAATGTTCCCTTACCTTGAGGAGGCCTCCATGATTGTCCCCACCACCACAGGATGCAGCACACACCTTATTGGCATGGCTACATCAGTGCTGGAATATTGAATAGGATTGGGCCCTAAATATAATCAAACACAAGATGCCCGAGCAATCCAAGCAATGTTGCTCAACCTGGCCTTGTTAAAGCCCCCCCCCTTCAGAAAAATGCACAAAAAAGCTTTGTTTTAGGTATAAGAAAATTATGTATAAGAATAGCTTAAAAAAGTTACTTTATCTGAACAAATGGGAGGAGAAAAACCTTTCCTGTAATCCAAAAAAGAAAAAACTGCGACACTGGAAGCTGACAGTTAACCTTATGCTCTAACATTGTTCCTTGAAACACACATAAAATTCTGTGTATAATACTGCACTCTCTCCACATCTATAAATACCTCTTGTGGAACATAACTGTGTGGAACAGGGGCTTGTTCTCAGAACTAGAGCAGCAGTTTATATTGTAAGGTAAGAATGGAGAGGGGGTCCATGCACTGAGAGCCAGATGTCTAACGCTAAACATTCTTGCCATTGCAACACATAGGAATGGGTTCTTGGTTCAAAATGCCAATAAGTCACTGCTAATACAGCACAGAAAACAGACTTAGATAAGTGTTTTAAGTGGCAAAAAAAACCCTCTTGAACACACAAATGCTTCCAGAATGACACCTTTTTAAATTACCCTTTTGTAGCTCACTATCTCATTCTATAAAGAAACAGCCATTTTTTCTCCCCCCCTTTCCAAAACATTTGACCTTAATTGGATTAATAAAATGCAAACATTAAAAAAATTTGCTATTGCCCCAGAGCCACTTTCATCACAGTAATTACGCATATATATCATTTGTAATTTTAAGACACGCACCTCCCTTTTTTTTGCTTCATTTGTGCTATACTTCGGAAAGAGGTAGGAAAAGATGTTTCCACAGCAGCAGGCAACATGTACAAGAGGCCCCTCTTTTCCTAAACTCAAACCTGAAGCTACAGCCAAGACTAAAGTGACTGTTTTGATCATCAAGGTCCATTTGCCCAAGTATCCTCTAATGATGAAGCCACTCAAGATAGTCTTGATCTAAAACAAAGAAGAAATATGAATTTTAAAAGTGAGTTGTCACCCCCACCAATAATTCATGAATTCATTAATCCATGAATTCATGAAAATTGATCCCCCAAACCTGGATTGACTTATACAGTGGTCAATATGGTAAAGAAAGCTTCTAACAGCAGCTTGAGGGAAGGGCTGGGCTAAGAAACAGAAAAGGGGCTGAGAAAAAAACCAGACCAGCTTTACTTACCAGTAACTATACCAGGCACCAACAGACAGGAAGCAAAAACAAAAAAAAACTCCATCATTTTACCTTCTTCTCCAAACAGGCAGAGAAGTGAAGGCGCTTAAGGGAATTGTAGTCAGTATGGTTGTTGCTATGGAAAGGCTACACTGTATTCCTCACAAAGCCTATAAGCACCTTCATCTCTCTTCCTTCTTGTTTTGGGGAATAGCTCCATTTCTGTGCCGCCTTAGAAGAAAGTCAAGTGGCTCAGTTTTTTGGTTGGCTTTCTGTTGCTGCCTCAGAACAATTACTGGCAAATCATTTTCATACCCCCACCCCAGGTTTCATTCTCAACTTATCCATGGGTCATAGCAAATTCTATAATTTTTGGCTTAAAACGTGCCCTCGACCAATCTATGAGATCCAGGAGTATATACAGTCACCCTCCTGATTTCAATAGGACTTTGTCATGACTTCAGGATGCAACTAATTTCCTGGTTCATATCATTGGTTTCAACAATTTTATTTTGTATTTTATTATTTGTAAAATGTAAAACAAGATACATGTCACAACATTTCATGAACTTTTCTTAAAACACAGTTAAGGATAAAAACACAGCAAACCCTACCTCTGGAATTCCAGAGCCGCAAGCATAAGGTGCAAACACCTTCACCAGAGAAACTGCTAGAAAAGCAAAGCTCAAGGCCCAGAAAATATATGTAATGTAGTTCATTATGTAGGATCCTGGACCCTAAAAGAAAACAAACAGAATGAACTAATATCAGCTAACCAAAATCACTGATACTTTATTGCAGATTAATATTTTAACAGGACAGGCTTATTTTTATTTGTGTTTAACTGCAACAATTGCAACATGTCAGGTGGAAAGGGGGTAAATCACTGACCGACTACTCTTTTTAGCCCCTATGGCAGCTGTCCCCAAACTTATTGGGGCCATAGTGCTCCTGAAGCCTCTTCTTCTCAGTTTGGCTAGGCACCACCATCTTGGATCACATGAAATCTTATGAGATCCAAGATGATGGTGCCCAAATCCAGTGAGATTTGGGCACCACGATTTTGAATTATGTGAGATTTCACATGATTCTAGGTGGTGGCACCCAGCCATTAGGAGGAGCCACCAAGGACATCTTGTGGTGCAGTTTGAGAACTACTACTCAATGGAGTGACAAAATAGATCATTTGCAAGTCAATCCAATAATATAGAAAGCTCCCAAAATGTCTTTATTGGTCCCAAGCTATTTCCCTTGAATGAAAACTACATCAGCACTGTTGGCACACAGACAAGGGTGCCTTTGGATACCAGCAGCCATTTGCAATGTCATGGGTAAAGTTTCTGAACCTGATGGCTCTGGCTCTAGCACTCTGATATCAGCTACCACACTGACTTAAATGACAGCAGGTTCTCCAAGGGCAAAGGGAGCTCCTTCACTTCATGTGCACCAGAGCTCCATGTGTGCAGCTGGATCAAGCTGAGTAAATCTTTTAAAGTCTTCTTAAATTGCAGTATTTCTGGCCATGTCACTTTTAGGCACAGCCACATTGCTAGGAAAATGGGCAGCCCACAAACACAATAGCAGTGGTATTTTATATGTACGTCTTGCATTGTCAATTATATAAAAGCTGTTAATAATTTTGAATATTGTGAGGACTAAACAGTACTGCTACTTCACAGATGAATAGGTCAGCAGAGTACCAACTTGAATTTTAGAGCTATACTTACTTCTGCTTGACCAAGTATTAGTTCTGCCCATGTTTTCCATTGTGGACATTTGTCTCGCTCTTCAAACGTTGCCTCATTTGATAGCCAGCAACACTGTTCGTGGTTAAACCAAAGGGCACCGAGGCAAATACCTTCCTTTAAATCAGTCATCCAATCTGCAGCAATATCTATCAACCCAGCCAATGCACCTGTTGTATAAATAGTGACAGGCTTGCACTTTCAGAGACTATACATATACACAATATCAATTCTCACAGAGGATAAAGAAAAACAATGCATTCAAATAATTGGTTCAAAGAAGGAGTTTCCTTGATAAAATATTACTGTTGACCAAGTCAAACCACCCATTAATAGTACCATTAATAAATGGCTTTATACTGTATTACTAACAATGATATTTATACCACTAATAAGAGCCTGCAATATTCATTAAAATAATGAATGAGGTGTGCTTTGCAATCATTTCTCAATTCTAAGAGACAAAAGTATAATGTGACTTTAATCACATCAGCACCCTGGCATGCTTGTTTGCTTTTTCTGTAAATACAGGCATTCCTCCTATATCTTCAGATATGTTCCTCCATGCCCATTATAGTACTTTCATTTTTGTGTAGTAGTGCTTAAAGCACTACTTTTCTTGTTCAAAAACATTCTTGCTTCATTGAAGAACAGGACATGTAAGCAACCAGCCTGCATGCTACAGGGAAGAGACTAACTGAATGTTAACGATACACAGAAACTGACCTGTTTCCTGTTAAAGTCCTGTAATTCTCCTCCCTGTACCATACAGGATAGTTGCCTGCACTTCCCATTCTTCAGTGAAGTCCCATCAGTTTTGACAATACCAACCACAAGCATGGTTGAATAGACAAAATGAATTCCATCACACCCTGCCCATAATGCAAAGCTACAGCATAACAGAGTACAGTGAGAAGCAGGCAGAAGAAGAAAGAGTATCTTTTCACTTCATGTAGGGGCCAGGGGCCACACTGGAAGCACCAAAAGTTGCCTGCAATATGGCCAGAACCACAGAGTGATAGCATGGCTCTGAAAATTTCAGGGGACACCCCCTACAGTTGTACCGTAGAAGCAGAACCATGCTAAAGGACCTCCCAATTTGCAACTTACTTGCCTCTGAAACAAGTAATAAATGCTATCAAAGCACATAGTTTTAGGCTAAGTGTATGCAGATACACATAGCAGTGCATGGGAAACCCGCAATACACACACAAAAGCAAGACACTTGGGTAAAAAAAAACATTCAGAAAAGAATGTTTAGCTCTTGCACATCCCCAATCACTAATGGAAGGCTCTTGGCTACAATCCCGAAGCTGCATGGTACTGCATTCCATAAGATCTAGATTCCTCAGGAGCAGCTCTTTAGGGGAAGGAGAAGTTCCAGGATAAGAGGCGGGCACGAAAGCCCTGTGAACACGAACAATACTGACCTTTGGATCCAAGCCATACTTTATTTAATGGACAGTTCTTACTATCTGTGCACTCCATTCCTGTGGATTCGCTTATCCGCAGGAACAAGAGTGTTATTCAAGTCACACCATCTGCTGCTTGTTCTTGGCTATCCATGGCAGCCATCCTGAAGCTATTCGCTGCATACCTGACCAGATTAGCTACCCCTCTCTCTAACCCCACTGAGCCCATAGAATCAATGATTCAGTATTCAGTGATTTGTTATCTGTAGTTTTCCAGAAACTTTTTCCTAGTGGGTAAAAAGGATTGACTATATTTACGCCAAACTTTAGGATTTGGATTTACAATATGGTGATGTGGGTGGTTCCACATGGTCCACTTCTAGCATCACCTTTATTAGCATTTAAATCCAAACCTATAATTAAGCTGAATGAAATCTGAGAATAACTACACCCTGAAATAATTTTTGGTAGCTTGGAAGACACGTGAATCTTTTCAAAACATGAACAGAGCTATCTTTGTTAAAACTAATTTCACAAAAAAATTTAGACAGTTTAATTGAATCTAATAAACTGCAGCTTTTTAAAATTTTGCTCCTCTAATGGACTGTCATAGCCACATAGCACATTTTTTCTTAGATTGGTCAGAACAGTATTAAAATGAAAGACCCTAGTTCAGGATCTAATTAAACCGGCAAAAAGTATAAAAAAAAAACCCCCACTCAATCAAATGGCAAGAAGAAAAATACTGTAGTTTCCCTGTATTAACGGGTCCTGTATCTGTGGTTCACAAATTAGCATCATGCATGACACTAGTTTGCAGTGGTTGGAGGGCTGCAATCAATGTGAAGCTAACAGGAAGCAGACAGCACAGGAGACAGTGTCAGGAGGGCTGTAAACAGAGACAGACATTTGTGCAAATGAGGGAATTTGTGAACCACTTCTTGCTAGCTTTGCACCCAGGTGCACTGCATTCTTTATCTATATCTTATGTTTAGGGTTTGCAGATATCCACAATTTTGGGTATCTGCGGTGCCAATGGGAGCATATCCCCCATAGATACGGGAAGACTATTATATCATTTATCTCACACAGGTATAAACACAGTTCTTGAAAAACATTACAGGTCTGTGCTGATATGATGGACCTGGCACCAGAATGTAACACGCTCCAACATACATATAGCAGCCTAGGTGGACCTTGAATTCCACATTACCAAGAATCACACACTCCCCTTAAATATCAAAAAATGTTTCACATGCACAACTCTAGAAACATATGTAGCATGTGGTTTGGAGTCCAACAATGCTTTAGACCAGCAGTTCCCAATGGTTTGGTCTCTGGAGCCCTTTACACTCCAAAGATGGAGTCCCAGGGAGCCCCAGTGCATGTGCAAAGTGGTGCAGTGCTATGCAGATAGTAGTCACTTATGGTGTGCTTGTGGAACCCCTGAAGGGATCTCAGGGAGCCCCAAGAACTTTGAGAAACCTGATGTAGACTACAATAACATTCCTTAAACAGCCTGAAACCTTTATTAAATACAATACTCATTTCTTCAGCTTAAGTCAAATGACATTTACAACCAGCCTGACTTGTTCTGCAGGTAGAAGAACTATGTATTTTACTGTTAATATTTTACTTAACCAGGAAACAAAAGCAAAAAAATCAGAGACATAAGGGTTTTTATTTGAAATATTCTACTTCTAACATGCAATACTGCTAAGAATCTTCATGACAACTTCATAAAATAAAGAGAACAGTGTCTGCAGTAAAGATAGCTTATCTATATGAAGTTCTGGCAGAAGCACAAATGGTTTATATGCACAGATGGAAGGAGTGATGCCTTCATCTGTATGAATTACCACATTGATCAACAAACTGTGTGAATGCAAGATAGCTCAATCATCTTCTCTTTCCTGGAGTTATTTTTATACTGAACATACCAACATTATTATTATAGTATATAGACCTTAAACGATACAATTTTACCAGTTCCGTATATACAAGATGGATTCTTGAAGTTGTCCCTACCTGATGCCAAACCAGTTAGTGTTACAACTAGCCATCCTGACCATGCATCATATAAACTCTTTGTCATCTCCAAAGCAGATTCTTTCTTCTTGCTATTGATCTGTAGAAACAAAATACCACCTTTAATATTACACATCTTTAATAAAGAAACTATACACAAACAAGTGTTCTTCTAAACTGAGCTATGGGAGCTGAAACCCTAAAATCTTTTTATTCAATGATCAATCCTTCTCAGGTTGTCTGCTTGCGCCTAACCGTTGGAAGTTAAATACAAACCCTTCCCTGTTTCTGAACTGTCAGACTGAGACCAATCTGAATATACCAGATTCTCTCTAGAACTGTCATTTGCTAGGATTTTACTTCACCCTTCTACTCAAGGCTTGTTTCAGAGGGAAGCTCCTAGTCTGCATGGTCTGAAGAATGCATGAACAGATCCACAGCAAAGTTTAAGCAGGCCAAAAAAACAGAGTGCACTTACAAATTTCCAAACAAGACAGTTTCATTATGTATCATTCAAAGGCCAGCTTAAGTAATCACTGTATTAAATGTTAAAGAAATTGTTTTTTAAAAATACAAATTCCAACCAATACCCTACAGCAGTAGATTCCAAACTTATCAGGGCCATGGTGCCTTTTCTTCCTGGCACAGCAGGGCACTGCCATTATGAATCTTGCAAAATCTCCTAAGATCCAAGATGGCGGCAACAAAATCTCACAAGATTGTGCAAGTTCCAAAATGGTGGACCTAGAAGAGCCGGTACGAGGGGAACTAGGGACATTCCATGGTGCCCCTAAGGTGCTGTGGTGTACAGTTTACAAAGCACTGCCCTATAGTGAACTGTATGGGTATTTGCTCCTACTATGAGTCAACTGAGCAATAACAAAATGCTAGATTTTGTACAGGTAACAGACAACATTTCCACTCACTATTGGTCTCTCTTAACTTTTGAAATACTCAGTAACTAGAAGTGTTTGAAAACTGTTATTCTACTCAGAAGTAAAACTTGGCTGTAATCCTATCTCACTCACTGAACACAACCTCTGCTGAAAATAGCATCAAATATACAGAAACCACCACAGAACAATAATATCTTAAAGCAATTTTAAGTACCCGTCTGTGTCTTTCTCTGTCTTTGCATTTCTCTCGCACCCAATCAATGGTGTGAAAGTCATCATATGTTCCCACACCAGGAATGGGTTCATCCAAAAGGTCCAATAAGTGTGTTGTACTGTTGATACTCCCTCCATTTGTCATCGTGTAATGAGTTCCTGCTGTAGAAAAAGTGGTAAATATTAAATTCTGTAACAGAAAATAATTGTCTATACAGCTTGGTATCACGGTGGTATCATGGTCTGGATATAAGGCAACACTGCATCCTACTCATCAGTTTGGGTTTATCAAAACAGTCTTTGGGATTCATGCTTGAATCAATGTCTTCCTCCAGCAATTAATCACATGAAAGTCATGTACTGTACTCAAATATTTAGGATTCTCAGCAACAATGAGCAAACGATCAGGTATAAATGGGTAAATGTATGTGTTGGGACATTTTCCAATTCCACCACTTTCCTTCTACATTACTGAATTCATTCATTTGTCAAAGAGACCAAGGGGAAACAAAGCCTGCAGAGCTAAAGAACAACACTCATATGATTACAACTCAGCTCACTTTATAATGCTTTTGGGCTACATAGACATGTTTTGCCTGATATAGACAACATTCTTTGAAAAATAGAGCCACAGAGCCTTACAACTCTCTATCGAAGACCAACAGCAGGCCTTTATTCTTCTTTTATACAGCACCACCAATGTGCATGGTGCTTTACATAGAGAGAAAAGACAAGTCCCTGCCCCAAGGGCTTACGTTTTAGATACTGAACACTAGTGAGACAACAGTAGCGGGAATTGGAATGGGGCAAAACAAGGAAAGCCTATGCAATTATTTCAGTTACAAATACTTAGATTAGTTACAGAAGGGAAGAGGTCTAAGATGTGGCTAAACACTAAACCAGAAAGCAAGCAAGTAAGGAAACATCCTGCAGATGTTCCAGCACAAGGGACAGCATGGGGGGCAGGGAAACCATAATTACCCAAATGAGCAAGAGACCTTTGAAAGAATGAAACTGGTGGACCTAGAATACCAAAGGGCAGGAGATAGTAGGCATGAGAGGGGGGTTGAAGCCACGAAGCACTTTGAAAGTAAGGAGGAGACATTTGCACTGGATCCAAGAACAGACAAAGTAATTTAAGGCGGGGCTTAACACAACCAGCACAATGAATGAGATGATTGCTGGATAATGGTGACTGGACAAAGACGAATCAAAAACGGACCAAAAAGGAAGAGGCAGAAATTGTCACAGTGAGAAATGAGAAGATTTAACATGACATCCACATCTACTTCATATGTACTGTCATCTTCACCACTAGAGCACAAAGGTTTCTAAAATAGTTACTACTGCACGCATCTCTACCTTCAATTCTTCCATATTCTGCAACAATGGAGGCTGAAAGGAATAAAGTGTTTTGTAAGTGTTGTATACCATTATGTCACAAACCAAGGTAATTGTGCCTAGCAGCCGAACAATGTAAGTGATACATTTAATTGTCAAAAAGGGGATTCCTAGCCAGTCTATTTTCAACAGTGGCATGTGAAATTTGATCCAGGCCACCTATAAGAGAACAGCCCTTCCGCCAGATATCCATCTATCTGAGCTTGGAAAGATGGATAGGACTCTAATACAGATACTTGAGCCAGGCTTTTCTCTGCTGGGAAAAGGAACATAATATATAGTTATGTCATACAGATATATATGTCATACAGAAGGTGTATAAGTGTAACAGGTAAATCCCAATTGTTATTTTTCAAAACAGTTGGGGTGATCAATTATAAGACTGAAAAATTCTAGAAACCTATTTGTTTCTTCCCCTTCCTGCTGGATTTCTCAAGTTTAACACATTGGGCACATGTTTCTGGAGTCATGAGATGAAGACACATGAATAAAAAATTTTTAGCTACAGTATAACCAAAAGGGAAAACAATTACAAAAATAGAACAAAATCCTGTAGAGTGAAAGCGTGCCATTTTACAATTTCAATCACACTTACAAACATTACCTTCCATTTCCCTGCATCTCCTCCAGTTTTCTTAGAATCTCTCCCATGCAAATAATTATCTCCACAACTATGCTTTTTAAGAATTCACTATAGCAAACTGGAACAGTATTTTAAAGGTGTTTTTGGCTGATAGCTAGATTATGAAAGTAGGTCACACTAAGTATATTAACTAACATAACAAGTTTCAAGTAACACATTTCAAAACAGGAACAGAGACACAGTATAATGCCTTAATAACACACTAACTGCTCATGGGTGAATTACTTGTCTGAAGTAATGTTTCCAAACAGTTTTCATTCTAGCATGTTTTAGTTCTTGATTTATAGCAGGGTTGTTGTTGTTTTTGCAAATTTTACCAACAGAACTTTATCTATTCCGAAGTTGTCACTGAAATTCTGCTCCACTCTGACTGCTCTCAAGAGAAGAGGAAAGTTGTCTTGCCAATATTCATATATACGTGCAATTTAAACATGCCTAGATTTCACATACTTATGCACACATTACTGAGGTCTAATTTCACTTTCCTAAAAAACAGAGGCTTCTGAAACCAATATAAAAGCTGACCCAAAGAAAACTATAGAATCATATCCTCTCAATAGTTTCTAGAAGTCCAGAGCCTGCAAAGGTCAGCAAATATAGTCGTCGTCCCCCCATTTCTGAGAGGGTTCTGTTCTGGGGGACCCTCCATGGATACAGAGGAACCCTACATAAATAGCAGCCCCCACACCACCTTTCCCTTTAGAAGTGATTCAAGCACAGGTGTTTCTTGCATAACAAAGGAACGTTGCATAACAAAGGAACATATGCAACCAGCATACTACAGGAGGAGACTAACCGAAAGTTAACATTTCCACAAGTAGGGTTTGCCCCTTCTCACTCCGGAATGGCAGATCTGGGAGATAAAATGACTTCATAGAAAGTGAAGTTTAGTTTATCTGTACCCAGATGTGGACGGGATCCTGTGAACTTCTCCATGTTGCTGGATCAGAATTAAGCTCTGTGCAGCACATTTTCTTACCTCCCAAATATTTAGGATTCTCAGACATACTGGAGATTGGCAGAATAGGATTTAACTGGCAAGGGCACAAGTGAAAAGGAGGAACATGAAGCATTAAACCAGGAGTGGCCAACCCCCAGCGGGCCACATGCCACTATTTACCCACATAATCTTGAATATGCTACTCCACCTTATTGTGGCCCTCTCTGGGCCTGCTTGGTTAGTTTCACTGACCCATGTGATCGGCTGAGCCTTCACTCTGCTATCTTTGCCCTAACCTGGACCTTGTTATTCCCTTTCTGGGCTTCAAGCCAAGAGGAGTGCTGTGTGCTTACAGTCATGACAGGTGACTTTGTTAGTGCCACTTTGACAGTGTCCGTGTACTATGGTTTGGCCACCCCTGCATTGAATTCATTTACACATTCTGGAAGCAGCCTTCTTGCAGATTTTTGTCCCAATGCTGGCTCAGGCAGCATGGGCAAGAGAGAGAATGTTGCTGGCACAACACTGGAGGCATGCATGTCTTGGTTCTCAATCATACAGATGCTTGGTGCAAAGACAATCTGTGCAGGTGCACAAAAATGGAGCAAAATACTCAGGCCCCAATCCTAACCCCCTCCCCACCAGTTTACACAATGGAGTGGTGTTAATAAAGCATGTGTTGCATCCTATAGTGTGGAGTGATGACCAGACAGCCCAGGAGAGGCAAGTAAAAAATTTTATTTACCTCCCAGTGGCCACTATTTAGCTGGCATATGTCCATGAGCCACAAGGACCAGTAAGGCTGGGAAAGGCAGATAGTATTCCTGCATATAGTGCACTGCCAAGACCTACCCCTCCCACCCATGAACTGCCCCCTGCCTAGCTCACTCCCTGCCACAATCTCCCCGCCCCCCCGGCCATCCATGACATGCCTCCACCACCACCTTACCTGCTCTAGCACGGCCTGGGTGGGTCCACTGGGGTACACACAGGACCTGGAGTCATTTGCACTGGCAGCCTTAGAATACGTAACAGTAGCAGCACTGCACAGGAACTTAAGGCATCATGAGTATCATGAGATCCACCTCCAGAAGTGCAGAACAGGATTGGGCTGCCAATCCTGCTGAAAGAACCTCCCTCCTTTTTTTCTAACCCACGTTTTCTGAACAAAAGGAGGTTAGGCTGTTTATCTTTCCCTCCAATGAGGCTTTCGAAAGAAAACACAGCCTCTATCCTTTCCTCCAAAAAATCTCCTGGTGTTTCAACTTCAAGCAGTAGTAAGAGGAATTATTCACTCTCCAGCGTCTCCCTGGCCAGAGGCAAACAGACAATTAGGTTTGTTTGAGCTTGGTCCTGCCCATGCAGTCTGCATCAGGACAGCAAATACAGGTGCCTACTCCATATCCATGGGGAATAGGTTCCAGCTGCCACCATGGATACCAGCGAATCCAACAAGAAGGGGTTCAAAATTGCACAAATAACTGCCTCTGATTGCAGCTCCCTATCGCTATCTCCTGCATTTGGCTGTCCCTATGCTGTCTGCAAACAGTAACAGGAAGCAGGATGGAGGGCCGAAAATAATGCACTGCTAAACTCTATGAACCCTTTGATAAGCGAACTCTAAGATATGCAAGTGGAGGATCTCAAGGACCTCCCAGTCACTTCTGGGAGGCCTCCCTGCACCTCAGAAGGCCTCCCCGACACTTTGGAAAGGCACTGCTGGTTGCCAGCAGATTTAATTATCTACAGAATTCTGTATCAGTGGGGAGACTGGGACAGAGCTCCTGTGGATATTGAAGGCCTACTGGATCATCTGCCATGACATAGCCAAGTAAGGACAACGTATGGACAAGTCTGTTTATATAATAAAAACGTTACATACCACAACCGGCTACACAGTTGTCAAGAACTGACCTGAAGTGGCGTTGCCACAGAATGTGGTGACAGCATCTGGCCAAGATGCCTTTAAAAGGGGACTGAACAGATTTCTAGAAGAAAAGTCTATCAAGGTTACAGGCCGTGTTGGGTATATGCAACTTCTTGGTTGTAAAAGTAGGCTACCTCAGAATGTGAAGTGCAAGGGAATGGCAACAAGATACAGGTATCCTGTGTGGTGCCTGAGGCATCTGATGGGCCACGGAGTGATATAGCACGCTGGACGATATGGGCCTTTGGCTTGATCCAGTTATGTTCTTATGGCCTTCTCTTCTCAAATCTAACAAAATGGGCGCTGGCCTAGAAAAGCTTGATACACAATACATGTCATTATTGAAGGCTGTTATTAAGGAGAGGGAACCCCAACATAACCACATGACTGCCTTGTATTGAAAAGTAAGCTACAAAATGTGTTCTAGACATAGGAATTAGTTCTTAATGACCCTCAAAGAACCTCTTTCTGGCCCACAGCAAGCCTCTGGTCCCCTACGAGCCTCTGGTCCTCCCAACCTTGTTGGCACGGGCTGCACCCTGCAACCTGTGCTCTGGTTGTGTGCAGAGGGTATTCTGAGAGCTATATTTCTGTGGTGTGTGTTGATGTTTGGAGGAATCCTTGAAATTTGAGCCCATCATTCATTTATCTGAGTCCCATCTCTAATTTTTGTACTTACATTTTATACTTAAAATTTATTTATTTTTTGGCCCGTGACACTGTGCCAGATATTTGATGCGGCCCTCCAGCAAAAAGGTTTGGAGACCCCTACTCTCTCTGGTTGGGATGTGGAGAGAAGATGAGAGTTAACAGAGTCCTCTCTCCATATTTTGATCTTCCCACTGCAGAGAGAAGGTGGGAGGTGGTGCTGTTTACATTACTCTTTGTATGCCTACTCAGAAGTAAGTACCATTGTGTTGAATGGGCTTCACTCCCAGACCGTGCATATAGGATTGCAAGCAAATAGCAGGGTAAGTGGCTTGTAATTTGTCTGGCAAACTACTGATTCTTCACTTGTATGGGCCTGAAAGTGCCTGTGTTAAACATGTGGCTTAACTCTACAGAGAATTTATTTTATCTCGTCCCCCTGTCCACTTGGTTCCCTTCACAGAGAGAGCATCTTCCATAACTTGGCTAAGGACAGGTAGGTGTGTGCTCATGTGCTTTGCTCCTTTGCCTGGCAGCTGGGATATAGAAGATGGGAATGGGAAGCCAATAGTAGTTCAATCCTGCTGGAGAAGGAGGAAGGTGTAATCTTTGCATGCCTAATCAGAAGTCACACTGTTTTCAATGGGGCTTACTCCCAGGGGAGTATTATGAGATTATAGTCTAAATTGGATAGCAAGCAGGGTGTGGAAGAGAAAGAGGATGAAGTTGAAATATTTGTCTGCTTTTCCAAGTGTGGGTTTGAATAAGTGTGGGGATGGGTGCCTGCTTTGGGCATGACCTTCTCTTGCTTGCTCGAAAGTTGCAAGCAGTGGCCAGTAGCCTGCTCCTGTGCAAGAGGGTCAGTTGTCTGCAGGCTGACCCAGAAGAAGAACAGTATGTGAAGCCTGCTCATTATCCTTAGAAGGGCAAACCCTCAGGGGGAAGCTTCCCCCTCCCCACATTCAGTTAGCAAGTGCTGCTGGGATATATGCAGATAGAAACTCTGTTGAAGAACAAATTGGAAGCAGTGAGAAGGAACTAGCATAGCTTTTGACTCAAAGAAAGCCCTGAATTGGAGTGAACTTGTGGTTGCAAATCCCATGTGAGTCAAAAACCCACTGATGGGACTCATGGCTGCATTTCCCCATGGCCTAACTGCACCTTTGGTCCGAGCCCAAGATTAACTTGTACCACTTACACCAGGTACCCGTAACGACTTACACCAGCAGCCAGCCACCCAGCCCGCCCTCTCCCTCTACAATATATTGGTCAGTATTTAAACACGTAAAATTAAAGATGACAAAATTAAACTGTTGCTGTAAAATGTCTGGGGGAGATTAGAGAAAATTTTCACTGACACCACTGGCAGAAAGTGCTTATCACTTTCTATATCTTTCTCAGTCAAATTTGTATCCATCCATTTGTATCCAAATTTGTATCCCTACAGTGCTGCATAAGCTTATCCAAACAAAGGTTCTTGCTTATCAGATTACAAAAAAGCCTTCCTGATATCACAGTTGCAAAACGGAACACGATATCAAGCAAGCAAAAGGCATGATCCAAGGAGAGACTGCCAGAACAGTAACAGAAAGCAACTTCCAGCAGTATCATCCTATCATGCCCTCTGCTTGCTTGATTTAGAGTTCTGTTTTGTAGCTGTGAACGCTTGAAGATTAAGGACAAGAACAAAGGGAAGGTACTGGGCAGGCAGGTGGGCGGGACCTATAGTTACTACAGGGTTCCTCTTATCCACAGTTTCAAGTATCCACGGGAGGCCAGGAACCTACAGGCACACATGTAATTTTTTTTGTCTTTGCCATCATGAATGAATTCACAGTTCACACCTCTTGTCCTTGATGGCCAATCTGGGGGACGTATTATATTAGTTTGCAGTTTACTTGATACACTGAGATCAGGTCTTTCAGATTCCATTTTGAACTCCAAAGTTCTTCTTGGCTCGTAGAGGTTGCCCTATGACTTATTCTTAACTAACTCCACTAGATGCTAGTGGAGGCACTGGCACAAAAACATTCAGAGGCTTCTGGCTTGTTTTCTGTTAGTATTGTCATCTCCCTTGCAGATCATTTTAATAAAAAGGCAAGGTGTAAATAAATATGTTATTAGCCATGTTGAACTGTCTCCCTTGCAATGGTGAAAAATGGAACCCAAATGTTAAATAAATCAAAACTGTAGTGAAATTGTCCTTTAGCTCTGTCACAAATCTCTGTCATCCACAAAAGGATGAATATTCTGACACTGGAGAGGATTTTCAGAACCCAAATAGCATGGGAAGGGCGATATAGCTCAGCCACAGAACACATTCTTTGGAAGATTCAATTCCCAAGGGTTCCAGATAAGGCTGGAAAATACCTGCCTGACATTCTGGAGAGTCATTGCTAGTCAGTGTTGGTAATACCAAGCTAGGCAAATAGATCAATAATCTGACTCAACATAAGGCAGTTTCATATGTGACAATCTGATTCTAAGCTGAAATATTTCAGTGGCTCCCCAACTCTCATACCTAGAATTCTAACTGTTACAAGTTAGTTGTGTTACAACTTCCATTACACTGTATTACTGTAGAAATGAAGACTTCCAGTTATGAGTAACCCATTTGACTATATGAGTCAAAGTTCTTCTCAACAATTCCTAATTACAGGCACATTCCAGTATCGCCTGCGGCTCGGTTTCAGACCTCACCATGGATACCTGAAACCGTGGATACTGGGGACGCCTTTTTAAAGATAGGGAACATCAGTGGCTTTGCTGCAACAAGGTAAGAAAAGATTTGTTTAATGTTAACCCGTCTTTTTAATACGAGCCCCAGTATCCATGGATACCGGAATGATGGATAATGAGGCACACCTGTATTGAGAATTTATATTCAAGTTAAGTTTAATAACTAAATCAATGTATTACTATACACATGCACACACACACGCACGCACAGAGTTTTCCTATACTTCTGTTTCCAAATGAAGTCCCTTCTGCATACAATATGTCCAGCTCTGGCCTAAAATGAAAGTCATGATTGGTACTTTAAGATACTGTTATCACGACATGTTGTCATACAAGGAATTATCCTTTTGCTTTGTAAGGCAAGCCCGTGAGATGTGGATCTCAAAGAGGATCTTCCTATTGTCCATGAGACGGGAAAAGATATAGCAAGGATTTGATGTTATGGCCACCATCTCAGCCAAAAGTGAACACACACTGTCCCTACAAAGAGGATGGGCTTGGAGCTGAAGTAACTTAGCTAGAACATGTCTTGTTGCCTAATCCCTTATACTTTTTATGGCTGTGGTATATAAACTCATTTGTTGCAAGTATGAATGTTGTGTCCTGCAATTATTCTAGAAATAGACAGCTACCCACATCACTCTACTGTGTAATCATAAGCTACAAGGTGAAATAGTGAGAAGTTGAATACCTTCAAGGAGAAAGTGATAAGGCCACTCCCAGTCTTAAAGTCTAAGGTTCCTACTCATACAAAGAAATTTGTTTTTATGATTAAACAGAGTATCAAATAAATACCTCAAACATACTGAAATATAGTAAAACTCTATTTTTACTATAGTCTAACAATTTAGATTGTTAGCACTTGTAGGAAATATTCAAAAATGTCAGTGGCTAATAAAAACACTTTTTAAATGGACAAATCACATAGGTAAGTTTAGAACAGGCCATCACAACAACCTTTAATGACACATTCCTGAGGATGTGCTCTAATCTACTCTCCTGTATTGTGCATGAAAAGAAGCTGCACATGACAAAAATATGCAGATAAAATTATGGGTTGCATTGGTTGTGTCAATGTCTTTTTTTCATATCCATACAATTCTGGAAACCAGGAAAATAAACTTTAAACCTTATCCAAGTCTATTGAGAGCCTAGTTTTCACATTTAGGCATTTTATGAAACCAAGCTACAGAAGCAGCTGTTATAGGGGAAAAAAGCATCCTAGTTTTGTTTCATTCTTGGGCTGCAGAAATAGATGTATGATGTGACTTTATAATTACTGCAGAATATCAAAAGGATGGATTCTGAAAATTATACCAAAAACCACAGAACAAAGCTGAGTTAGAGAAACCTAAGATAAAGAATTAAATACAATAATGAATATTGTATAACTTCATATACATGTTTTCTTGTAAGAATGCACACTTGTTCCAGACACACTTGTTTATGTCCATATTACTACTAAGCTTAACAGTTTAGTACTGTTGCAAAACCTAAGAAACAGAATTAGTCTCAATTTTTTTTTAAAAAAAATCATTTATTTCATATTAAAGGAACAGAATGACACTTACAGAATGAGAAATAGCTTGCAACAGAACTGGAAACACAACCATGACTATATTCTGGGGATTCCAGATTTAGCACAGCAGTATTACACAACTGCTGAAAGGCCCAAGTGATCAATCTACAAAAAAAAAAAAAAAAAAAAAAACCAGGCAACTATTGGAGAAAGCAACAATAGAAATATGGGGGCAATGGTGGTGGGTAGGGAAGGTAAAAATGGAGAAAATAGAAGGAGTGACAGGAATAAAGTCATATAATGACATGTCCATGTTTTGATAGACTGATGTCTTCAAGGCTGGGGTGTGTGCGCAGAGATCCCTTGTATTAAGAGTGTCCCCAAGAAGTTGGAGACTAGTTTCCTTATGTTTTGGTTACCAATGCAAAGCACAATATCTGAAGGGCATGCAAACTACAAATCTTTCTGGCTTCCAGGTGTCACATTACTGTTTTTAATTAACAAAATTCTTTAATAAAAACAAGAGCACATGAGAGAATGTGTTCTAACCCCTCAAAAATATTGATTTAAATCTTGCCATTAGTTCCTGTTGCTTTACACAGATGCCATGTTTGCAATACTTATCCAGGGACCACTACACAATTGTAAAATCAAGGCTTTTCATATAGCTCTAACATGTTAGTGCTGATTTTGAGAAACAATTAAAACCACTTTACCTAGATGATGCGTCCAAGCATCACAAAGCCAGTTTGATCTGGGGCAAAGTCGGCATTGTTGCTTGTGTAAAGCAGGCCCCTGGTTTCCACCAATTCCTTCTTTCTACACCTCTCCACCTCACCCCACAACATTCTGAATTGTTCAAATCCTCAAATTAAGGAGTCATGGGAGGCTGGAAGCCTGGCTGCACAGTATAGTAACTCAATTTGCACTTCTCTACAAACAACTCCCTACCTTTACTTACAAGAATCTCTGAGATGAGAAATGTTATTTGACCAGCTGCATTTAAAGAAAGAGGTTTTCTCATCTTTGACAAGGTTGAGGAACTTGCTTTCTCTTCAACAGGCACCTTACACTGACATTAAGTTGTTAAATATTTATAAAACACCTGGATCTCATTTCTTACAAGAAGCCCCCAGACAATGTTCTGCCCAGGTTTCCTCTAAAGTTGGTGGAGCCCTAAGGTACCAGCGCAGAGGCAGCTGTGGAGCATTCAGTAATATCATCATCATCTCTGAGTTCCAGAGCATTGAGAGTGAAGCCGAGTGGAGTTTCGATTAGGGCCATGCAGCTTATAGGGAAGGTACTTTTTCAAACACAATTCTTAATGAATGGAACTATCATTCAGTTCAGAAGGCCATTCTAATCTGTTTTATTCTTCATTTTGATAGTCATCAATGACAATCACATGAATGACTAATGAAGTGGCTTAACAAAATCTATTTTTGTCAATTGTGTCAGATTTAAATTTGATCCTTCATAGGGAAGATATTGTACTGACTAGTTTTTAAAATAGATTTGGTGACCTGGAAGAATGAACTTCTAGTACCAAATCTAGTTCAAAATTCCACTGCTTAATATTTCATTTTAAATTTGACAAAAAAACTAATAACCTCATTCAGTGTAAAATTAATTATTAATATAACTTAATAACTGAAGCCTCCTCAATGCCTTTCAGAGTTTGCATCACTGCCACATCTACATTCTCATTCAGCCAGAGATCAGTTTCCTAAGAGACTGTATAAACTTTCATAAAAGCATTACTGATAAGTTAGGCAGAGATCCTTATAAATCTGCATTCATTCCAGGACTACAGAGAACCCAACTATAGGTCGTTCATTGAATGAAATTCCTGTTTTTTTATTTCTGTTCATCTCAATCTAGTCAGATAATTTTGTAATGAGACTTAGAAGTCAATACCTAAACAAACTCAAGTTTCTTCTTGATCATTACCTATTCTGGCTGCACTGAATTGGAACATCTGACATTCTCCTAAAACTATCAACCTAAAGGACCTATACAAGCCAAGTCTATGCATTTTTACACACAAGGAAGTTTCATTAAGTTTCATTAGACATGGCACAATCTTAAACTGGCTTCCTCGAGCACCAGTCAGTAGCCTATGTGCCTGCCAGAGAAGGTAAAGCCTCTGTGGGCCAACCGGTAGGGTGGAACGGAGACGGAGAGGGGGTATAACAGAAGGCGCAATTGGATTAATCTGAGAGGGGGCAGCAACAGCTGCAGAGGCCTCTGCCATATCCTATCCCTCTTCCCAGGCCTCATTTCCTGACAAGGGGCTTCAGATTTCTGATAGCTATTTCGCTGGCGCAAGCCCAAGTAGCCCCACTGCAGGTACTGGGGCTTACCCAGAGTAAGGGAACAAATGTTCCCTTACCCCATGGTGCCTGATCTATTCCTGCATAGGACATAGCAGAGAACGTTTCGGCACTGCTGCATCTCTCTACAGGGCAGAGGTTAGGACTGGGTTGTAAATCAGCAATGCTACACATTTACAGGTGAGAACAAAATTTCATAGAACAAAATTGGACTTACGATTAAACACATAGGATTGTGCTTTTAGCATGGACAGGTTTTCACACTAACAGCACATGCTTACTCAGTATTAAGTTTCACTGTTCAGATACTTGTGTACAGGATTGCAACCTCAGCCTCACTGAACATTGGCAGAAAACAATTTAACTATCAGCATGTATTTGTAAAATTGTACATGATTGTTCACTCAGGTCAGCCTAACAAACCAAGACTGCCACAAGCCTAACAGGTTTCTGAAAAGAAGCTTTCACAATCATTACTTTAACTTAAAATAATATGAAGACTTGTGCAATGAGTGAACAGGACAGACATGTTAGATACTAGTAAAGCAAAAGGTACGTGTGCCTAGTAAAGGTACCTGTGCAAAGTAGAAAACACTGAAGGCCTTGCTGAAAATGCTGACTAGGTGAACTCTTGGCCCAGTTATTTCTCTACAGCAACAAAAATCTATAGCACACATATGAAGAATCTCAAATTGATCACAAAAAAGACAAAGGAAATACACTTTTTGAAACCAGAAAGCACACCAATATTATTGATTTCGTTAAATAAACTATTCAAGAGAAGCTCCGATAAAAACCATTTAGCTCAGTATCAGTAAGTATAGTACAATTTCCAAACCAATGCAACCTTACAATAATAAAGCTAATAATTGGAAAGGTTCCTATATCCATTTTTTAATTTCTTCTGTAATTTCTTCTGTAATTCATCTGCTCTCTGTAGTAGAACAACTCATAATACCATATGCACATCTATTCAGAAGTAAGCCTCACTGAATTCTCATTAACTGAGAATTGGAGAATGTATGCAGAATTGCTGCCTTCGTCTCAAACCTCACAGATTTCAGCACTACTCAGATAGCAGCTTCATGCAACTCTGGTTCTAGGATTCACTGGGTGGAAGCAGCAGCACAAAACAGAAGGAGAACACCTCAATATCTCATTTACAGGGTGCAAAGCACCTACTCTAAAAAATGGGGGGTGCCCTTTGAACTAGTAAAAATAAGCAAGGGAACAGCATACCCCCTGTGAAGCTTACATATGCTGGGCAAACTGGAATAAAAAAATTGCAGACACCCAAAATACTCTTTGACAGAAAGCACCCACAGTCAACAACAGTATAAAAATAGCTAAGTGATAGTATATAACTGCACTAATACAGTAAAAAAAAAGAAAGCTACTGTGAATGAAAACAACAAGCACAGCCTTGTACTTTTAGATAAAATGGCTGTTTGAATCATGCAGTCGATTTGTATTGCACCAAGCTTCCAAAAGACTATGAAGGAGTTAACTCCGAGAGCACGTACGGAAACTTCAAAGCCTAGTACAAACAGCATCCACTTTAAGTTCTAAGGAGAAGAAACAGCTTCCTTTATACATTGACTGTTTAGCAAGAGACAGCCATTATGACAGAGCAGTTTATTTCATGGCTTACAGTCGGGTTTGTATTCTTTATAAAAAAGACCAGTATATACTGAAGATGGAGTCGCTAGCTAACATGATCTGAAGCAAAACTAAGCTGCCAATATTTTAAAAAAAATTAAGCTCTGCCAGAGAGCCAGTACAGTCTGGATTTTTTTTCCGTATAATACACTGGGATCAGCAAGGCAGTACACCATTTAAAAAGCAACTGAGAACTCCCCTGCAAATCTGAAAACAATCTGCCACATACAAAGACATACAAGAAACTGAATCACAACATGAATATGCTATATAATACCTCTTTTGTGCAACTCTCTCAGTGGAATGCCATCACCTCCCCCATCATACGGTAAATAAGGATCGGAAGATACTTCCATGAGCGCAACAAGCAATCAAACAGCAAGTCTGTAAGATTAGAACAACGGAGCCATTTCTTACAGAACAGCAGCAGGCTGGGAAGCTGCCATATTCGATCAGGATTTGGACTGTGTGCTGGCTTGCTGCAGCAACTC
The DNA here is from genome assembly GCA_029204185.1 of Lerista edwardsae. Lineage (NCBI taxonomy): Eukaryota > Metazoa > Chordata > Lepidosauria > Squamata > Scincidae > Lerista > Lerista edwardsae. The sequence goes on from JAJKFI010000003.1 coordinate 21,642,469, forward strand.
GGTTCTTCCACAATCGATGATGTCATCAAAGGGAAATTATTGCAGCTTGGTTGCTACTGGCTACAGTCTAGGAGTGCTCAGAGGCGGAACAGCAGCACTTAATCTATAAAGCTTGCTATGCCTGAAGGTGACTAAGCCCGAGGTAAAACAGAATAAACTGGTTTAAGGGAATATGAACTAAAAGCTATACACGTCAACAGTAAATGCAAGATAAAGCTGAAAAGGCAGCCATGTTTGCCCTTGAACTTGTTCTTCAGAACGAATTTTAAAAAAAATAAAAAGACACTGACAAATTTGTTCATCTACTTGATTCTTAGTGGCCCAATTCATACGTAACAGGAAAATACAGTTTCTCACTAGAAGAACAAGCCTTGGGATTCCACAGGCTCCCCTGCCCCTCCCCTAGGAGCCCTCTCAATTACAAACACACATACCACAACAGCCGCTACTTCTACCACCACCACCACCAAGTTGTGTCCTAACCCTTTCTTTTATGAACAGAAGGCAGTTCAGTTTGGTGAAACTGTTGACCCCCACCCACCCTGCACAAACTCCCCATAACCCCACAGCACTCCACACTGAATAAAATTCTGTTCTGAAGAGGCATTTCACATCCACACACCTCTTCAGAACAGTTTTAGTAGAAGGACAGGAAATGAGAAGAGAGCAGGGTAGTTTACATCCTTTTTAAAAAATGAAATCAAATGTTTGACAGGTCTAGTAGCAGATAAATGCAGAAATATGCATGTCCTTGTTCAATACATATCAGCAGAGAGTTCATATCTTTTTTTATTTAACTAATAAGAATAAAAAAATCTAAATCTTACGTAATATATTTCATAAAACACAGCAGTATATCCTACTTACATATACATAGCAGTATATCCAATTTGCACACAATTTTGTTTTAAAATCAACAAAATGTATCCCAGCAGCCCTCATTATACTATACAGATAATTTCCCCTATTACAGTTATCTTAATCTATTTCCATAAATTCTATTCAGCAAATCCACATATCATTAAGTCATTCATCTCTCTCATACACAAAATGTCGATGAACTGTTTCCAATTATTCACAAAAAGATGTAGTGCCTTCTCTTTAAGTAAAATTGTAAGTTTATCCATTTCCGCAAAGTTCAAAACTTTTATCCACCATTCTTCAATTAAGGGTATTTCTGTATTTTTTCCAGTATTGTGCGTAAGGTATTCTCGCTGCACTTGTCATGTTTAGAAATAAAATTGCAAATTTTTGGTCCAAATGTTAATCTTTCAGACCCAATAAAAAAGTTTCAGGCTTTATTTCCCAATTTGTTTTTAAAATCAACTGCGTCTTATGTATCTGAATCCAATATTTTTTGCTTTCTTACATGTCTACCACATATGATAAAAGGATCCTTCCTGCCGTTTTACACTTCAAGCATCTGTTTGATATGACATGATTTCATACATTTTCACTAGTTTACATGGAGTCATATACCACCTGTATATCATCTTGTACGTATTTTCCCTAATAGTAAAGTTTAAAGTAAATTTCAATTGTTTTGACCATAGTTTTTCCCATTGTTCTATTAGTACTTCATTTTAGCCCATTAAATCATACATTGTTCGACCCACTCATCTTCGGTTTCAAATTTCAGCAACAATTTTATACGTTAGAAATTACCTGATCCTTTGAACTTAATTGTAATTCCAATATTGACTCTCCTTCTGCAAATCCATATATCTTTTTATCCACTTTAAATCTCTCCAATAATTGCATATATAAGAACCACTGATAGCTAAATCTAATATTTATGGGATTTATACCCCGCATTAGGGCACCTAAGGTGGCTTACAGCAACGTAAAAAGAATATAGGATTCTCTTCTTATCTTATTCTTATTCTCTTACCTTCATTTTGCTTCCCCTTTTGAAACAATACATTCTTATATAACAACCAGCTTTCTCTCAAAAATGCACCCCCAGGGAAGTTAACTTCCATGAACTATCTTCTGCACACACATTTACAAAACAACCTTACTTTAAAAAAATTCTACCAATAACCAATTACAATATTTATAATATTACAATAACCCATTACACTGAACGGTACATTTCAACAGTTGACTCCAAAGACATTTATCTACCCTGTGACTTGAGTTTATTGGGCAACAACTACAATATTAAATAAAATACAAGTTACTTCCCAAATTATTTCAAGCAATCCTATCTTCCTTTATTAATGAACTAGCTTTTTGTTACCCGGCATTGCCCGGGTAACAAATTATCCCAAGCTTCTATTAGACAGGAAAAGGACTAAAATGGCATCGGGAGTGTCGCCATTCATCTCAGCGACCCTGGAAACTATGGATTTGACACCGATATCGGCCGTTTTCAATCATTTTTACATGGCACCCCCTTCACACCCCCACCCCTAGGGGTGCCAGGGGGATCGTACCCGCACAGTGTTTGTTGCCAGGCCGTAAGGCATACGCACACCGAGTTTGGTGTCAATCGCTCCAGGCGTTCCAGCAGGGCATGGCGGACGTTTTGTTTCCACCCCTTCTCGCCCCCCACACTGATGGGAGCCGAACCCAGACTCCAACGGCATTGGGAGCATCCCCACTCATCTTGGCGACCCCAGAAACTATGGATTTGACACTGATATCGGCCATTTTCGATCATTTTTACATGGCACCCCCTCCGCATCCCCACCTCAGGGGTGCTAGGGGGGTCTGACCCCCGTAGTGTTTGTCGCCAGACCGCAAGGCATCTGCGTACCGAGTTTGGTGCCAATCGCTCCAGGCGTTCCAGCAGGGCATGGCAGACGTTGTGTTTCGCACCCCCTCTTCCCCCCCATGCCAAGGGGGGACCGAACCCAGACTCCAACAGCATCGGGAGTGTCGCCACTCGTCTCAGCGACCCCGGAAACTACGGATTCGATGCCAATTTTTTCCGTTTTCGACCATTTTCATGTGGGGACCCCCGTGCACCCCTACCCTGGGGGTGCTGGGGGGGTCAGATCCTCCCAGTGTTTGTCGCCAGGCTGCAAGGCATCTGCGTGCCGAGTTTGGTGTCAATTGTTCCAAGTGTTGCGGAGCCTATGCGGAACATATGTACATACAAACGTTCTCTTTATATAGATAACACAATACAATGAAATAACACTTTTTATATAATAACAAAACAAAGAAAATAAAAAAAGGAGTGAGAAAAAAGAAAATACAGTCATGTCTCTATATCTGTGGGGGAAACCAAATCTGTGGATTTGGGCACCCCCCACATTCCAAACCCAACTGGAGTCATGTTCTAGTTGGGTCTGGAATATATCCTGAAACTCAGAGACATGCGACTGCCTTTGGGCCTCAGAATGGCTGAAGCAAAAACTGCACTTCTGTTTTTTGGGGAAAAACAATGCCTAACACACCAGAGGGCTTCCCCAGGCCTCATGATGCCTAATAAAGTGGGGAAACATCACAGGCCTGAAAACCAGATGTGACTTTTTTTGGCCTAAATGGCCATTCTGAAGCTTCTGGAGACTGTGAGCAATTGTCTCTGTGGGCCTCAGAACACCCTCCAGACCTGCCCTAACGCGGGGACCCACGTTGAGTCAAATACACAGATAAACAAGCACTACCTATATAATACATAAAAATATACTTACGTGAACAGATAGCCCTATATACAGCAAGGATTGCTAACAAAGGTCTATGTGTAATAGCTAAAATGGGCTTCCAAATATTCAGAATTTTATTCAAATTCAAATATAGAAAGATTTAAAAGATCCTTTGTTCATAGCAAACCTGTCCATTCACATGGTGTCATGGGCATACAAGCTGCAATAAGCAAAATAAATTTGTCCTAAAAATCCTTCATGTAATAAGGGATTTGAAGACAAAATCTTTCACCAAGAGAACTGCTGTGAAGTATTTCCTCTTATACTTTTGTGTTCCGGTGACCTCCTATTTCTAATTTACTTAAGTAATTGATAGTTATATTCTTAAATAGCTGTTCCTAAACTATACTGACTTCACTTTTTAAAATGAAACGTCAAAATTTGTAATGTGTGAGCTTTCTTTTTTTATTTAACATGTGAGCATCTTTGAACATAAAATTACCTGAAATGTATTTTATTTACATAAACATTACAGATCATAAAAGTTTAAAACAGAACTATTCAAGTTGAATACTATGTCTGACAAAATTAGGAATCTGTGGATATCGCAGGCCCAGCTGTCTCTGAAGACAGAGATGTGATCAAAATTATGGTTTGTGAATTCAGTTATAATTAGTGTAACTATGGCTTATAAACTCATTTCAAAAAATGTTTGCCAGCCAAAGTATAGTTCCTCCATTATGACATCACATTAAGCGCCAACATTCAAAGGATCAAATCAGGGAATTGCGTTTTGAATCTAATTTGGACATCATGACACAGGATTCAAGAGGCAACGTTTGCTTATTTTCTGCAGATCCTGTTTCTTTACTGAAGCTTAAAAGTGACATTACTCAAGTACTTTTTTCTATAACCAATGTTGTCCAAATATAATAATTTTAATTGTCTAGGATAAGGCTGAATGAATCTGACCATGTTATGTGGCGATTCACCACAGTGCTAGGAGATAGAGAGATGCGAAAGCAAAAATAGATAAACAGAGAAGCTAAAGATTAAAAATGGCATGACATGATAGAGAGAAATATTTCTGTAGATCAGTGGTTCCTAAACTTACCTGGGTCACAATGACCCAGCACTTGCCTCTTCTTGCCTAGGCTGGGCACCGCCACCTTGGATCTCACGAAATCTCACAATATGCAGGATGGTTGTGCCCAGAGGAAGAGGTAGGAAGGGCCATCAGGGACATCCTGCATTCTGTGAGTGTGCCGCAACACCCTAAGGCAACAGTTCCCAAACTTACAGCTGCTGCAATGCCCCTGGAACCCGGAAGTGAGTGGTAGTGATGTAAAACGCATCACATGATGTCACCAGCCATGCACTTTTAGGTTTGGAAGTCATTGCTACAGAACCAGACAGCAGGATCGAGGAGCCTCCTCTTCACATGTCTGGGGAACACAGCTCCTTCTGCTACATGTTCCCTCTCTCCTGTCCACATCTGCTTCTTTGCTATTAGACAGCAGAAGCGGAGTTGGATTCAAGTAGCATCCTTCACTAGAGTACACGACTGGTGTTTGGGTTGAAATGGCTAAAAAGGACTAGAGAATGTGATAGGGTAGGATGATCCCATTACTGCATTGCAAAGTGAAGGAGACCCTAATTCTGTAAAATAGACTTGTCAGTTTCACAAGCCACCAAAAATGGGGCACTACCCATGGTGGGGGGCCCAACATAGAGTTTGAGAACTAAGTTACTAACCATAACTTAGTATATGTACATTATGGCAACATCTTAGTTATACAAGTTGTATGTTGCTATGTAATCCCTATCTGTATGGCTATGAAAAGTACTATTGGGCATATTATCTCAGTAGGATAAAAGGCTATTATATGAAGAAAGAGCGCCAAGAATAGACAGAGAAAACAGTGAGGATGAATGAAGGTTTCTTGAAAAAAGAATTTTGAAAATAAATCTGCTGAAATAACAAGTCAATGAGTTTGCACATAATATTAGTGTGTTGTAAAATATTATTTTCACTTTCCACACCAGAAAAAGGCCTCAGTTACTGAAAAGTTTCACAACCCAATATACCAAGTCGGTGGCTCCCAAACATTTTTGCACTGGGACCCATCTGAAAAAAGTGTCACTGTACCAGCTGCCACTAGGTACCAGTGGCCACAATGGTGATTGGACAGTAGTGCTCCTGCCAAGTTATAGGTTGTTTAACCCTTCATGAACAGAGCCTAACCTGCCCTATCAGTTTTGCGACCTTCTAAAAACTGGGTTGTGACCCACTGAAGGCCCACAGACCCACAGTTTGGGAACCACAGTACTAGGGTGCAGTGTATATTTCACATAGGACTGCTCCTTTTAGATACAGGTTTCAATAACCCTTATTATTTTTAACAAAAATTATTAGTGCACACAAGAGTATGTCTTAAGTGGCGATGAGGATCCATTTTCATGCCTTAACGTCTGTACAATAGGTCTACTGCAAAAAGTCAAACAAGTATAACCATAAAGTCTGGCAGGTAAAGTGAAACTTTTTTTTAGATGAGTCCCATCATGTTCTTCAGTTAAGGACAAAACACCTGTGCTTCAACTAGTACTAAAGAAAAACAAAATTTGTGGGCGTGGGGGCCTCCAATTTATATAGGGTTCCCTGTATCTATGTTTTTATATACGCAGAGGGGCCTGGAACAGAACCCCTATTGATACGGGTATGTGTGCCTGTACTGTGAAAGGAAATGGAGGTGACTTGATACCATTTCATATAACTGTGGGGAAAAGAGGGCCAAGATAAAGGGCAGCTTTAGTGGAGGCAGCCAAATGGCAGCAAGGAAGGTCCACAAAAGGGAAGGTGCAAAAGGGGACTAAGCAAGTTGATTTTAGTTCCCCTCTTACTTACAATACATGCTACTGCTGGACTATGACAGCAAAATATATATTTAAACCATGGCAGAAAATGGAACAGGCAAATCTAAGCCGTGGCCTTGAAGGGCAAAATATTATTTGCCTACAACATCTGAACCTGAACATTCATTTTATATTTAATTGCGTTTCTGCCAACAAGCTTAATTCTATCTAGAATACCTCACCAACATTAAAAAGGACATATTTGCAATGCCATATTTACATATCCTAAAAGTCTCATTTGTCAGCAACTACAAATATCACAAAAACAAACTAATAGGCCCAACGTAGGCATGTCTACTCAAGAACTAGCTCCAGCTGAACAAAATGGACATACGGCAGATATGCGTGTATAAGACAGCAGCCTCAGATCCCTAAACAGTAATTCATGGGACTTACCAATAGATGCATCACCATCTAACAAATTGTCATCTTCAGAAGTTTGAAAGTCCATAATGACACCTGCTCCATCTAGAAGTTCTTCATCACTACTTGCACTAGTTATGCTGTTGTAGCTATTTCGATAGTAGCCTCTATGGAACAGCTGCTCAGACTCCATTTAGCTGTTTTTACTGCCTAAAAAAAGAAAACTCAGTATTAGGCAATGCCTTGTAAATATCCAATTCTGACTACGAAAAAGAATATAAGTAAGGATAAGTAAGAAGTAAAGCATAAGAAAGTTCCTTCTTTAGGACAGACTACAAAAGGGTAGCTACCATATAGAGCAGAATTCAACAGCAGTAAGCACCTGTCTGTATCAAATTTGTGTGGTCTTGAAAATTTAGGCATTTCTCATGCCTTTAAGACTAATTTACAACTTTAATCACAAAAGACAGTGATTGAAGACTTTCACTACAGACTTTTACTATGTCTGAACTAGGTAGTATGTGCTCAATTGCCCATTGCAAGTTTTCAAATTGCAAGTTTTCAAAGGGATAACATTTGGATTGTTTTCTTCATCCTTACCTAGCAATCTGTTCAGATAGAATGCAGGTTGAGAGAGACCAGCTATCCCACTAAGCTGAGAAAGGAACTCTGCAAAGTATTTCCCATAATGGGTTAGTATAAAAGGAGTTCTCTTGGTGGAATGGGAAAAGAGGGACAAAAAGTACATTTTAAGCTCTGGAATCTAAAGAGTTATTTGACATAAATATAATTTGATACTGGATGTGTTATTGTAATAGGCCATGTCACTAATTGATTGCAATTAAAACACAATGGCTGTTACTCAAATGCACACTATGCAAGCAGAGAACAACCAGATGTATTTCTGGTATTTCACTGGGTGCTACTTGACAAGGATCTCCCACCTTGGGGGGCTTTTAGAAAGAGGCTGCTGCTGGTCATTTCTATGTCTGATCAAACACACTGCACAGAACCTTTCAGATACCACCCAATATTCAAACTCATACATGCTGCAGTTATTAATAGCAATAATATCTAAATTTGACAAATTCATCATAATTGATTTGTTATTTATAAAAGCAGAAAATTAGGAATGCAAAACTGGACTAAATGTGAGGTTCCTGAAGTTCATCTAGATCTCATTCATTCAGAAATACTGTATAAAGCTTGATGTTCGGCATGACTTGGACGCAGCTGTGGGCATGTCTAGTGATGTCCCCAGGGAACCTGTCTATCCTACAATTTGGGATTGTTTTCAGCTTGTAGAGCCTGAGGATGTGGACAGGATTCTCTGGAGTGTGAGACCTGCTGCTTGCCCGCTCGACCCTTGCCCAGCATGGCTAATTAGAGCTGCCCGGGAAGGGATGGCCGAGTGGACGGGGAGGGTGGTGAATTCATCTCTAAGGGAGGGGGTGCTCCCGCCTGCTTTGAAGCAGGCGGTGGTTCACCCGCTCCTGAAGAAGCCCTCCCTGGATCAAACAAATTTAAACAACTTTCGGCCAGTCTCGAATATCCCATTTCTGGGCAAGGTGATTGAGCGGGTGGTGGTGTCCCAGCTTCAGAGGGTACTGGAGGAAACGGATTATCTGGACCCTTTCCAATCTGGCTTCAGGCCGGGGTTCGGGACGGAGACTGCCTTGGTCGCCTTGGTGGATGACCTTCGCCGGGGGATGGACAGGGGAAGTGTGACCCTGTTAGTCCTGCTGGACCTCTCGGCGGCTTTCGACACCATCGACCATGGTGTTCTTCTGGGTCGGCTGGGGCTTGGAGGCACTGTTTTGAAGTGGTTCCGCTCCTTCCTGGCTGACAGATCCCAGAAGATGGTGCTGGGGGACACTTGTTCGGCACCCCAGCCTCTTAGGTTTGGGGTGCCGCAAGGTTCCATCTTATCCCCCATGCTGTTTAACATCTACATGAAACCACTGGGAGAGGTCATCCGGGGGTTTGGAGTGGGGTGCCATCAGTATGCTGATGACACCCAACTTTATCTCTCCTTTCCCCCTGATTCTGAGGAGGCGGTTGAGGTCCTGGATCGCTGTCTGGAGGCGGTTGGGGGCTGGATGTGGGCGAACAAGCTGAAATTAAATCCGGATAAGACAGAGGTGCTTTTGGTTCGGAAATCCACGGCTCGGGTATTGGACTATCGTCCTGCTCTGAATGGGGTTGCACTTCCTCTGAAGGAGCAGGTTCGCAGCTTGGGGGTTCTCCTGGATCCACAGCTACACCTGGAGTCCCAGGTGGCAGTGGTGGCCAGGGGAGCCTTTGCTCAGCTTCGGCTGATTCGCCAGCTGCGGCTGTACCTGAGCTGTGCGGACCTGGCCACAGTGACCCATGCCCTAGTGACATCCAGATTAGATTATTGCAATGCGCTCTACGTGGGGCTGCCTTTGAAGATGGTCCAGAAATTACAACTAGTACAGAACGCGGCGGCTTGGGTGGTTGCTGGGGCATGTTGGTTTGACTCTGTTGAGCCGTTGCTTCGGCAACTACACTGGCTGCCGGTTCTGTTCCGGGCCCAATTCAAGGTGCTAGTTTTGACTTTTAAAGCCCTTTACGGCTCGGGTCCGGGGTATTTGAGGGACCACCTCCTTCCATATAATCCAACCCGTACTCTTAGATCATCTGGGGGGGCCTTTTTGACTGTGCCGCCACCAGGAGAAGTGAGAGGGGCGGCGGCCAGGAAGAGGGCCTTCTCGGTGGTGGCCCCCCAACGCTGAAACACCCTCCCCTTAGAATTGAGAACTGCTCCCTCTTGAGAACATTTCGGCGGGGGCTGAAGACCTTTTTATTCCACAAAGCTTTTAACTGTTGACAGGCTGGCTGGCTGGTTTGTTATATTTTTTATGATCCACTGGGCTTGTTGTTTTTAAATTGTATTGTTTTGTTTTTAATTTTGTTTTATTATATGGTTTTAATATTGTTTTTAAATTGTTTTTTGATGTTAACTTTTATATTGTGTTTTTGTATTGTAGTGCTGCCTTGTGTGCCTCCGGGCTAAAAATCTAATAATAAATAAATAAATAAATAAATAAATAAATAAATAAATAAATAAAT
>JAJKFI010000003.1:21652443-21725674 GCA_029204185.1 Lerista edwardsae
AATAAATAAATAAATAAATAAATAAATAAATAAATAAATAAATAAATAAATAAATGTTACAGCTGTTTTATATTAAGCACCCCTAGATTTTTCTTACTATAAAAATCTTATCTTTATATAAAATTATGACTGGGGTGTTTTTTTAAGGAGACTTCCCACCAATGTAATATTTTTCCAATGAGAAAAAAAGCTACTAGTATGCACAATTTAATGTATTTATGTACTTGCTATAGAGACTAACAGAGGTATTACACAGCATTTTCTATGACACTGACACTTTTTTCCTTCTCATACATATTTAGTTTCCTTCTGCTATTCTAATTATGCTCTTAATTCAGATAGAACTGAAAAGCTGAAACAAAGAATTCCATTAACCATTTTGGTCAGCTGATTGCCTACCCCCTAGCAATACTAATTATGAAACAAAAAACTACATTTGCAATTGCAGCAAACATTTATGGGAATGCTGAGATGCTGGCCTTTTTGTAATAACATACAAAAAGCAAAGGTTGCTGTCTTTATCACACTGGCATAAATCTTTATTCAACTGAAACACAATGAATATTCAGAGAAAAAAACTGAAGTACAAGAAGGTCTTCTGGGACCTGAGCTGACAATTTTTGAACGAGGTTTTAGGAGGCAAATTTCTTGTAGATCATAATTTACAGGCAGTAAGGAACATACCATACATGGATATTACAAGAGGAACATTTATATCTGATGGTTCAATGTATACCAACTTTGCTTCATGCACAAATTAAAAATACAGGCAGGTCTCCACAGCCATAGATTCAGTTACCCATGGGGCACACCACACCCATTAATGTTCTTTAGTGCCTTACCAGGACAAAAACTTTCTTGGGTTTATAGGTCACTATACGCATTCAAGCTTACAGCAGCATGCAAGCAGGCTGCCAGCAGCCAGCCTGTACAGCGCTATAAGCTTGAATACTTAAAAGCAATACCATATTCAGCCTGGCAAGGCTCTAAACAACATTAATGAGTAGGGAAGGGAGTGGGGATGATGGTGAAATGGGTTCCCTCATATCCCTGGTTTCCGAATCTATTTCTGGAACGGATCCCCCTCAAATATGGGGGTCTACCTGTACTGCATAAAACTAGCTTTAGACTAAGTATATATGAAACAAACGAATTTTGCATTTACACATAGGTTCCAAACCCAGAATTTCATTATGTATACTCAAAAACTCCAAGATCTGAAACACTTCTGTTTCCAAGCATTTCAGATAAGGGATACTCAGCCTGTATTGAGTAAATGGAATGCTGGAAGGTTTTTGAGACCTTCATGACTGCCTATAGCCTCCATGGGCCTCAGAATGGCCATTATTGCCTAAAAACATCACTTCCAATTTTCAGCACAAACAGGAAGTGACTTTTTCAGCCCTAATGATGATCCTGAGGCCAACACCCATGGCCTCTACAGGTCTCAGAAACACTCCTGTCAGGTACAAAGGGTGGGGATGGGCCCCAAATTCTGCAGGTTGGAACCCCAGTGGATGAGGACCCACTGCACTTGAATTTGCGTAGACTATACTTTATTTCAATGCGTTTTTTTCCTACTTCTCACATGGCTAAAAATAATACATATGCTTATGCAGAATGGGGGCAGCAGTTTGCAGTTCTCATGTGGGTATGTTTGTAACTATATATGCACAAAACTAACAACTTAATATTTTTAAATTTCATGTATATGCCAGTTAGTACAATTTTATAAATAGTACAATTTTATAAATGACGCATTTTATGCTGCTAAAGCAATAAATTTAGGCTTGATATGAAAATAACGATTGCAGTTATTTCAATTTTTCTCAAAATTTCTATTTTCCTATGGCTTCAAAGTTTCTGGAAATTTCAAATTTTGAAGTGTACCACACCCTGAATAACACTAGTAGTCCTTTTCTTCACTGCAAAACAGTCAAACTTGGAAAACAATTCTATGCATTACACAGCATTATACATAATAAGAATTAACAAGACTACATACACATGCCGTAAACTAACATAGAAAAGGGGCCACAAATAACGAAAACGCACATATACCAAATAAAAGGCATACTGAAATGGATATTTAAATTTGAGACCGACTTCTAACTTTTAAATTATTTACCCTTGAAGTTAACAGCAAATTACAGTTTACTTCAGATTGTTTTGTGAAATCCAGAAAACAGGGGCATGACTAAATTGTCAGTCAAATAAAGTAAAATATACCAAGGCAAAATGCTTATTTTACCTTTAACGCTGTTTATCTTCCTGAAAATACATCATATTCAGTGTCCACACTTTATGGTGATCTCATTCACTCTGTTCTTAAAACTTGAAACGAAGAACTATTCTATTACATGTAAGCACTTTAAACTCATGCTCGGAAATCATATGACTAACAAACTACAATAGGGCCATTTCAGAACTTTAATGGGCGAGACAACATATTCTATGGGAATGCATCACTAATTCCAGGCAATGAAGTGGAGAATGGGGAGACAGATAGGGAGGGCTCAGCTCTTCCACTGTCTAACAATTCCTTCCAGCAGATGCTCCGCTCCCTGGCATTTAGAAACTAGAAATAAACCCGGGGTGGGGAAGGACACAAGGGATTATTTGTAGGTGAGAATTACTGGGTACAGAAGGGGCCTAACATTGCACACCTTCAAATTCAGGTAATCTCACTAACTATAAGTGTGGGAACACATTATTTCCTACGTCAGCACTTTCCAAAGTCCTATTCGGATGTTGGAAATGCTGTAAGTTATTGTGGAGGCAGGGATTGGGGCTCGGGAGGGCGTCCCAATGGCGCTGCCGCAATCATGGTGCTGAGGGAACCCTTGGTCATTTTTATTTACCTGGTGGGTTGCGGGGCCATCAGAAGGGTTGGGGAGGCCCACGGCCCCCTCTGTGGGTGTCATGTGAAATCTGGAAGTGCGCTGTTCAGCACAAAACAGAGGCTTCTCAGTGAGACCTACAGAGGCTGCAGGCTTCATCAACCCTTCTGACTGCCCCCCCAACCCAACAGCTAAGTAAAAATGACCAAAGGTGCCCATGGTGCTGCAATCCCTGCAGCGCCATCAGGACACCAAAACTGAGCAACTCCCCTTAAGGGGGAATGGCCCAATTTTGCTTTCCAATGGTGGGTCGCGACCCACAGACTGGTAGGCACTAGTCTAGGTAATGCATAGTCTGCCCTGTGTGTTCAGCACAAGTTAGTGTTACTTTATCTGTAAGAAGCAAGGACACATACATATCAAAATATTTCTTCAGGAAAAAAAAAGTTTCACTTTCAATAAGGCTGTCCATAGCTACTTTGAACTTCCAATCTCTTTACTCCACAGAATTTAAATATTTAGCAGAAGTATCTAGCAAAAAATAGCTCAAGGATACGATTGTACTTGTTCCCTGAAAGTAAGCTCCATTAAGCAACTGAACTTATACTCCAAGAAGATATGCTACTATGGTTATACCGCATGTCTACATATGCAAACTTGGTGGGGGTCCATAAATATTGAATAAAACCATCATTTATGTTTGTCACCAAAATTTCCCTTCTCCTCGATATATTTCAGATAACTCTGGGGAGAGGGGTGAGGTGGAGGTGTATCTTCTATAGGTCACGCTCTCCGGGTACATGACACATCGCAAAGTTCCATAGGCAACAAACAGGCCATTGCACCGAAAGTGATTACAGTCAAAACTAGATGGTGGGGCAACATCAGAGGAAGGGAAAGACCATGAACATAAGAAAATGAGTAGATTTACTTAAAGCTTGGTTATCATTGCTAATCATAGTTAAAGAATAAGCCAAAATTAATATGGAAGTATTTAAGAAGAAATACAAAGAGAGACAGGCATATATATGCTTAATCAAGAAATTCCTGTTCCTCCTAGGGCAGGTGATGCGGTCTGGAGGTTGAGCTGTCGCACTATCTGAAAAGACTAAACTGGATTAGCTACTGATAGGAGAGTGAGAGTGCTGGCTATCTCTGTGGAGTGTGAAGTGTGACAAAAAAAACAGAGAACATCTTTGAGATAGATGGTCTGAAGCTTGGTACAGATGCCTATAAGAGCTTGGAAAATGCAAGAGTCAGCAGCCAGGATGACAACTGCACTGTGAAAAGAAACACCTGGAGAAATAGAGGTTCCGTGAGTTTAGACTGTAAAAATTACATTGGAAAATGGTGTTTATGTTCAGCCTGCCTAGGTAAACTGCTTTGAATGTATGAGAAAAGTGGTATATAATGGGAGGAATAATTGAAAAGGACAGTTGGTTGAGGGTTGTAAAGATGAAGGAGAAACAAGCTGAAAGTCTGAGTGGGGATGGTTACAGATAGCTTTAAAAGTAAAGACAGGAAATCTATGCTGGATGGTGGGAAGCCAGTATAGTAATGGAACTGCAGGGGAAGCATCTCTTGTCTTTGAGACAAGCAAAAAGCATCTCAGTCAAGTTGTTTTTGTATACAAATTTATGTAAATGTATCATTTAGATCAGTGATGGCGAACCTATGACACGCGTGTCAAAGGCGACACACCATGACATTTTGGCTGACACACCAGCATTCACCAACACCTGACAACAACCAAGTGTAATTTACTTGTATTTCAGTTTTGTACTGAAAGTATTTGATGTTTGATATTTCTTTATATAATACATAGCATCACACACAATTGGACTGTATTTTTTAAGAAATAAATGAATATGTAAAGAATAGTTTGTCTTTTGTTTGGGAGCGGGTGACGCACCAGTAGAGTCAAGTTAGGCATTTTCTGAATTTCTGACACACCAAGCCCAAAAGGTTCGCCATCACTGGTTTAGATCCTTGATTATAACAAGCAGCTCCCCTCCGAAGTTCAATCCATCAGAAGTACTATTGTTATACCTCGTAATATTTCATGTTACTTTTATCATCATAAGAAATGAGTTATAAATAAATAATAAAGACCACAGCCCCACTTCTCCAATACAAGGAAGATGGGCGGTCTCATGTCACCCTGGAACAGGAAAACATTTTTGCCCACTTCTAAACTCAATAGCTATAAAAGACCTCCTTTGAACCATAAAAAGGTAAAGGTTTCCCCACGACTGAATGGTCTAGTCGTGACCGACTGTAGGGGCGGTGCTCATCTCCGTTTCTAAGCCGTAGCACACAGAACGCCATTAACTTCCCACCGAAGTGGTCCCTATTTATCTACCTGCATTTTTAGATGCTTTCGAACTGCTAGGTTAGCAGGAGCTGGGACAAGAAATGGGAGCTCACTCCGTTGCACAGTCTTGAACTCCCAACCTTCCGGTCAGAAAGCCCAGCAGCAGGGATTAACCCGCTGCACCACCACGTCCCCCTTTGAACAATAGCCTTAATAAAAATAATATTTTTGCCTTAAAACATTTTAAAGATCATGAGAATATTTCTGGGCAAAATCCCTTAGAGATAACATAACAGCCCAGACAACATGAATGGATTTTCCTACCCACAAAGGTCACTTCCAGCACGTTCTTTGTAGAACCAGCCAGTTATTGCTTTCTCACCTGCAGAATTACAACATTTCTTCTGTATAGTGCTCGATATAGCATATATTTGGGAAACAGTAAACTGACCTACCCCCTTTTACCTTCCTGTTGCAGTCACTGTATCTGGGTGTGCCATCTCCAAAAAAGGACAGAGCAGTAACACTTCAGAGTCCACAGATGCAGTCATTGTGTTGCTGTTTTTCATAATAAATTGGTTCTCCCATTAATTAAAATGATTCAAATCCATATAGACTATACTATTGGCCAGTGGATGGATAATGATATCGTGTCAATACTGTAAGAAGCAAACAAAGTGCAACAACCCTGAATAAGCACTCCCTCTTTAAGTGCTCTATTAAGAAACAAACCAACAGGCACTGCTCAGGAGCACCATATAAGCATCTTCTGCACAAAAGTGAGCTACATGCCTTCCTAAATGTTTGTGTGGTAAAGGCCTAATACCATTAACAACCTATCTTGTCATATTCTGTCGAAGGGAACAAGGTAGACTGGAATTCCCTCCTGATTGACAACCTTCTTGCAGATTTCAGAATAGAATTAACCCAAACAGTGGTCCACATTGAAACCCTACAAGAGAGCAAGTGTACAAGCAACAGCTACCTTAATGTTTTACAACACAAACTTCTGTACTTTTGACTCCAACCACAGAGAAACTTACTTCAATGGGGCTTCGTCCCAGATTATCTTGTCATCCCAAAAGAATGATGATCCGGGATGCGACAACTGCCTCCTGCTTTTGTAAAAGGCCTCTTCTTCCTATATAAGCACCGTGGCCGATGAGAATAAAAGACTACCACACACCCTGCTTTTATCTCCTCGGTTATTTTTGGGTGGGAAGGGAGAGAAGAACAGAGGCGGCGAGGGAGGGGGGAGATTGAAGATAGGCGCCGCTCCAGGAGCAAAAGGCGGACCTACCGGCTGCCGCTCCAACACCAAGACATTGTGCATCCCAAGCACACACCCCGACTAGGCGCAAGCGGATCCTCGCAAGCTCCCCAGTCTCGCATTTAGTAGCCTCCTCCCCTCAGAAACACGCTAACACAGCCCAACCCTACGCACAGGTCTACTCAGATGCCAATCCCACCGAGTTCAATAGGACTTGATCTCAGGCAAGCGTGTGAACAGAGGCATCCCGACTCCTCCAGTGCCCGCGCCAAACTCCCTGCAGAGAGACGAGGGCGAAAGGGAGCGAGTATGAATGGCGAGGCCAGCGACAGCTCCGGCAACACACATCCACGCAACGCGCCTCCGTCTTCCCTCATTTTCCCCCCGCTCCGAAGGGCACTAACACTACTGACTGCCCGCCCCAGCTCCAGCGCCTCAGCCGAAAGTTTCCCTACCTCGCCGTGTGGCGCCGCCTGGTGATCCCCAGAGAGGGGTTCACACATCCTCCTGCCGCTAGGCCGGGCGGAGAGGCCTGGTCTCTGCAGGAGAGGCGGGGCCAAAAAGGAAGAAAGGGAGAAGGAGGGGCTATGTGGAGTCCCCGCCAGCCAAGAAGGTTTTATGGTATGTAATGGTTACATTAAACCTCCTTGCCGCCAGCCCTCAAGCGGCGCTCGACGCGAGGCACAGCAACCAGCAAACCCGCCCTTCTCGGTGAAGGCGGTGCCCTCCGTGTTCTACCTTGCGCAGGCGCAATGGCTCCCGCGAGGTTCTGCAGCCCACATTCCTTCCCTCCACAGAGCCCCGTATGATGACTAACTTACAGTGCTTTGCAGGTGGATTCTTGCCCAGCTCATGCGCCCTCAGTACGCCGCCAATCTGTTCTATACGAAATTCCTACAAGAAAACTCTGACTGTGCAGGCGAAGGAAGTAGGATGCTGCCGGATAACAGCGTGTGGTTCGCGGGCAGGGGAAGGGAGTGCTTGTGCGAAGCAACGACAGGCCAATACTGGATTTTGGAGCCGGAGCGACTCGTTCTCGAAGTTCTGCGCAGGGGCTGAGGAAAGACAAGATTGGTACCCTGTAACCACAACCTGGTAGTGTGTCTGGGGTTGAAGGCTGCAATGTTAAGTGCCAGACCGAATGAAACATGTAGCGCATCTCTGCATGTTCTCCCCATGCGTTAGCTTTGGTCTGAAGAAACTTCTCCAGCCGGGCACCCTGCCGCGCACGGGTAGTGCCGCCTTGCGCGGCTTTTAACGAAAACTGGAGACGACGCCCCTCCCCCAAAGTTGAGCCACACACCTTACTGTGTAGTTTGGCTTTAAATCCATTAATTTCAAATTCTGCTGCCGAATCCTGCAGCATAAATGTGGAGCTATGTAAGTCCTACAACGATCAATATCGTTAACTGCTTTAAGAATAAATAAGAAATAAATTATGAATGCAAACATTTTAACATTTCCCAACCATCGTAGACCACCATTTTCTTTCTGCCTAGTTCGCCACAGGGACCGCGCAAGGTAAGAGCGTGCTAACAGGAAGGCAGTCACACGCATGCCATTCCCTCTTCCGGAACACACGCTCTTCCCCGCCCCTTCCAGGTTGATCATGTGAGCCTCGCTCGTTACCAAGGTGAAGCTGTAAGCAATTGCTACGGCGCGCCCTAGCCGGCGCATCCGAACTTCCAGGAGGCGAACGCACCCAATGGCAGCCGGAATTTTCCGTCACTGTCCTATAGCAACGTGAAAGGGGCGGGATTGGAGTACCGGGGTAGGTTGGAGCTGTGCTGGAAAACGGAGACGGGGGCTGCTCGATGAGGCTGAGTCGGAGGCAGCTGTAAGAGTCACCCTGGCCCTGGTTGGGGATGTAGGTATTGCCCCCCCCCCGTACAGAAGGAGAAAAGGCCTTAGCCCCTGTTTGTTTCTCGCGGCCGGTACTGCCTTCGCGGCTCTCGCCTAGTAAGTTACCTCGCTTTGTGGCTTGCTCTCTTCTCACTGATGCTGCAGGGATGGGGTGTGTCGAGGCTGGGACCGCAGTGGCCATTTGGAGAAGGGGAGGCGCCCTTCTGGGTATCCGAAGGCTTTGTGGTACGCTATGTGTAAATTACTACTCTTCCCCCCCTTCCGGTTTGCCTAAATATGGAAGCTGATTTAGAGACCCCTCGCGCAATCGCATCCTCTCCTGTACTACTGATGATACTACTACTGTATCTTAAAATTCGGCAAAACTGCCGCGGCCTGGAAATCTGAGTTGCAAAGGCGAGTTAAAATCCTCCTCCACCTATTGGCGAGGGAACTCGTATTACACTGCCCGAAAACCGGTTGTTAAAAAGTATAGTGGAAACTGAGGTTCTGAACATTTTACTCTCGGTTACCATAAGGCAATGTAATGAAAGACCCTGAGAACTCCAGGTTGGCTGTTTTTCTTTTAGGTCATTAGCCAGTTACTTCTTATTCTTCTGTGATGTCTCTAAGAAGCTATTTGTATGTCACAATAAAGCCCTTTGTTCAGCTAGTGCATTTCAACCAAATTGGATTTATGGTGGCTTACAAAACTGTGAACACCTGAAATCCAACAGAATGGCAGCACTGTGCCTCCCTTTCTTCCATACAGGACAACCTTATGCATGTTTACTCATAAGTAAATCCCACTTTGCTTAATGGGGCTTACTCACAGGAAAGTAGGTATAGGATTGCAGGCTTAAAGATATTCAGCCTCAAAGCATTATGAAATGGAAGTCTTTTGAGTGTTTTTCTGACTGTTAGAACTGATTCTCTCCAGGGAAGGGAGAGTTATAGTAAGGGTGCCTTAGCTGAACAAGTTCTGATCCCATTAGCCACCAGTTTGAATCAATATTGAATTTAACATGTGGGTAAGAACATAAGAAGAGCCTGTGTTCGCAAGAAGAACATAATAACATAAGAATAGAATAGAATAGAAATTTATTTGTCATTGTACATGTGTACACATGTACAACGAAATTAGGTGCTTTCACATGGTAAAAACAACACAATACACTACAACAAAAACATCACATACAATCCCACTTTGCTTAAACTCTGGTCACATGTCACTATACCACCGCATTTAGTCTAGACACTGCACAAAACTATGTTTTAATCTGTTTGTTTTTGTTCTGATAGCGCTGTATCTTCTGCCTGATGGCAGTAGTTCAAAAAACTGATGACTAGGATGTGATGGATCTTTCAGAATTTTAGAAGTCTTCTTCAGACAATTTAAGCTATAAAGTTCCTCCAAGGAAGGGAGGGGACCGCCAATGATTTTCTTGAGCAGTGTTAATAACCCTCTGGAGCGCCTTTCTCTCTGCCACTGAACAACTCGCAAACCCAAACACAAAGGTAGTAGGTTAAAATAAGAAGAGAAGGTTCAGTTTATTAGCTTTAATTCAAGAGATGCTGGAGGTAGTAGGCCATTATACCTTTCCCCCAATCAGGGGTAACATTTTAAGTCTGAATTTCTAAGTCAGAAACAAAATTGTATGCATGTTTGTATCAAATGAGATCCTACTAAGTTCAGGAGGCTTATTCCCAAATAAGTGTATATAGGATTGTATGCCAAACTCCCCTCAAACTCAAGTTTACTTCTATAAAAACATGCATAGATTCAGGTTGCATGACTTATAGTGCTACTTTGGAAAGTAGTGAATACATTCAGCCTCCTTTTCTGTCTTGTACCTTGGGTTGGCTTTGAAAAGAACACTTGTTCAGATAAAAATACTTAAAGTATGTTTGTTCAGTTGAAAAGCATATTTCCTAGTGATAATTATAAAATGGAGATGGTGGATGCAAATGAATGGAATGGATGACTTAGTTGAAGAAATTACTGCATTGATGGGCTCCATGACCTCATGGAAGGTGATGTGTGAAGCCTTGATGTTATTTAAAAAGACAAGTGATTTAGAAGTATACTTGCAATCCATAACATGATCTGGCAGATACTAAAAGAGCAACGTGGTTAAATTGCTCACTTGTTCTCCCTAGCCCATGCATAAGGATGCCTTAGAAAAATACCATGGACAAATATCTTAAGGTGAAAAAGATTGGTGAAGGATCGTTTGGAAAAGCAATCCTGGTTAAAGCAAAGGAAAATGGCAGACAATACGTTATTAAAGAGATCAATATATCCAAGGTGAGTTTCTGGGGGGGTCTGTTGTTTTCATTGAACAATTTTTAATACTTCTGCTTTCCAAACAAGAATGCCTTTTCTTTTTTAAGATGTCAAATAAGGAAAGAGAAGAATCAAGGAGAGAAGTTGCTGTATTGGCAAACATGAAACATCCAAATATTGTCCTGTACAGAGAATCATTTGAAGGTTAGATTTAAATAATATGGTATCTGAAAGGATGAATATGTGGCAGAGTGAAATTGATAGAATTTCTTACGGGGTTTTCCCTTCCTTACTTGCATCATTAGAATTTCTAGTCAGTTTTGGTTTCTTAATACTGCAAGCCTATACATAAATGGTATCAGGCATGTTTAGAAATAAATTACATAGAACTCTTATTGATGTCAATCTTGTATGGAAAAAGTTCCCAAAGTGGGGCTTTGGGACATCCCAGCCAAGGAAGCCCTGCCTCTGCCCCCTTAAAGGTCCGGCAAAGGCAGCAATGCAATTGCCGTGATTGTGTTGTGCTGCTGCCGGGACAAAAGGGGTTTTTACTTGCCAGCAACAGCAGCTGTCCTCCTGAGGTTGCAGAGAGCCTGCAGACTACTCTGTAGGGCTCCCTAAATCTCAAAACTAAAAATAGCAATCCTGACCCACTTCCTGCAGAGGGCTTGGCTGGCTCCTCACATCCTCCAGAGGACCTACACTGCCACTGGTAAGCTTAAAAAACAACAACCCTTTTTGTCCCCGGCAACAGTGCAATAGTGGTGATTGCGCCACTGCCTTTGCCACCCTTCCCCCCTGCAAGCACGTACAGTGGTTCCTAAACTCCCTGAGAAGAGCTGCTCAGAAGCAAGTTCCATTGTATTCAGTGGAATTTGTTCTCAGGAAAGAGTGTATGATTGCAGTATAAATGTTACAATCTGACTGTAAATGTCTTCTATAGTTCACTGGAAAATGGAACAAAACAAACTAAAGCGACTACTGTGTTACTGCATGTGGTCCAAATGAACATTTGACTCATGATGTATGTTCTTATTTCACAGAAGGTGGATGTCTTTACATAGTAATGGATTATTGTGAAGGAGGGGACCTATTCAAAAAAATCAATGCGCAGAAAGGTGTCTTATTTTCAGAAGACCAGGTACCAGGGTTTGAGATTTGTTTTGCTTGATAGTGATAGATCCTGTAACTCTCATAAATGTCCACTATATTGGTCTGAGAGTATTTAGTATTCGTGTTTATCTGTGGTTAGTGCCAGTTGCCCCTGGTTTATAAGAGCATAAGAAAAGCCTTACTGGATCAGGCCAAGGGTCCATCTAGTTTAGCTTCCTGTATCTCACAGTGGCCCACCAGATGCCTCAGGGAGCACACAAGACAACTAGATTCTTGTATCTTGCTGCCAATCCCCTGCATCTGGCATTCTAAGGTATCCCATTACCCTTGCACCACCCCCAAGGAAAGCACCAGATTGAGGTTAGGGATTAACTTTATTAAACACAAGTGACGAGTTTTTAAGTCATTTGAGCATTTTAAGTCAAATTCCTGTCACCACCATAGTTCTCTGCTGTATTTGAGACTCTGGCAGTATGGAGGTAAGGCAGTAGCTCTGTTGATATTGTGGTTTAACCTTCCTAAGTCAGCTGGCAAGTTAGGAAAAATAACTATGTCCTGGTTCTCTGCCCTGAAAATTGCTGCTCGTCTCTTGCCCTGGCATTCAAAAAGCAGGACAGATGGAGAGCAGAAAATGGTATTTGCCCTGGCATAGCACAGTTCTTCTCAGGGTCTTGCCATGAGTGTCCATGATTACACACAGTTTGACACTAGAGCTGCTCTCATATCAACCAAAGGTGACATTTAATTTTTATATTAATTGTAGATCATGGATTGGTTCGTACAGATCTGTTTAGCATTGAAACATGTGCATGACAGAAAAATTTTGCATCGAGATATAAAGTCACAGGTAGGTTTGGACATATTTTCCTGCAAGACTTTAGTACTATAATGAACGCACAGAGCTAGTTCTTACATATTGCTGAAGGGATCCTGTCTTACATATCACTGTAGGATACTAAATCTGTGTCTGGACAGTATCCCGAGGGCTATAGTCTTACAGTCGGAGCACTGCAAGTCACAACAAGCACTTGCAGGCAGAAACTTCAGATGATACACAAAATATTGGTCAGCTTTATGTTGCAGGAAGAGAAAATACAGTGGGACCCCAGTAACCACAGATCTAACATCCATAAATTTTGCCACGAATACTGGGGTCTCAGTTTAAACATCATTAAACCAAAAAAGCACCAAAAATAATTTTCCAAATGTTTACTTGGACAAACCGCACTGTTTCCAAGCCTCTGAAGGTTGAAAATAGCTCTAAAGACCCACTTCCAGGTCACTCAGAGATTCCTCTCCCAGCATCACCCCACAAAGTATCAGTAGACGCTCTACCACATTCAGCCTCTAGATGGGACTGAATGCAATTCTGGCAAATGTCTCACCCCAATGCCTCACCCCACACTGTGAGAACCGCTGACTTAGGCTAGGAACTGTTTTAGAAAGGTGGTAGTCCAACAGTAGACAGTGTGAGATTGAATAAACCTGTTTACTTCGAAGTAAGTACCACTGAGTATAGCAGGACTTAACGCCCAAACAGGTTATAATCTAATGAACAAGACTAGCAAATCTTGAAAACAACTTGAAGCTAAGCATTGATTGGTTATAGTATACAAGCTTGAGCTTCATTTCTGGTCTTGATTTTTCCCCTCTTCATTTCAGAATATATTTTTAACCAAAGATGGAACAATACAGTTGGGAGATTTTGGAATAGCTAGAGTTCTTAATAGGTAACTTTCAAAAAAATTTTTTTATCTAGTTCTCAGAATAGTATCAAACATGTTTTATTCAGTAATGTGTTTCTTTTTATTCTAGTACCGTGGAGCTTGCTCGAACTTGTATCGGAACACCTTATTACTTATCGCCTGAGATCTGTGAGAACAAGCCTTACAACAACAAAAGGTACTCCTTAGGTACTCAGTAAGCTTAACACATTTTTCTTCGTAGTTTGTTTATATTAGTATCAATTATATTAATTGTTTGATGCTGCAGTTTATCCAACTATGTTTCATTGTGTAGAAAATCTGTGAAAATACAGAAGCCAGCATTTTATTCTATGTCATTGTTAGTTAACAGTTCAGGACAAAGTAAAAAGTTATATATCCATTACCCTTGGTCTTACGCAAGTGTTATGTTCTAGAGTCAGTGTGTACTGTAAAGCTAAAATCATATACAGGTTGAGCCTAATTATCCGCAGATTTAACTCAATGTGGGTCCCCTGGACTTAGGTTGAGGCAAATTAAGCTCAACTTAAAGTCTCTGACTAAGGAATGTGGTGGCGCTGCGAGTTAAACTGCTAAGCTGAGCTTGTTGACCGGAAGGTTGGCAGTTCGAGACTTTGCGACAGAGTGTCCCAGCTCCTGCCAACGTAGCAGTTCAAAAGCACATAAAAACTACGAGTAGATAAATAGGTACCACTTCAGTGGGAAGGTAACAGTGTTCCGTACGCTACGGCGTATAGTCATGCCAGCCACATGACCACGGAAGCTTGTCCTTGGGCAAATGCCAGCTCTTCAGCTTAGAAACGGAGATGAGCACCACCCCCTACAGTCAGTCACAACTAGACCATTTGGATGTGGGGAAACCTTTACCTTTTTTAAAGTCTCTGAAGATGACTAGAGCACAATGCCGGTTGCCTCCAGAGGCTCTTCTGAGCACTGCAGAGGCCATGCAGGTCGTCTCGCAGCCTTGGCAGTCCTCAGAATGGCCATTTTCCATGCATCTTGTTCATGTTGTCACAGGCATATCTCACAAGAACACAAAACGGCTCAAAGCGGCCAAAGACGACTGAGGCAAGGGTGACACCCCTAAATAATGGATGTCAACCTTTTGTCGTTTTCAGCCACTCCAAGCTTCTTCCTGTTCTCATGAGCAATGCTCACAGGAACTCAAGCGAGTCGGGCAGACTTGGAGGAGTTGCTTCAAGCCCAGATAATGCATAACTTGGAGTGGCATAAAGAAGCACGTTGGTCAAATCAGCTGGGCACGGAACAGCCCCTTCGCTCCAAACTCAGCTGCTACAGAAGCAAGTCAGTCAGGCTTGGAGCAAGTCAGTCAGGCTTGGAGTTCTGCAGCAGCTCACAAACCGAAAGTAATTGATGGTGGATGGACATAATCATGTCACCCCCAATTACTTTCAGCTTGTAAGCATCTGCACATTTGGTGAGATGACACCATAAGTGACAAAAGGTTATATTGTCAAGTTATTGTGGCTTGTGATTGGGGAGTGGATGGCCAGATCAGGTTCTAAAAGGGAGCAGGACTGAGAGTGGGTCCCCAGTCTCATACTTTTTGGGGGGCAGCAGGTTGTGGCACAACAAAGCTGAAGACCACCGATGTAAGATAAGTTGAGTTCCACATACAGACTTAAGTTGGATGGTAGTGGAAACCAATGATCCTGTGTTATGTTTCTTTTTTAGTGACATATGGGCACTTGGTTGTGTTCTCTATGAAATGTGTACCTTGAAACATGCAGTGAGTAGAGATTTTTTTTATATAGTTGATAGAATATTTTTTCAGTGAAAATAATGAAAGGCCCAATCCTATCCCACTTTCCAGCACTGATGCAGCCACAACCAAGGTAAGTGTGTACCATTGTTCCTTTACCTTGAGGAGGCCTCTGTGACTGTTCCCCACTGCTGCATCAGTACTGGAAAATTGGATTGGGTCCTAAGTTAATTATGCTTTGTATGCATGTGAATCCCATGCTGATCACATTCTTTTGTAGTAATGTAGTGAATACAAGTGCCCATCATATTTTGATGTCCAAATAACTGACATCATTATTCATATTATATTTAAAAACAATAATTTGCACAACTATAGTGCTAATCTACATCTATTCCTATTAACCTTTTTTTTCTTATGTGATGTTGTTACCGTGGTTACTGAAAGGGCCCAATCCTGTGCTGTCCTGGCACCGTGCAGTACAGCAGCACCAAAACGGCCACCACTATATCCTATATATAGCAGCAGCTGGAGGTCTCTTTGGCATAAGGGAATTTCGGTTCCCTTACCCTGTGTAGAGCTCTAGCAGGTCTGAGAAGATGTGTGTTGGGGTCCAAGGCTCAGGATGAGGGATAGGATTTGGTAGCAGCCTCTGCCCCAACCCCTCCTGGGCCTGAATGCCTCACCTAGAAATGTCTCCCTGCCGAATAGCAATTTACTTACCACCTGGTACTCATCTTCCTTGTCCTACCAGCGTGGATACTCAGCAGCCACCTGCGCTGGCCTTGCTGTCAGCGCCTCCCTCATTCTGGTCACCACAAAGTGCCTTGGGGCACATTGCAATGGCTGTTGCTTAGCCAGTGGAAGATTGAGATGCCCGAGCATTAAATGAGCAGCATATACACAACCAATGCAAGTTAGCATCCTAAAATGCATTGTTACATTATATCAATCTGATTGCTGGCATGCTCAACATTGTTTTCTAGTTCTTGTCTCCAGCATGTAGATTAAGTTCCTAAAACATACTAGACTGACAAGTGAAGTTGATTAAAATCTAAATATGGGAAATCTGTATGTTGGGAATATGAGACTGAAAGAAAGTTGAGATCTTTTAAAATATTCTGAAACTGTTGCAACTTTTGTAGTATAAAATCCAATCCAGTTGTCCTCTTCTGTTGCTACTTTGGTATGGTCCTGACTGATATGTACAAATTGCCGTTCTTTTTAGTTTGAAGCTGGTAATATGAAAAATCTGGTACTCAAGATAATTTCTGGATCATTTCCTCCTGTTTCTGTGCATTATTCCTATGAGCTCCGGAGTCTGATTTCACAGTTATTTAAAAGAAATCCAAAGGATAGACCATCAGTCAACTCCATATTGGAGAAAATTTTTATAGCTAAACGCATTGAAAAATGTCTTTCACCACAGGTATGTATATGAGACTTGTCTTATAAATGCTTTTAAAAAGTGTTTTTCACAGTAAAAATCAGTTTTTGATGTGCTGCTTTTGAGAATAAAAGAAACAAAACTCATTGGTATCTCAGACCCTGTGTGTGTGTAATGTACATAAGTGTCCAGGTAAATTGCCTTCTACTTCTATGTGAAAAGAGAATATTAACCTATTCTCTGGACCTATTTACATTATATCACCATTTACATTGTGGTGACTTGAACGTTTTACATATGGAATCAAATCAATATGAAGTTTTGAAATTATGTGATGACTTTTTCCACAGATCATACATTGAAGTAACTTGAATTTGATACCACGCTAAAGCTATTTCTTCTTACAATGTTTCCCTCTGTAACATGCACAATATCTCAAATTAGACTCTCAAGTATGCACATTGAGTGTGGCCTCCCTTGGTTCATTAAAATGTTGAAAACAGCTATGTATACATCTTGAGCAAGAGCATAAAGATCTTATCAAAATTGCAGTTCTTGCACATATAGAGGCACCATGTGTTCATGGTAATTTGAACCTTGGAATTTTTCGTAATCTGACACACGGCCCAATGCTATGGTTGGCTTATGGAGGAGCAGTGGTGCCAAAATGGCGACCTCCATATTTGAGTGGGCGCAGAAACAAGGTGGCCCATGTCAGGCCACTCAGCCAGATGCAAGTGATACAATCCTGCAGTAGAAGCCACTGCTGATCCCACTCCTACTGAGGGCCTGATCCACCCCTGCCCACGTTTGCCTCCACTCTGCTTCTCCCGACCCCTGACAGGGCTTAGCGCTGGCCAGCGTTGCTGGAGCGCTGGCAGGCCATTCTGCCTGCACTGATGCACAGCGTCAAATGGCACTGGCCCTAGTGCAGGCGCTCCCTACTCTATGGGTGCCATAAACGTGCTTTATATCACATTTACAACACCCAGAGCCATCAGTATGTTCGTACCACTGGCGATAGAGCCCTCAGAATTGGGCTCTGACCTACTGATTTGTCAGTGTTCTTATCTATTCTTTTAGTCTTGATTAGACTTTTAAGTTGGGTTTCTGAGCTCGGTTTCAGGAATATTAAATAACATTTTTTCTAATTTATGAACACCCTGGTTACTGTGCAATTCTCCATATCATTGTATTTCTCTTATTTTTTATATTTAATGTTGACTGTATGCCTTATTTGTCTTGCTCTCTAACATAATGGTTTTCTAGCTTATTTCAGAAGAATTCAGCCACAAAGCATTGCAAAAATATGGACCTAATGCTTCACCAGGTAATCCATGGGGAAAGTCCTCTTAAACGACATTTTAGAGAGGGAATATACTGATTTCATCACCCAAGTTATGTATGTGATGGTTACTTTGGGGGAATTCTTTCTTATGCCTATACTTGTATAGACTTCATGCTAGCTTAAATCTCTAATGGCCCCTAAATTATAATTTTGTGCATTTATGCCTACTAGACTTTGCTTATGCAACATAGTAGCCATCATCCAGAAATTTGATATTGAATTGAGGTAGCACATAATATTCCATTTCAACTTGTGCCAAGAATCTAGGTTTCAGAATTGGTAAATGTTTCTTTTATAGAAGAGCGGGGTTTCCTGTACCCTAGAGAGCATCTCTGTATTGATATAAGATTGCATTTCACTAGTCTTTATAAAAGTCAGGGGAGAGTTAAGTTTTCTCATCCCTTTTTCTGTTCAAATGAATGCTTAACTAGCTTAGTCGTATGCAGATTTGGGGTCAAACTACATACTCCAGTAAATGCTTAGTTGGGAGTGACACACCTCTTTTATAAACAGCAACTGCAGAGAGCCCAGACTAGATCAGAGAAAGAAAAGGAGGCTTTAATGCTTTGTTTCTGCGGGATCTCTCAATCTAGATCAGACTCTCCAACAATTTGACCCAGGAGCAATCCTATTGGCACCAGTGAAAGCTTTCTTTCTGGGTCAAATGGCATCTGAGAGGCCAATCAAGACTGGCTGAAGCAAGAGCTTAAAGCGCCCCCTCCATCCTACAGCTCCAATCCTGATTGGGCCCTATGAGGCTGCAATCTATGGATGTTGCAGTGGTTAGAGAGTTGGACTTAGACCTGGAAAGTTCAGATTCAAATCCCCACTTGGTCATGATGCTTCCTGGGTAACCTTGGGCCAATCATCTCACCACCTCACCTACCTCACAGGGTTGTTGTGAAGGCAAAAGGAGAGGAGGAACTATGTATACCACCTTGAGGTCCTTGGAGGAAGGGAGTATAAAAAACTGAAAAACAAGTGTCTCTTTCTCAGTAGTGTGTTTAATCTAATTTTTTGTTTTATCCTTAGTTGTTTCCTATTGGTTTCCTTTAATTGTGCTTGGTTGAAAAAAGGTGTTTAGATACATGATTTGCATTTTTGTGTTTTTCACATAGCAAAGAGACCAGCTCAAGGACAAAACTTGGCCTCTGCTGCACCTGCCCAGAAAATTACTAAACCTGCTGCTAAATATGGAGTGCCTTTAATGTTGAAGAAATCTGGAGATCCAGCTAAAAGGATCTATGAAAAGCCTTTAATTAAATGTAAGCAGGTGAGTAATGAAGCAAAGGTATATCTTCCTGATTAGAAGTGGGGTGCATTATGTTTTGTGTTTTAATCTTAACTACATTTTATTTTTGTGTTTAATTGACAATGAGGTACAGCTTTAACTTGCAGACTCCTTTGTTGGACTAGGAATGTGGCATATGGTCCAGATTGGACCAATTCCTGTATGGGCAATCTCTTTACATGCATTGTGAAGCTCAGGTCAATATCAGGCTCTTATTAGCACTAGGAGGTGTGGTGAGATCATGCCTATCCATCCATACTGTGATGAGAATATTCAATCCAAGACTGTGCATAAACATTGCTTGGAATGGTATCTAGTCTAAGATCCATATTGTAAATGTAAAATAAGACAGCGGGTGTATGATTGAAGGAGATTTACACATTTGTTTTTATGAACACCATTGTCCCTGTAATTCCTCTTCTAAATGAGTTATAAAGTATTTAAATAATTCTAGTCTAATTAAGATTTCTCCTGTATTGTACAAGAAGTTACAACTGTCCTTGGCTTTTTTACCCATCCACAAAATACGTCTGTACCTCTGCCATTTTGAGTAGTTCCCCTGTGTATCTGCTTGTAACATTCCCTGTATGTATCTCTAGGAGGTATTGTGTCTATTGTCTTTATCTGCTAAATGCTGCTGTTGAGGTCTAATCATCTAACAACTGGTCTATTATGATCACTTCTAACAATTCTGATCTGGTGCATAAAAACATTCAAACGCTAACAGAATGGCCAATTTCAGACATACTGTAAGGTTAATCCATCATTTAGTTAATTAGGCTTGGAAAGCCACACATTTATACGCTATCCTCCCCACCCCTGTATGCTTGCACATGAGACAAGGAGGATGAAAACATCTGCTTCTCCAATGATCCATGTAAAGGTCAGTGTTGGGTAAGCTCCTCCTTTCAGGCAGACAGGTCAGGTGATATGACTTTCTGAAGGGAGGGTCTCGCTCTGCTCACCCAGACTGGCCTTTCTTCGACAGGCATTGGCAGGTTTAGTTCTCAGTTATTTATTTGAGAATATATATTATTTGAAAATAATATTCTCAAATGTCGCATACCTTCCAACTGATCTAGTTAATCTTGGATTTCATGAGTTATGAAAGCTTCCCCAGCATGCTGTCATGTGTTTATGCTAAAACAGTATCTTTCTGACAATTTGAAAATCAGTTCTCCCATGTGTCCACAACAGACAAACTTCTGCTAGCTCTTACTGTCCCTTAATACTGTCATATGCATGTCTGTTGCATTATATTGAAAAAAAGACAAAGATTATAGTCTTTCAGCAGACTGTTGGTCAATATGAAGTGAAACATGGAAAATCTCCTTTATGATACAATAATCTGACCAGATTTTAGGAAAATCCAATTTAAAATGGCTGAGGTTCAGCAGTTATAGAACTCTTCGTTGAATCGAATGTGTCCCTCTGTTTGCAAGTGGCTTTTTGCTCCCCTCCTTTCTCTTTTTTGGCCATTTAGGTTGTGTTAAAAACTCCAGACTACCACAATGTCCTTCCATTGATCTGGTGAAAATCCATGTGCTTTGAAAATTGTGAGATGGCAACATTCCCCTTTTTTAAATCACTCATTTTAACTGCAGGCATCAATTTGCATTTCATACATGTTCCTGGTAGAACTAGCTCCTAAAACAAAAATGGGTGCCTCTGGGGATACAGCAGTGCATACTTTTGACAGGGAAGAGGAGAGACTGTACCTGTGAGACCTTGTGTGCAATTTAGCCACAAGTTTGCATCTGCACTGTGGCTTTCACAAGCTGTGTTTGCTTGTGTATGGTGTGCTGGTTATGTTTGGGTAGAAGGCTTCGCTTTTTGTACAAAATGTGATGTAGTGTGATGTAGTGGCAAAAAACATACTGATACAATATTGTGGTTTCTAGCAATAGTACCTTTTTTTGAAGCATGCAACCGATATCTGGTGTGACTTTGATTTTACTAAGCAGGTCATTAACTAAATCAGTAGGCACTGTTTTTCCCTGTGTTTTGCCAGGGATGCAAGTCCTGCCACCAAAATTTGTAATACAATGAACAAGTTGGTACCACTGCCATGTTTCTTCACAATCAGTTCCATGAACCATTGACTTTTTTTTCTTATAGATACTATGGCAGAGTATGACAAACTATTCTATTACAGTAGACAAAAATGCCTTGTTGGCATTTCTTTTCCTCTTAAGAATTTTGCTTTAAAATTCTACTTTCTGTGCACTTTTTTGCCACATTGTAAAAAGCAAGTGGATACACTTTTGCTTATTATCCTGATTGAAGCTTCAGTTCTGCGCATTTTTACCAGTAAATCCCATTGAAATGAACAGGACATTTGAACGTTATGTACACAGTTATCCAGGAATAGCCCTATTTTTAAAAATGGGCTTTCCTTCTGAGTAAACAAGTACAGGATTAGGCTTATTCCTGAAAAGATTCCAGCACGTCTACATACTTTATTCCTATGTATGCCCATGTTTCTGATTCTGTACTGTGTTACCATTTAGAACAAATTATATGTGCTCCTGTTAATTTGTAGTTTCACTCTTTATTTAGGCCCATCCACCTCCAGTGAAGAAAGGGAGACCAGGAGAAGAAAGGAGGAAAATGTTTGAGGTATACTGACACAAACCCAAAGGAAAAACTTAGCAAAATGCTTTTAAATACCAAAAAAAAGCCATCAAACCTTTCCTCCTTATTTCCTTCCACTAGATGCTCTCTAACCTTATTTTGTCGTTTCTAGCAAATATTTCTATTATGAAGTCCTAACCATCCTGATCCAAATCTGATGAAATAATGGCTCAGGGATTACATTTGTGTTTGCTTTTCAGGAAGCTGCTAAAAAGAAAAAGCTGGAAATTTTTGAGAAGGAAAAACGACAACGTGAGCAGGT
Source organism: Lerista edwardsae (assembly GCA_029204185.1). NCBI lineage: Eukaryota > Metazoa > Chordata > Lepidosauria > Squamata > Scincidae > Lerista > Lerista edwardsae. The sequence goes on from JAJKFI010000003.1 coordinate 21,674,479, forward strand.
AATACGTTCTTATGAATTACTGCCTTTTGAGACAGCTTAATATGCAATCAATTTAAACCCTCTAATATTTAATTCTATAGATCAGTTTCCTGAAGGCTGAACAGATGAGGAGGCTTGAGAAGGAAAGGGTAAAATCTTGACTCTTCATTTTTTAGCTGTCAGGTTTGGCCTTCATTAGGTTTCAGAGTTGAGTATTCATTTTTTTCTCCTTACTAGATGGAACGAATAAACAGAGCTCGGGAGCAAGGATGGAGGAATGTGCTCAGTGCAGGTGGAAGTGGTGAAGTCAAGGTTAGTAGCAGCTGTTGTGGTGGCCTTAACTCTTTCAGTTACCTGCAGGGCCTTGCATGCCTTCACAGAAAGTTTGTTGTCGCTCACTACTACTACTACTACTGCTGCTGCTTTCAACTCTTGTGGCCCTTATATAGGATCATATTTGTGGCTTGTGCTGAGAGAAGGCTAGCATAAAAGGCAGTGCAGTGATTTTATAATAAGCATATAGTGACCTGTCTCAGCAAGCATCCCAAATGTCTACAAATTGAGCATCTCTACAAATCTCCAGCCTTCAGCTGATGTCATATAACATAGGTGGTAGGAAGTGCCTTCTGTGGGACCTGCCTTACTAGGATACAATTTGGGAAAAACCAAGGACAGAAGGGGCAGACAGTCAAATCTTTTCACATGTATGCATGTGATGGTCTAGTAGTTGAATACGAGCGTGTTATCCATGAATATTTTTCATGTTCCAGTGAATGTGTGTTCATGTATAGAGATCTGCTGGGGTGAGTTCGGAAGCCTCTTTATTGATACAAGATCTTTGTTAGCTACAACTTGAGGATAAAATGCATGAATACATGTTGGCCTCTTGCTTTACCATTGATATATATACACTGCTCAAAACAATAAAGGGAACACTTAAACAACACAATGTCACTCCAAGTCAATCACACTTCTGTGAAATCAAACTGTCCACCTAGGAAGCCACACCGATTGACAATCAAGTTCACATGCTGTTGCACAAATGGAGTAGACAACAGGTGGAAATCATAGGCAAGTAACAAGACACCCCCAATAAAGGAGTGGTTCTGCAGGTGGTGACCACAGACCACTTCGCAGTCCCTATGTGTTCTGGCTGATGTTTGGGTGACCTTTGAATGCTGGCGGTGCTGTCACTGTAGTGGCAGCTTGAGGCAGAGTCTGCAACCCACACAAGTGGCTCAGGTAGTGCAACTCATCCAGGATGGCACATCAATGCGAGCTGTGGCAAGAAGGTTTGCTGTGTCTGTCAGTGTGGTGTCCAGAGCATGGAGGCGCTACCAGGAGACAGGCCAGTACACCAGGAGACGTGGAGGAGGCCGTAGGTGGGCAACAACCCAGCATCAGGACCGCTACCTCCGCCTTTGTGCCAGGAGGAACAGGAGGAGCACTGCCAGAGCCCTGCAAAATGACCTCCAGCAGGCCACAAATGTGCATGTGTCTGCTCCAACGGTCAGAAACAGACTCCATGAGGGTGGTATGAGGGCCCGACGTCCACAGGTGGGGGTTACGCTGACAGCCTGACACCGTGCAGGACGTTTGGCATTTGCCAGAGAACACCAAGATTGGCAACCTCGCCACTGGCGCTCTGTGCTCTTCACAGATGAAAGCAGGTTCACACTGAGCACATGTGACAGTCTGGAGACGCCAGGGAGAACGTTCTGCTGCCTGCAACATCCTCCAGCATGACCGGTTTGGCAGTGGGTCAGTAATGGTGTGGGGTGGCATTTCTTTGGGGGGGCCACACAGCCTTCCATGTGCTCGCCAGAGGTAGCCTGACTGCCATTAGGTACCGAGATGAGATCCTCCGACCCCTTGTGAGACCATATGCTGGCGCGGTTGGCCCTGGGTTCCTCCTAATGCAAGACAATGCTAGACCTCATGTGGCTGGAGTGTATCAGCAGTTCCTGCAAGATGAAGGCATTGAGGCTATGGACTGGCCCGCCCGTTCCCCAGACCTGAATCCAATTGAGCACATCTGGGACATCATGTCTCGCTCCATCCACCAGCACCACGTTGCACCACAGACTGTCCAGGAGTTGGCGGATGCTTTAGTCCAGGTCTGGGAGGCGATCCCTCCGGAGACTATCCGCCACCTCATCAGGAGCATGCCCAGGCGTTGTAGGGAGGTCATACAGGCACGTGGAGGCCACACACACTACTGAGCCTCGTTTTGACTTGCTTTATGGACATTACATCGAAGTTGGATCAGCCTGTAGTGTGTTTTTCCACTTCAATTTTGAGTATGACACCAAGCCCAGACCTCCATGGGTTAATAAACGTGATTTCCATTGATGATTGTTGTGTGATTTTGTTGTCAGCACATTCAACTATGTCAGGAACAAAGTATTCAATAGGAATATTTCGTTCACTCAGATCTCGGATGTGTTGTGTAAGTGTTCCCTTTATTGTTTTGAGCAGTTTACATTATATGTGACCAATATAGCAAAAAAGTGCCAGTCTGGTAAATTCTGACAGACGGTGCTTATGCTTTTGCACATTAAGGATAACTGATAGTGCCAGTGTTTGAGAATCACTATATCGGAATTTATTCTTAAATTCCTAGGCTCAATTTTTTGGCGGCGGCGGAGGTATTGTGCCTTTAGCGATGCCTAACCGAGGACCATATGAACACTATCATGCTATTTTTGATCAGATGCAGCAGCAGAAGGAAAATATAAAAGTAACAGAAGGCAAAGATGGAGAATTGAGAGAGAAGCAAGGTCAAGAACCCAGTGAAAGGTATGTCTACCTTCATTAAAAAAAAACACCGTCTGCAGTTCTAGACAAAAGTAATGAACATTACTATACATTTATCAACAGAGGACTTCCACCTGGAGTTCATCCAGGAGTTCCTAATGGGCCTGCAGGTCACCCTCATTCACCTGATGCTGATGCAATTAGGAAAAGAATGAAAAGATTGGAGGAGGTGTCTAGACAAGCCAATGCGAACAGGTTGGACTGATATGTGGCTCTGTCCTGTGTCTTTAGGTTTTTGTCATGTCTGTTTAGTTTAATAATACTTCACTATGTAATGTGTGAATGACAAATGTGGGTCCTTAATCGTGGAAGTCTTGAAGGAAGTATGTGTGTTCACAAGGTATTTGTTGCAGGAAATGTCAATATAGTTCTGCTGAAAAGAGGCAAGCATACTTTACAGAGTAATTTTAACATGTTTACTCAGAAGTAAGCCCCATTATGTTAAATGGGACTTCTTCCAGGTAAGTTAATACAGCCTTTGTCTATTTCCAGGGTGTCCTAAAAATTCCATACTAGGATTTGTTGAAGAATAGGCTGTTTTTAGACCACGTAACATGTTTTTAATGAGACCATAGGTTTTTTGTTCACATGTCTGCTTTATTTATATATTATCATCACTTCTAACTTTTTCAAGCGTATATAAAAACAAGTCAACAAAGTTCTTTGCTATCCTCATTTACAACTTTCTTCAGCAGCTAATGAGAAATGAATAGCATTTCTCCCCTGCATTTGGCATTTATCCAATTTACCTTTGAACCCCCCAGTGAAGACACCAGCTTGAGTTTTGCTTTATTAAACACTAGTGACCAATTTTTAGATCATGAAATCTACTGAACACACTGTCCCTTCCTTCCAGTCTGGGGTAAATTATAAAGCTGCCAATTTGGATTCTGTAGTGGGGACACTGCTCTCTGGAGCATTTGTTGAGCTCCCCATTCATCGGATTGGGACCATTTTAGTAGCTTTGCATTTCCCTTCACCTGCTCTTCAATAGAAGCCCAGGATCATTTGCCTATTCAAGAATATGAGGCACACTTTCCATAGATCTCAATTCATTTTCCATGTTGGTTTCACGACCCATTGGTGGGTCTCAACCCACTGTTTGGGAAATAAAACACTGCGCTAGATACTAGTCCTCAAGTAAATTCAAACTCCACTCCCACAAATATGTGGGAGGTTCACTGTGTTGCGTTTTATATATTGCCTTTCTGCTTTGGCAAAGAGTCTGTTTTGCAATATTAAAGCAAACATGGTACAGAAAATTTAAAAAGCAGTGTCATCTCAGGACTCTGATGGTTTCTAGGTAGCTGGTGATAGAATTCCAGGGACTGGGCTGCTTCTTTCTTGCCTTTCCTCTTGTATAACCTAATTTAGTGTTTATACATGAGTTGGGTCTATACAAAGCAGATGGCTGGCTACCCACTTCATTGCATTTCCTGATAAATTGAAGCACTGACTAATTACTGTTTCTGTTTGCCTCACATATATACATTATTCCAACTGTACTGAAAATAAGAACTTTATTTTACTCTCCAGTTGTTCTTTTTGGATACATTGAGTTGCATCCTAAGTTTAGTCATGGCTAACTACCTTTAGGGTCCAAACCACTGATTTTTATAGGACTGTATCACTGACTGTTTTAAATGGTTTACTCAGGCAAAAAGGATGGGTAGCTGCAGAAAGAGCAAAGCAAGTCGAGGAATTCTGGCAACGGAAGCGAGAAGCCATGCAAAACAAAGCTCGTGCTGAAGGACATATGGTATGTAATTTGGTCTTGTTACTGTACAGCATCTGAATTGTCCTTTAGAAAACACAGTAAAGAAAAAGGCAAAAAGCATCAGGGTATTCATTAAATGATTGAACTCCTTAATCTGATATATGAATTGCCTTTTTCACAGTAAACTCTTGTACAAATAACTCTGCAGTAAGATCATGTCCTTATTAGGCCTTGTGTTAATTTAGTCTATAACAGGCATGCCCCCGAATCCATTCCAGGGACCTTCTGTGAATATGGAAATCTCAGAAATGGGGAATCTTGTCTCTGTGCCCCCTGCATCCCTATCCCCATTGGCATTATTTAAATGCTTACCCCAGCAAAAAAGGTCTTCCTTTACAGTATCACTATAAACATATAAACTTTTAGCGGCACACAGGCAAAAATTAACCACTTCCTGTTAACTTCCATCTAGTCTTTTCAAGAGTTCAGGCTGCTACTAATAGGTGTGTTTGTGGGGGGGGGGATCCACATAGAATCTGCAGATACAGGAGCCCTCCTGTAGATAAAAGTGTGTTGCATTCTAATAATTTGAAGGTCTCTTTCTTCCTCCTAATTGACTTCCAAAATACTGCATTGTCTATCTTAATATGGTTGTTGCTACAAGATATGAAGTACTGTAAACTGCTACTTGATTTTTTAATCTAAGCAGTAGTATAAGAACTGCAGTCATAATCCGGAGAAGCTCTTTAGATTCTCATAAGGGTTTGCCCAAGTGGATGTCTCCTTTCTCCTAGTTTCTAACAGTTCCTTTTGCTGCACTGGAAGGTTATTCAGTGTTGCCCCAAGATTTAAGGGCAGCTTGCTAGTTAGTGCAGAGAGCTGCTTCCAGAAGGAGAGATGTGCATAGCCTACATCATGAAGCTCTTCGATTGGAGCTGCAAATGGTATCTTGGTCACTCTGAAAGTCAGCCAATTGTTTAAGGCTCCCTTATCAAACTGTAACTCTTACAGTTGCATTGAACCATTAAGTCATGTTATGCAAATTTTGTATGTATCTGAAAACTATATTGTTGTCCTGATGTAAAGGCACCATGAATAAGCTTTGTGTTCCGTAATGATCAAAATAGCCTCGATTTAAAGAGGCTTACAGTTTTCTCACTGTAAGTTGATTGATCTGTTTTGGTTCAACACAGAGAAATAAACAGCAAATCTCTAGATACTCATTATGCAGAAAAACCTTTGCCTTGTAGGTTATTTTTGCTAGAGTATTTTGAGTCATAATCTGACTGAGTAGTTTTTTGGTTGATGGAATAACTATGGCTTGTCTGGTCCGCATTTGCTCTGTGTAACAGACAGGCATCTTTCTTTGCACACCTTAACAGAATTTGAAAGATCTGTAGTTTACACATGATGATATCACGTGAGAACCAGTTCGTCATCTCTGAAGGCCATTGCACAGAGGGATGTTGCATGTTCATAGCTTTTCCTCGTCCCAAGATTTTTTCTTTTTGTGCACAAGAGAACTTAAAATATGAAATATTTGAAGGCATTTGAAAAGAAATGCCTTTAAATGCACTTCATTTTCTTCATAGAATTGATTTAAAGATAGGAGTGATGTAACCAAGCACCTGGTTGCCATTGATAACCTTTATTTTATGTGCAGGTAGTGGTTACAGTACAACTTCTATCTCTTTATTTTTTAGCTGTAGCTCTTAAGTCAATAGGGGCTTCATCAGCACTTGAAGCTTGGTTATCTTTCTTCATGGCTAGCTCTTGTTGGTTGCTTTTTTTTAGAATGTGCCAGGAAATGACCCTGAGTCGTGTAGTTTCTCTGACTCATTCTATATATTTTTTTTTAATGGCAACCAGCAGGAGCTGGCCTTCAAGAACATAGTCACTGTTTTAGCCACTGTTGCCAGCTTTTCCCATGCAGCACAATATATATGAAAACAAAAGTTCCATTATCACCAAGATAACGCCCCCCCCCCAAAAAAAACCAGGTTTTCCTCTAATTTTCACTGCTGGCGTGCAGAACCCTACCATACTATACTGTGCAGTGGCAGCTGTGGAGCACTCATGGTGACATCACTGTCATGTCAGACTTCTCGGAAGCCAAGCTGCTGAAGGCTTGGTTTAGAGCTGTGGGACCACACTTTGAACAGGAGCAGTACCCTAAAAGTTTTTGCAAGTTTTACCCTTGCAAAACTGCGGCTGATTAAAAAAAAAGCTGAGTTCCAGCTGCCCCGTGTGAGGGGGAGTATGCTGGTCAGCTGCGTCTCTGGGGGAGCAGGGAAGCCTCTTATCAGCCAGCAGAAGATAGATGGGTGGCTAAGAAAGAAGGCTAAATCCAGAAAGATCCATCTGTATGAGTGTTGTTCTTGAAAGATAGAACGTTTCTGTAAATTGTAAAGACCTTCGGGTTTGTGAATAAAAGTCTGCCTATGTAAACTGCCTTGAGTTACAGTCATTAGAGAAATCTAGTGATCTTAAGAAAGGGGGTATATAAATATTATTATTATTATTATTATTATTATTTTACCCCAACAAGTGACCAAGAATTTTTGCAGGTGGACTTAATAACAAGACTGGTTTAAAGTTACCCATTTAATTTTTCAAAATGATCAAAAGCTTATATAAAAAAACTGCATTCTACCTAATGCATTCAATTCTACCCAATGCATTTGGAGTCTTTTCATGGCAGCACAATGACATCTCTTGATGCTTGGTGATGATGGACATCATCACTGAAGGTCCAGTTTGCCAAGCTCTAGTGTGCACTTGCCCTTGTACCTGGTTGGCTCCAAATTAGAGCCCTCCGGATACAATTCCAGAAGCAGACAGAAAATCGCTTCTAGTTTACTTTTGGGTTCATGAAAGTGATTCTGGCTATTTCCAGAGGCCTGTAGAGGTCTTCTGAGACCTGTAGAGGTCCTGCACCGGAGGAGGTCGGTCTGCCACTGAACAGGTGGGTTGTGGCGGAGGGAAGTTTGAGAACCCCTGGTCTTAAAGGCTTTCCCTAAAAAAACAAATGAGAGACGAGAAAAGAGAACAAACGTCAATAGCTGGAAGACATATAAGAATGCATTTTTGCTTTATATTGAGTTAGTCATTATCAAATGTGGTAAATATAGAGTTAGATAATGTGAGAGTGCCAGCTGTTCTTGAATTTAATACATTAAATGGTGAACAGGACACCCAGCAAAACCTGGCAGCTATCTGTGGAGGCTGGCCCATTTCTTCAAGAGGAAGGAAAGCCAGAAACAAAGAGGAGGAGGTATGCTTCCGCATGTTTGCTGCCTTCATTACACACATAGAATCACTTTGCCTCATTTTGCTGCATGGATTTTCATATAACCAAAGGAAAGAGTGTGTCCTTGGAGCTCTAGGCAGTATCGCGATATGCAACTCCTAGAGATGTTCCTTAGATGAATTAACATACATAAGTCATCAGAAACAGCACTCATCTTCCCATAAAACACAAGTAGCCCTCATGGCCATAACAATATTCCAGATCTCCTGATCCCCCAGAGCTGGATCAAGTGAATAACTGAATTCGCTTAAAAGTTTAGTGGAACTATCTCTTCTGTAAGAGAATTGTCCCACTAATTTACTATACTGTGAAATGTATGTGAACAGTTTAAAAAAATATGTAGTGTTCTAGCTTTTCTCTGACCCACACCTCTTTGATTTTGTTGTATTTCAGGAGTACTTGACAAGACTAAGGCAAATTAGGCTTCAGAACTTCAATGAACGACAGCAAATTAAAGCTAAACTTCGTGGAGAAAAGGCAAGCTGAAAATGTTTTTGCTGATACACATAAGAAAATAGTAATGCAATTTATGTTACCCATGAGATGGAACTATTATTTGCTGTGCTAATGGAATGAAATTGATTCTTCTGTCTTGTCCAGTGGAGGCATGTTGATTATTATGTGAAAGTGATGACAACAACCTTGTCAGATCCCAGCTCTGCTTGTTTCAGTTTAGGTACTCTAGACCACCAATGCATGTGAACCATAGCTGCGCTGAAGGCACTCTCTGTTGTACCATTTGTTGGTTGCTTCATATAGCAAGTTTTATATGTGTACAGTGGTCCCAAATTTTGTTGCCTCTTTCTGTGACTGTGAAAGCCAATTTGAGTATCTTGATTCTTTGGATTGAAGGGCATACCAAGTTCACTCGCAAGCAAGGAAGGGATGGTAGCAAAATCTCTGGACAGGAGATGGTCCTGCTGCAGCATCCGGTGTACCTTTGCATTGTTGTCGTTGTACAAGACGTACCTGCATTCTAGCACAATATAGACTCTCATATCACTGTCACAAGTGGAGATGGTTTCTTTAGGAAGTAGATTCACTTCCTCATCAAGCAGAAAATGTTACTCTGTGGGTGCAACATTTTTGGTACCCAGAAGCCATGTAGAAGGGCTTCTGCCTCTGGTGAGAGAATGCAGTCCAGGGAAATCATCAATTTGGAGTCACAGAACTGCTGTGCTTACTAATCCGAGTGACATACTTGGCCAAAATCTTGGCTTTTATCTGCTAGTTGAAATGCAAATATTTTTTTTAGTTGTTAGGAAATGAGAACTTGATCTACAATTGTGTATTTGTAAATATTTCAATACTCACTTTAGATGCCTAAACATATCTACCATATTAAACACTTTTAAGATGATCAGCTTAATTGTAGGATTTTTTTGTTTTCAATTTCAAACCTTAAACCAATAAAAAATAAATACAAGACCACTTTAAATGGACCTAGCTGATAATGGTTTATAGATCTTGCAGGGGAATGATGCCAGAAATCTCAAATTTAAGATTTGTGATGTATATATGATGAGGGAAACTGCATGTTGTGATGCAACTGTTGCCATCATCATGCAGCAGCCTGGAAATCTTGGTAGGGTGCCAGTATACCCCATGGCTAATGGTGACAAAAGAGAGACTTTTGCCCTGCAGTGCTTGGCCTCCAGAAGGATTCCTTTAAGTTATCATGTGAGTTTCTAAGTGGATACTACATAACAACAATGTGTTGTGAAATTCCACCCAAGTTTCCTGTTGCTGTTCTTTATCAACATGGTAGCAAATGTATGGAGCATGCATTCATTTTTGATCCATTACTTTAACTCAGTTAAAACATCCTAACTTATATATGCAATTTCAAGACGTAATATACATGAACTACAACATATTAACGATGAAAACAAACAGCCTCTGATCTGAATCCATTTAAATAATCCAAATATCCTATTAGCCCAAAACATACGCAACATGTAATACTGCTACAGGTCCATCTCATAAAAATTTAGTAATTATTCACTAAATTATTTCTGATCATCACTATATAGAGAAAAAAGAGTTAGTAGATTAAAAAAAGTAATCCTACGTTTCAATCTAAATAGTTTTAATGAATATCTGTTACTATTACCCCAACTCCTCAGTACCTTGTTATAGCTATTTAATTCCACATTGTAACTAGTATGTCTAAACTTTATACATGGTAACCAAATCTCATAAAACTTAGGAGTTTTTTTTTTCTTTCAAAAGCAAACCTTTCATTTAAGTTTGTCATTTCTGGCATTTACTCTTGCTAACCAGTCTCTTTTGCTATCAGTATTTTTGCTGTGGTCAACAGGTTTCAAATTGGCTTTTTTCACTTGTATTTCAAGTTATATCTCCATGGAGCATGCATTTATATTAAAACTTAATAAAAAATTGAGTGACTCCTTAATTAGGAGCTACCCACATTTTGATATTACTTTGAGTCTAGAATATCTGTAGACTTAATTGTTTCTTTATTACACATTACTTGGGTTTAAATAATTATGAGTTGTTTAGGAAAATCCAAAACATAGTTTAAAACACTGCTCGAGTTTAAGGCATGGATTAAAATACATTGTGGGTCCCAATGTTCCATCTTCACCTGTGGAAAGCATCTTCAGGGGGTTGCAAAAATGTTGTATCTGCTTAGTATGTTTCAGAAAATGCTTTCAATATGTTTGGCATATTAACAAATTTGTAAATAATAGCAACCTTCCTGCTCAGTTGTTATGAGTAGTCATGGAATTTCAGGCATTTGCAATTAATAAAATTCCAAAACCATGCTCTGTTACTGGGCTATAAATTATCTGATTTTTTCCCCCCAATAATTTTAATTTGCAGAATGAAGCTGGTGGTTCTCCTGTACATGAAATAAATGAAGAAGTGGACCTGAGGCGTAAAAAAATTGAAGCACTAAAGGTGAAAAATAGTGTTGGCAGTAGAGAACATGCTGATGCGGCATCATGAACACTTACACCTTTGCAAGTGGAAAAGTTCACATAGTATCTCTGTAGCTGCAAATTGTGTTGCTGTATGAGAGAATAGTAAGGTTAATACAATAAGAGCTGTAGGGTAGCTTGGGGAATCTGAGAGAGAGCATTAGAAAAATGTGACTGTAGAAAGACCCAAGAGATGATACAGAAAGAAAAACGTTTTTGAAAGTGAAGACTGAAAAAGAGGCAGGATAAATGATAGGGGTTCAAACAGCTGCGTAGCTCAATCCTATACTGTGCCAGAACAGGCAGGCTGGTAGGCCTGCACAATATCCAGCGCAGTATAGGAGGCAGCTGGAGGCCACCTTGAATTAAAGGGATATTTTCCCTTACCCCGGGACAACCCCAATAGGGCTATTTGGAGCTACACTGTGTAGGGGCCAACTAGGCCAGGGGCTGGGGTTAGGACACAGCATAAGTGCTGGATCCTGGCACCACCCCCTCCCTGGGCCAGAACTCTCCCATGGGTCCTTTCTCTCCCTATCTTACCCTGATTTTCCTTCCCATCCACTCTCCCCAACCCCTCACGCCAACCAAACTCAACCGGTCTTACCTGGGGCAGTTGCCTGGGACAGGCAGGCTGACACACATCCTCGCACCAGCTTAGCCTGCTCTGGTGGCACAGACATGCCTTACTGCATGTTTGCAACACTCCCAGGCCAGCACAATGTGCGTGTGCCAGCCTAAATGCCTCTCTGAATTGCACCCTCATACATACAGAACTAGAAGAGACCAGCTATATCACAAAGGAGCCATCTTGCTGAGCATGCTGTTACAGATATAATAGTGATTAGCAATATCTATCCACAACAGCAACAAACACTGCATGAAACAATCTTCCTCACTTACATGTATCCCAGCAGCTGTATTTACAGATACACGGGCATTGAAATTCCATAGATACTTTGGCTCCTACCTGCAGAAGGGTAATGTAAGAAACTGCATCAGTACTTCTTCTTCAATTGGCTTTCAAAAGCCATTTTCACCAGCTTGACTCATTTGGTGGCAGGTGGCTTTCAGAATAAAAATGCTTGTACTATTTTAGGGATGGTTGCCTTGCACTTTTATTTTGCTCCAACCAAACTATAAAAACTAGAGTCCTCCTTGGTGAAATCAGCTCCTTTTTGTCATATTTCAAGGCACAAGCAAATGCCCGGGCTGCAGTCTTGAAAGAACAGCTAGAACGGAAGAGAAAAGAGGCTTATGAAAGAGAGAAGAGAGCTTGGGAAGAACATGTAAGAAGCATTTAGAATTTTTGATGCCTTTTTTAATCTCAAACATTTTACTACCAAGTGTAAGGTTAGAAAACGTTGAATTACTGGTTTTTGTTTAGTAGTTTCATGTATCCTTGAAGTTGTATCCTTTACAATGTCTTTACTGCCTAACCTAATTTTTTTATTATTAGTGTTTATTAGTGTACTGAGCCATTGTTGGCAGTATATATTCTCACGCTGAACCTGGCACAGATCTACACAATCTTGCTAGAGTTTGGTCAGGGAAATTTGACCAAAGTAGGGCACCAGTCAATATAGTGTCGATTATCATGACATCCAGATTTGGAGCATTTTCATTACTCTTAGGTGGGTACATTGTTCGGACATTTTGTGCAAACATGGTGGACTGTTGTGTGTAAGTAGTGGCCTTCAACCTTTTTTTGTGCCATGACCTCAATATATAAATTATGAGATAGAGTCCCCTCCCAGGACTCATTCTGCCCACCCCCATCATTGCCTAATCCCTTCTCCCAGCACTATTCATTGTAACTAAATATTCTTATTCAAGAGAGCAAAAAATTACCATAAAGCCTGGCACTAATAAAAGATATTTTGACACAATTGCTAAGAAACTGAGCAAGACTGGGGCATCATCTCCTGCTACCTGAAGGGTACACCAGATGCCTCCCCCTTAACCTAGTGGTGCTCTTTTCCAGTGAACTTCAATATTTTTCATTCCTGTAAGTTGCTGTGGCCCACAACTGAGGCTTCATGGCCCCTTTGGGATCCTGATCCCAAGGTTAAAGAGCACACAAAAGGTGGATTTGTGTGCTGAGAGACAACTATGATTGTTCAAACAAAAAAATCAGCATTCAGGTTGTTTTCCCTCTCCCTTTCTGATAAACCATTAAAAAGTTTTAGGGTAGCACTACATTAATGCAGAAGAAAAAAACTGATTAAGAGGTCTTTGGCATATACAGCCCGGTTCTGTTCCGGGCCCAATTCAAAGTGCTAGTTTTGACTTTTAAAGCCCTTTACGGCTCGGGTCCGGGGTATTTGAGGGACCGCCTTCTTCCATATAATCCAACCCATACTCTTAGATCATCTGGGGGGGCCCTCCTGACTGTGCCGCCACCAGGAGAAGTGAGAGGGGTGGCGGCCAGGAAGAGGGCCTTTTCGGTGGTGGCCCCCCAACTCTGGAACACCCTCCCCTTAGAATTGAGAACTGCTCCCTCTTTGTTTATATTTCGGCGGGGGCTGAAGACCTTTTTATTCCAAAAAGCTTTTAATTGTTGACAGGCTGGCTGGTTATTATAACCCACGGGGCTTGTTGTTTTTATATTGTTTTTAAATTTGTTTTTAATTGTGTTCTTAATTTTTGATTGTATTGTTTAATTCTGTTTTAATTGTTTTTAATTGTGAATTGTTATATTGTTTTTATATCTATATTGTAATGCCGCCTTGGGTGCCTTCGGGCACAATAAGGCGGGGTACAAATCTAATAATAAATAATAAAATAAAATATACAGTACACACTACAATGCCTCCTATAAAACTTAGTTTTCAAAACTCTACACTCCTGCAAGTAAGTCCTTTATATTGAATACAACTGATTTCTGAGTACACATGCATAGAACATGCTATGTTTTCTATATTATGATGGACTGCTGCAGAACTATCAATAAGGTTGTAGCTACCAATTTATGAAAGCATTGCTGAATTTAACGGTACTCATGCTGCTTGCACAACCATAACATTTAAAGTAACTGGGTTTTTTCCAGCCATGTGCTGCCTGCCTCCCCAGCCTTCAGAACACCCTCTGGATGATCCTCATATTCAGAGGATTGGGTCAGTCCTGCTCAGGGCTCAACACAGGTTGGGGGACCCAGGATGTTTCAGATCCACAGATAAAAAATCTACGAATGATCAGGAAGGGTCTGTACATAGTTCCTGTCCTTTTGTCCTTGCAGCAGCTCTGTTAGGTAGGCGAGGCTGAAAGACAATGACTGACCCAGGGTCACCCAGGAAGTGTCATGGCTGAGTGAAAGTGAGGAATTTATAAGATCTTGCTATGAAGTAGTATCATGCCTGAGCCCATACATTTCATCCTAGGTTCCTAAGTAGCTGTTACCTGTGAACACCATCATCCCCTTGTACATTCTCTGGCTTATGCAGAGAAAGAGGGAAGAGATGAAGTTTTCTCTTTAAGTATGTAGAAGGTAGGAAATGGCAGAAGTCACTTGCAAGCAGGGGCGGATCTCTTTGAAAGGGCGCCCATGGCGCCCAATGAAAACGCGCCCCTAGGGGCACGCAACGTCATGACGTCACATCGTGACATCATGACAGCACCGCCCCTTTTAAGAGGCACGCTCTTTTCTTTCTTTTCTTTCCAGCCGGCATTAGCGAACAGAACAACGTGGCCAGCAGCACAGCGAACAGAACGCGGCGCCCCCGCCGCGTTCTTTCTGTTCGCTAATGCCGGCTGGGGCGCATTAGCCGGCATTAGCGAACAGAATGCGCCGCCGCCCAGCGCCCCGCCCCTCTTGAAAAGCGGGAGGGGGCGCCGGGTGGCAGCGCATTCTCCTCCCTCCGGCTGGTTCTTTAAGGCCAGCCGGAGCGAGGAGAATGGGGTGCAGGGTCTGGGTGGGAGTGGGCGGGCCGTGGGCGCCATTTTGGGGGGGTGGGCGCCATGCGAATGCCCCCCCCGCAAGATGGCGCCCATGGCTCGTGTCACCCCCTGCCACACCCTAGAAACGCCTCTGCTTGCAAGCAGCAAGAGAGATGCCTTTCTTATTATCTGCAGACTCCAAGGGAGAAGACCCTGCCCTCTTCCAAAATATGGAGAACTCTTGAGGGGAGAAGAATTGAGGACATTTTGTCTTTGTCTCAAACCAATCAGCTTTTGCAGCTTCACATTTGGGGTGGGGGTGGGAGGTGATATCTGTAATTTTGTCCTTGTCACAATATGAAGCATTTTATATGTGTTATATCCACAGCTGGTAGCCAGAGGGGTAAAGATGCCTATGGGAGTCGCTGAGTTAAGTCCTGTGCATGGCAAGCAAGAAGCTGGAGGTTCTGCTACAAAGCTATTGAAGCCATGTTCACCACAAATCATCTCCATGACATCTGCTTTGAAAGAAGTGGGTGCGGTAAGTTGTATTTTTGAAATGGTAAGAAACGGCAGAAATCCAAAAGAATAGAATTTCCAAAGCAAGCTTAAACCTATTCATATTTTTAAAGTAAGCTACCTAAAACAGGTTGTGTCTTCTTTTGCTTGTGTTAAGAAGTACAGTGTACTGTGATCATAGTGAAAATTTTAGCTCTGTTCCTACATCACTTGAAAAAAATTTAAAAAATACTTCCTCAAACGGTAAAATACCACACTCAAATTATGAAACAAGTAGGATTAGCTCTGGTCAGACTGTGCCTTGAGTGTCCCTTCAGAATCCACAGGGGATTTGTTCCCAGACAAACACCTCCTATGGATATCAAATTACGTGGATAGTGAAATCTGGGGGAGGTGCTGTGCGGCACTGCTATTACTTACTTGGGGCAGTGCCCAACCTTCCAGAGGTTGTGCTTGGCCTCCTTAGAAGCCTCCTGGCTTCCTCATAATCCTCCCAGATGCAACTAGAAGGCATTTCCAGTTTTTCAGCAAACCAAATGGACCTTCCAATTCCATCCGGGAGATGTTCTGAGGGCCTCCAGCCCTAGACTCATCATTACAGATATTCAAATCTGTGGGTCCAAGTCTGCAGATAAAGAGGGCCCACTGTACTTGCATGCTTGCTTCTTGTATAGGTTTCTAGAAGTTGGAATGACTTCGGTGCACATGTCGGGAGTGAAGTAGGGTGGGTGAGTGTAGCCATTCTTCTATTACATATTGCATCCTTTTTCAACATTAATCTCTCTACGTGAAAATTGGCTCTGTGTTTCAAAGACTAAAGTTGACATTGTTGAAATTCTGCCTGCAAGGAATACGTAACAATGATCATGTCAAAACATTAATTGTGCAGCTGTTAATGGAAAGCATTGTTTCCCCCCTGTACTTATTTCTGGTAATTACTGTATTTGACGCAGTCTTTCAAATTGTTTCAAATCTTCTGGATTTAAAGGATGAAAATGCAACTGTTGCCCAGGAAACCCAAGAAGCGAAACCTGAAGTTGGTGTTCAAGTAAGTTGAATTACATGGCCTTCGTTTTGGTTCTTTCCAACTTGGAAGTTGAATTTTTTTAAAAATGGGTTATTTATTCCTTCTTTAGAACAAGAGAGACATACTTCGAAGGCTGAATCAAAACCTTAAAGCCCAGGAAGATGGGAGTGAGAAAAATGAATCGGTTGTGGCTGATGTGAATGACCAGCAACCTGAAGAAAAGTTTCCTGTTTTAGCTGATCGTAAGAAATGGGAGGCAGGGGCTCAACTTCTGGTTCCACTAGCACAATTAACAATGGAGGAATCTCTTTCTACAACAGAAGGTAAGGAAGCTGGTTTTGAGTCTTTGTCAGTAGCATGTTATGTCAGCTATTGGGTCTTGACAAAACATGCCCTTATATTATTTATTAGTGCTCATCTGCCTGCTCATTTCTCACTTGCTTTTCAAATCTGTGAAGGTGTTTGAATTATTAAATCGTATAACTTGCCAGGATTCACAGAACTTAATTATATTGAGAGTGGACATTTTTGGTTACATGTTTATCTACACCAGAGTTCCTATTTGTTATTACATGTATAAACCTTTAACGATCCACCAGCTAACATTTCATACAGAATGTAGCTCTTCAGATACTTTGAAAACTTCACATATGTCAGCTTCATTTTCGGAGCTGGGTCCAAAGATGCTACTGCTTACCATTATGTTTATGTTGAATGTTTAGCAAATAATTAGTTGTTCTTTATTTTGAAGATTTGAGATTGGACTCTACCAACTAACCTTTCTCTATGAACAGTGCTTTTTCATTCTATTTGGAGAATGACAGCAAATTTAATTTGAGAGAGGTATCAAACATTTCTTTTTGTTACTGCTCTTAATTACTCCTGAGCCAGGGAAATTGGGGGTGGGAGAAGAAACTTAGTAGCTTAAATCCCTGTTGCCATCTGGCACAAATAAGTGATTTTTTTTTCTTTTCATAAACAAGCTTATATTAATGCAACATTTTAATTTCACTTGTACCTGGTTGAAAATGCTTCCTTTGGTATTGTTTGCATCAGTATATTTTGATACAAGACATTTTGATCTTGCCTTATGCCCTTTGAGTATAAAAAATGCAAACTGAAATTTCTCTTTTTAAAATAACTTCATGAAAGAGCTTCTTTCTTTACAGGTAGGTGTTCGCTTTTTGTCTTGTATTTCTCAATAAGGAAACAGAAGCTGAGTAGAAAATTTTGCACTGATGTTGTAAATATTTCCTTACAGCATTGACAGTAGGCGAAGTTATTAGGTTAGATGTTGCTGAACCCCAGCGAAAAGTCTGGGGCAAAAGCCCTACTGATTCCGTTTTGAAGATACTTGGAGAAGCAGAGTTACAACTTCAGACTGATCTGCTAGATGATTTAAGTATTAACAATGGTAAGGAGATATCACTGCTACAGTTTAGGTTTTTACAGTGTGTGGATCTTTTTGTATAAATGTGTTGTGCAGGTATAATTTTGGAGTAGTCACTATCAGCAGTATCCTTGATTAATCTATGTAATATATATTTAAAATATTTAATGTAGGTTAAAAATGTATATTCAGCACAAAGTTTGTTCTTCTCTTTGAACCCCCTCCCCCAAGAGTAACAACTTAAATATGAGCATCTCTTGTGCTATCACTTCTTAGTATTTTCTCAATTTACGATGACATATCAAGTGAGCTTAAATTCATAGGAAAAACGAACCCAGTCCAATTACTAAAAATACTTTTTCACTATTGTTTAACACTTTATTCGTATCAGAAGCACCTACATTAATATAGTTGTATACATACATCAAAATATATTTTTAGAATAAAATACAAGGTTAAAACTAGATATCATTTGGCCAATACTGGGCCACTTCAACAGTGTTCTCCCTTGCCAACACAAGATCTTCCATTGTGCATGTAGAGGGGATACCATGTGCACTATAGCATATGTGAGATGGTTTGTTCTTCTCCACATTCACACAGCATGTCTTTTATGAGGAAACCCCATTTCCTCAGATTGTCCTTAGATCTTCTTTCCATACAGGTCATGGTTGTTCTTGGCCTGGTGGTGGGCATAATATGTTTGTGTCCATTTACGCAGCAGCTCCTTGCTCACTTTCCATAATTCCAAAGCAGTCTGTGGCGACTGGTTATTTGGGGGGGGGGCGCAGTCCTAAGGAAGCTATTCCACTATCTCAATCTTGACAGTGGAAGTTGATGGCCATACAGTGGGTGTGTTTCTAGGGATGTCGCTTTAACCCACTTCTTCTGCACTTTCCCACCAAAATTTAGGAGGGGGAAGGCCAGCTAGGTAATGCACCCTTTGTATTGGAGTCGGTTTTAGGCATCCTGTGACCAGTCTTGCTGTTTCATTTATGCTGTTTTGCATGAAAACATCTATACCGGACAGAAGTGGCATATTCTCCAGCCGAGTGGCATAGTGCTAAAGCAGGAGTCCTTAATACGTGTGATTGGGCGCCCCATTTTGTGTTGGTTATTTTCCTCAAGATATTATTTCTGGCGAAGATCTTCCATTTGGTGTTAAAACAGTGATTCTTAAAAGTCAGTGTACAGTCCAGAGTCACTCCCAAGTATTTGGGGGTAGTTGGTTTAATACTAACTTGATGTCATTCAAGTGTTTTTCCTCAAAAACGTTTGGTGAAAACAAGGTTTTATGAAGCCATCACATGTGCATGCATCATCATGCTTTGCCCAGCAATAGAGAAACCTGAGTCTGAGGCTTTAAACGTGGACCACTTCCCTTTTATATGTATTGAAATACGTATTTATATGTATTGAAAGAAATTAGCTTGGGTGCAGATATACAATGGCAAACATTTATTGCTTTACTACAGAGCTTCCAAGAGAAACGTTAACATTGAAAGATAATTGGGAAACAAGTGCAGTAATTCCTGTGGAAGAGGAATCTTTGGTCAAAGCTGAGAATATTGAATCCTCTGTCAAAGTTGACAACACTGAAAAGGAAGCAACAGAAAGACCGTGTACAGTTGAACTCGCCCAGATGCCTGATCTGATAGATGGTATGATTATTAATAGCAAATACGCCCATGCGCGTGTCCACTTAGTTAGGAACTAAATATGAACCTTTAACAGCGGCTTGTGAATTGCTACAGTAAATGGCAAAATCGGCACATACAGTGTGCACAACAGTTTTAATAATGTTCCAGGATTATCGTTAATGTGTCCTTGACTTGTTGCTGCTTGCCACTTGGTGCACTGAGCAAGTTAGACAGTTATCTAAATGACCTCCCATAGGGCACATATTCATGCATAACAATATAAACAGCCTCTGCTCCTCGTCCTGAATCTTAATGTCCTTTAGGAATTAACTCTGAATTCAACCCTTGAATGCAAGTAAAACATTCAGCATAACAATTTGACATTAGTGACTTGTTCCAGTAGAGCCTGATGACTTGGAAACAGAAGTGTTGGAAGAAACAAAAGAAAATAATAAATGCAAAGCCAATGCATTCCCTGTGGTTGCTGATGTGTGGGTTAAAAAAAGAGAAGAAGTAAAAGAAATAGAGTAAGTACATACTGCCTACAGATTACGGACAAAATTGTTTTATGACATGCTAATGTTCAGATCTTTTTTCCCTTTCATTTTTCCTTTTGGCTGTGGTGATCTTTTAACAGGCCAGAAGACCATGTTGACAATAGCCAGTTTGATGATAATGAAGACCATGTCTCAGAAGGAATGTTAAGGATACCAAACCATGATGAAGCATCAGTAGGTTAGCAACTGTATTCTTTTGAAAACTAGTTTTGAAGGATGTCTGTTTATTCCAATATCTTTTTTTCTGCCAGGCTAAATAGGCAGGCAAAGGGCATGTGTGTGTTTGACTTAAGGTCCCAGCCCTATCCAGCTTCCCAGTGTTGATGCAGCTGTGCATGGCATCCTGAGGTGGGAGGCAGTCACAGAGGTTTCCTCAGCACATGGTGAGGAAGCTTGACTATTCTGACCCACAGCAACCTGCTGACGGGGGATAAATACAGTGCAACTTTGGTATCCTCTAGGGTTCTGTTTCAGAATCCTCCAGGGATATCAGGGTCCCCGTTTAAATGCCCTTAAAAAAGGAAAAAAGTGCCAAAATCGCATTTCTTACCTTTGCATGGTCAAACAGTGTGGTTCCCCAGCCCCTCAAAACTAAAAATAACTCAAGACATACTTGTGGGTCTCCCAGCATGAGTATATTCTGCATTCAGCCACTAGAGGTGCTGGATGGAATGATTCCATTACACTGCATTATGTCCAGAACCTCTAGTGGCTGAATGTGGTATATACCCACCCTACCCACTTACTGTATTCAATCAAAATCTTCAGCACATCAGTTCTCCATGTATGTATTTATTTTCCGGCCCTCAACGCCATGTCAGATATATGATACGGCCCTTGTGCTGAAAGGTTTACAGGCCTGTGTTCTAGAGAACATCAATCAATCAATCAATCAACAGGTACTTATATACCGCTTTTCAACACAAAGTTCACAAAGCGGTTTACAGGCAATAGTAATAATAAAGTTAAATGGCTCCCTGTCCCAAAAGGGCTCACAATCTAAAAAAAGGCAGACCGCCAGCAACAGCCACTAGAAAGACTGCGCAGGGGTGAAGAGGGACAGTTACTCTCCCCCTGCTAAATATAAGAGGAAAACCACTGGAAAAAGTGCCTCTTGTCCTCAGTTTGATGTTCCATCATACTGGAGATACAGTAGGAAACTCCTTTAAATGAGGAAAGGATTATCCAAATAAGGTAGTTGCCATTGATTTGTGAGTGACAGGCCTGCAGTAGGAAGCAGGTGAGGAGAAATAATGAGAGGCAGGTTTGATTCAGCAGTGCTTCCTAATACACATTGCCTTAAGAAGGTGGAAAGATTTTGTTTTGATAGCAATTTTATTTATATTGCTAACATTTAAATTACTGATTAAAATAGGATGCTCTGGTGAAGTGCAGGGTTGGTGATGTGGAAGTGGTGATGAAGTACCTCATTCAATAAATCTTGGAATGATGCCTGCCATTTTGTTCTGAACTGAAGCTTTATGCAGTTTGACTGAAGTATTCATCTCTATGTATTTGTAAAATTATTGTCCTTATCATGCCAGAGGCTGATGTCAGTGATTCGGTGCAACCAGAACCCTTTTTCCGGAGGGTGGCACATCATCCAGGAATATTAACAGCTTCTCCAGTTCTGTCAGCACAATCTTCATTTGAAGACTCTTTCCCAGCCAGGTCACGCTCTGTATCGCCAGAAAAAAGTAAAGCCAAGAATTCACTGTTGATAGGGCTTTCTACTGGCCTCTTTGATGCAAACAATCCAAAGGCAAGTGTTAAAATCTTAACATTGCACTATAGATTTCACAACACTAGATCATAGGTCCCGCTTCTAACTGTACGATCTCTGAGCTATCCTGTACACTAATTAATCAAACAACATAAAATACCCAAAAAGTGCGCTCAGGTTAAGAATTGGGTCAAGAATTATAATGCTCTTCAATGAAAAGCTTCTCTAAGTAAGAATTTGTTCATAATCAACATGTAGATTGTCACGTGTTACAATTACACGTGAATGTATTTTGATGTATGGGCACAGTACTTAGGCAGTTGTTGATAACCTACACAAGATTATTTATACACGCAAACACAGTGTACAGGGTTGGGGGCGAAATTCTGTAACTGTCTTGTAATATTGGCAGTAATTGTCTTGTAATATTGGGAACTAAAAGTTCTAGTTAAGTGTTATGAACACTTTAAGTTGTGAACAACATCCTTAAAAAAAACTGTAGTACTGCTGTAGTCTTCTAGCATTTTTATGTAGTTTAAATAGTTTATAGTATAAAATCACTTATTACTTCAAGCTTTTGATATGATCACGAAATACCAGTACTCAATGCCAGTTCTTTCCTACCACCAAAAGTTGTTTCTTCTGCAAGAGAAAAAAAAATTACATCACTTTTTCTACTATTATGATGTGGGCAGCCCAATCCTATTGAACGAGAGCAACCATAGTGCCAGTGCTGGATGTCATAAAGCTGCCATAAAGTGTTTTCCATTACCTTGTAAGACCTGTGGGTAGGTCTGTGGCATCCTGTGGGTGCTTCAGCCTGCCAGGGCAGGGACGTTTTGTACCAGGAGGTGGGAGGAGAGCGAGGAGGGGGCAGTATAGCTTGGAGGGGAAAGAGGAGCAGGCCTCTGCAGCATCCTGTTCCCTGTCCCAGGCCTGCCTGCATAACATGGGGCTCCTCACTCTGTGCCAGCAAAATAGCTAGTGCTGATCCAAGTAGCCTCATTGAGCAGGCTGGCGGCCTACACCTGGTAAAAGGAACAATTTTTTTCTTACCCTGAAGTACCCCCCCCCCAGCACTAATCCAAAGCTGATACAGTGTGGGCCCGGTGGCCCTGTTGCACCAGTACTGGATAAGACTGGGCTGACAGATAAAAATTGAAGATTTATATTTGGGAACAGATTAAATGCTTACCAAATTAAACTGTGAGCCCCTAGCACTGCGGTCCAAAAACAAACCATAGTTATACCGAATTTAGTAAATGTTCACCAAATTTAGGAAATGTTCACCAAATGTATAAAACTACATTTACGTGACAATGCTATTTAGCTAGCAGAATTAAACACCCCAAATGTGGGGTTCAGGTTATATTGTAAAATTTTACTATTTTGGGGAGAGAGAAACATTTTTTAACTGTCAAATACTTTATCAAAATGACAAGAACTCAATATGTGGTTATCACTTTAGGATTATTAGGTGGTCTAAAATTCGGTGAATGTTTACTATTTTTGGGAAATAAAAGTATTTTTTTAAGGAATGTTTTCATTAAATTTGGTAATGACTTAAACATTCACCTTTATATTTAGCAAATGTTCACATTTTGGTAAAGATAATGATTTTATTTTTAGACCACAAGTTTGCTTCTTGCTATGATCTGATCTTGTAATGCGGTATTTCTCCTCAGTTGCTGAGAACCTGTTCCCTCCCAGATCTTTCCAAGCTGTATAAAACATTAGTTGATGTTCCCAGCATTGCTGATATACAGAATCAAGAAAATCTTGAAATGGACTATATGGAAGATGAGCCTGTCAAAGGAGGACAATCCGATTCTGAAGACATGTGAGCAAAAAATAATTCCCCAAATTGAAAAAAATACCTTGATGAAGCATTAACCATAATTTAATATAGCTATATTTGCACAAATCAGGCACAAATGCACAAATCAGGCTCTGCTATGTTATAGTAGACCAGTAGTTTTGCTGAAGAGACTAAATTTGTGTTGTGAAAATGTCATGCTGTCTTCTATGTATGATTGACTGTACCTGTTGGCAAGCAATTGCCCCTCTAGCTGCTGTTGCATTGCAGAATGCTCTGAAATATTCTATCTCCTGAGTGGGGAGGGGTTGGTTACAGAGGTGTGACCATCAGGTCAGGTGCTGTAAAGGAAGTTGAAGCCCAATGCTGATAGCAGGGATGGACTCTTCGTGAAGCAAGTGTAGGAAACTGTCCCAAAATATCCAGCACACAGAAACTGTTACATCTTTAAGAGCGTAATCCTAATCTGAAATTAGACCAGCAACGTTTGCCACCAGCACAAGGGCCACCGTTAAGTGCATTTGGATCATGGAGTCAGGGAGGATAGTGCACATTCGGACAGTGCAAGCCTGTGTATGTCTACTCAGAAGTAAGTTCCATTGCATTTAATGCAATTTACTCCCAGAGAAGTGTGCATAGGGTTGCAGCCTGCAAGTGGTCCAAACATACTTTACGGTATCCTTTGTGCCAGCCTAACTCCAGATTAGGATTGTGCCCTAAGGCAACATATCCACGCTTAACTGAGATGAAGTCCCCTTGAACTAATTGGGACTTTATTCTGAGTAGTTATGACTAGGATTGCACTCTAAGCCACCATCTCATCTTTGTTCCCTTAATAGATGGACAGCAGTGGTATTTCAACAAGTTTGGAGGCAGGAGCTGATAATAAATATATTCATTAAGTAAGATTGATATAGCTAAGAACTCTAATCCACATGCTCTCTTCTACATCATCCTAATTTGCTGATCTCTGGCCAGGTCCCATTTTACAATGGCAAAGTATAGATACTGTGATAATTTGGGTATTTCTCATGACAGTTTATCAATTTTAATGGAGGGGGAATACTGTTGGGGTAAGAAGCCTTGTGATCAGAACATCACTGATACTTAAGCAGTGTGATAACAGTCCACAGAGGAGTGGTTTTGCTACAATGACTGCACTTTGGAGATAACCTGGATTGGCCTTTGGAAAGCTCTGGTGGCCTTTGATTATAGGCTGCATAAGAAGCTGCCTTCTGTCAAGTCGGACCATTGGTCTTTCTAGCTCAGTATTGACTACAATGACTGTCAGCAGCTCTCCAGATGTTGGGGTACAAATTTTCCCCTTTTCTATATAAATATGCCAGGGACCAAACCTGGGATGTTTAGCATGCAAAGCAGGTGCTCTCACACAGAGCTACAATCCCAACCCCTAGTCCTAAATAGCTCAGCAATGAGCTTTTGCTGTTTGGCTAAACTTTACCATTCCAGATCAGACATTGTAAGAACTGCCTCTCTTGCATGATGAAATGAAATAATGAAATGCAGACTCTTTGTATTGCAGCATGTTCGGAGAGGCAGATACAGATTTGCAGGAACTTCAGGCTTCAATGGAACAATTACTCAGGGAGCCGCCCAGCGAGGAATTCAGTGAGGAGGAAGAGGCAACTCTAAAAGCTGAATGCCTAGCAAATGATACAGAGGTGGATGAGGATGACAACAATCCCAGTAGTGAAAGTGCCCTTAATGAAGAATGGCATTCTGGTATATCTCTGTCCAGTTGATGGTGGTTTTCATGACAGTTCTAAAAAGGGTTTGCATTGAAAATGTATCTTTAATAGAGACCTTGGTTTGCTGCAAATAAAAACGTCTTCAACTCAGAAACATCAGTTAAAGATCTACAGTTGATAAGTATGTTGTTGAATCTGTCTAAATTGTTTGAGTTCAAGCTCTGCTCTGCATAATGAGGTGCAAAACTGCATAACATTCTGCAAAATTGAGGTGCTGTTTCTGCAATGCGTACAGTAAGAGGAAAGCAGAAATTAGTTGTGCAGGCAAATGTGAGCATTCCTAAGCTAGAGCAAATTGAAAATCTACCTACACCAGATTCCAGTTCCAGGATGTAATGATGACTTCCCAGAAGCTCTCAAAAGTGTGTGTTTCCCAAATTTGTGTATGTGTTATTTCAGATGTCCACAGATAGGGTGTCTTTGTACAATTTCCTATAGAATACAGTGGGAAGACTTAAACAAAACTAGTGATCCTACATGTTCGTTGATTGTTTTAGATAATAAAGATCCTGTTACATGTAGGAAAACCTCATCTCAAACTGAAATTTCAGTCTGTGATGTGGATGTTATCTTCTGGTTTTGTAAGTACTTTTGAGGGGTGTTTCTGACGAGTTCATGAATGTGTGCTTGCACACATACAGAGTTTTTGTGTGTGAGTTTTTGTATGTGAGTGAATAAATGTGAACATCATGTTTTAGCACATGTACAAGTACATGATGAACATATGAAAGCAAACTGAAAGCTAGTATAACATATTAGAATCTTAAGTAGTACAGATTTTTGTGTTGATAAGATTTATATGCATTGTCTTCATATCTTCTTTATACACTGTATATATCCTGTATGTCTTCTCTTAAATAGACTACCAAGGTGTCTAACAAGTCTCAGTAAAACATTTTTTTTTAAACTGCAAAGGAAATTGTTCATTTTCTCCCTGCAATTCTTTTATAGACAACAGTGATGGTGATAATGCAAGTGAATGTGAAGAATATAATAGTGTGTTCAGTCATTTGGAAGAGTTGAGATATAACTTGGAGCAAAAAATAGGCTGTGAAAAATTCATTGAAGTTTATGACACAATAAAGGTTAGTGGAATAATATAAATGAACTCCTTCCCTCCTGAGGGTGCAGCTTGCCCCTTTCTGACAAGTTTTCAGGAGAAGATTAAGACTTGTGCTGCAGCAAGCTTTCATCGAGTCACCTTGATTATTTCCTCTCTCCTTTGTATGTCTTTGTTTTGTTGGTGATTTCGGTAGTTAGATTTTTATGTAGTGTATCATTTTAATACTGCTGTAAGCTGCCGTAGAGCCATTGGAGAATGTTGGGGATAAGGGGAGAGAGAGAGAGAGAGAGAAAGGAAGTTGAAGGAAGCCAATAATTCTGTTAAATAACTACCCATTTTTGCAATTTGTGATGAATGATCTTAATGTTGCCTTTATGTTCCGAATTAGTCCTGCAAAAGACGTCATACCAAATAGTCAAGTATAAGCAGGGAGTTGCAGTTCATTCTTGATGACTTTGTCAGTTTTCATGACATACCAAACATGGCATTTCTATTCCTTTCTCCTAGGCTATACATGAAGATGAAGATGAGAACATTGATATTTGTTCAACAATAGTTCAGAATATTTTAGGAAATGAACACAAACATCTATATGCTAAAATTCTTCATTTAGTAATGGCAGATGGAGCTTATCAGGAAGGTAAACTAGCTATTGTATGCATAGAGTAGTATCTCTTCTTGGTATCTGGTTATGCATAACTATATTAGCTGTTACGTACAGGAGGTCTTCTTTATCCATGGGCTCAGTACCCACAGATTTGACCCACCACGGGTTCCGAGCCTATGGCTGGAGGACCCAGAGAGTACCTACTGGATGCAACCAGAAGTCATGCCTGGGAGGTAGCTTGTGACCTTCCCACAACTCAGAGTGCTTGCCAGAGCCTTCTAACAGGCATGTTCCATTTTTGCAAAGGCTCCAGCATGCATTCTGATGCAAGAGGAGATCATGCACAATCTCCAAACTGCTCATAAAAAGGTTGGATTGAATTTCATTATTCAAAGTTTTTGGCATCTGCGAGGGTTCTGGGAACAGAACCTCTGCGGTTGCTGAGGACAGACTTGTATATCACTTTTTCATGTGTTCTCATAGTTACTAGTTTCCATATGCAATGCAAGGGGAAGTACCAAGTATTGTTATTAGACAAATAAATGGTGCATATAGGCTTTTTCTTCCTTGAACATCTAAATCATTCTGACAGTCTGATCTGATGCATGCTTATTAGGAAGAAAGTGTGCAGGGGATTGCAACTTAAGTGTGGTGAAATATTTTACTTGGCCATACCTCACAATCAACGTACTGGCCTGTATTTGGCATTTAAGTTGGCCTATATTTAGATTGTGAATGCTTTGGGGAGAGGGAGCCACTTAGTTCACTGATTTTCTCTGTAAACTGCTTTGTGAACTTTTTGGTTGAAAAGTAGAATAAATAATGATAATACATATAAGCACCTTGCCAACCGTCAGGATTCAACAAAAGCCTAATGCTGAAATGAACCTATAATTTTTTTCTCCAAATTGCAACATTTTGCTTAATGTTCTTCTTGAAGTTTGACCAGAAGAGATCAAATTGATTAGAAGAGGTGTAGAATAGCTCACATTACAAAGATGTTAAAATTAATTGCTATTTTAAAACAGTAGATGTATACTGGTTTAGCCCACGTGTAACATTCCCAGGGCCCAATCCTATTCAATTTTCCAGCTCTGATGCAGCTATGCCAACAGGGCATGGGCTGTATTCTGCAGTGGGGAAGCAGTTACAGAAGCATCCTCAAGCTAAAGGAATGTTTGTTCCCTTCTTAGGGACTGCATCGCAGCTTCATCGGTGCTGGAAAATTGGATTGGGTTCCCAGTCTCCTAATCACAGTTAAGAGGGACCCAAGTTGTGAGCAGGGCTCCTCTTTCCCTTCACTTTTCAGAGCCAGCCATAATATTGTGTTATGGCTACCAGATGCAAACCATAACTAGAGTTTAATAACCTGCTTTAAATATTGTTTTCCAATTCTTGTTTAAATGTAATCTTGTTTAGCATTAACTTTATGCAGATGTAATGCTGAACCATGTTTACATCTGAAAAGAGGGGAAGAAAAGAATCTTAGAAAGGAAAGGAGTATGAATGCCCAGAGCAATACTAACCAATCTTTTAAGCATTATCAGGAATGTTTCATTTGCACTGAGCTATTATCACTAAAATTGGTATAAATCTGTCTTAATAGTGGCTTACCAGTTATGGCAGCTTAACACATAAGGTTACATTACATTGAAAACTTGAAATGAAGGTTTACTGTTAATTAAACATACAATATTCATGCATTGCTCCATCTGTAAGCTTTCATCAATTTTAGTTTAGCAATCCTTCTTTGCTGGATTTGATGCATATAATGTAAGTATATTTGGAAACATATTTCCCTCCTTATGTTGAACATTCTGAAATCTTTTTTTCTTCTTCTGCAGACAATGATGCCTGCCTTGGTGAAATTCTGAACCAGATGTAGGTGTACAGAATTGTGTTCGATAGAATAACAATGCACAAATGAAAAATAACAGTTGTTTATTAGGACAGGCTTAAAAGCTTGTAGACTGCATGGAGAAGATGGAAAAACATGACACCTCCCTGAAAAGTTGTTTATAGATTTCCTTTGACATATACCCTTGCTACTTCAACAAATAACTGAAAAGGCTACATTTCATGTAAAATGTTAAAGCAAAGAATAGAAAGGCTGAGTCAGAAGTGATTTACTGTTTGAGAGATTATCATGTGTGAATAAGGCCTTGTCATAATCTAAGCAGTTAATAGAGCAACTCAAGCTAAGAAGACCTTTTACACCTGTGGTTTAAAAAAACAAAACAAACAGCAGGTTGTATTGTTGGCATTCTTGCAGACTTTACTTTCTGTTCAAGATATTTTATCACTTTTCAAAATCTCCCTTGATCTTAAGCACAGTGTTGCTTAGTATCTTTGAAAGCCAATATCTCTAAAATTGTTGGAAAGTTTCCATAAAATAAATGTTAGGTCTTCAATTACCTCACCTTATTTTTTATATACTGTATGTGTGTGAGACCAAGAATTTCCAAATTCTCAGTATTTTTGTTGATCAGCTATCATTTCTTTTTCTCCAAATCAAAGCAAATAGTGTGTCCCTTTTTAAAGATAATATTTCTGTCAAATGGATTAAAGAATGAGTTTGGACCTAGAAATTCTCCCTTTTTTCTACTATAAATAGCTTTTGGATGTGACCACCTTTTTTAATTTAGCATTTTGTATTGGACTAAGTCTGCTGCTTTCTTGTTGGCCTGTAATTGGGAACATCCTAGGAATGACTGAGATAAAATTTAATGTAAACATTGTGCTGCTGCTCTTTTGAAAGAAGATGTTTATCTTGCAGCTGGACCTTCAGAGGAAACCAGTTGAATTTTACTTTCTCTGTACTCTTTCTCTCTCACAGAAAGGAAGGGGTACTCTATGGGGAAGGAAACAAATTCCTGTGAGGAGATGACTAAAAATGTTTCTGGTGTGCCACAGGTAACATATCTTGGCACACCAGGTGTAACGTTAAGCATACGTTTCTGAAAAGGTAGTTGTTTCTTCCTTGGCTAATAACAGTGTCAGGTGAAAAGTACCATATATACATGGAGTCAAAATGATTCTAACACTAAATTAAAAGTTATGTTTTATTTTAACCACACAAAATAAATGCTTGACATTTTGTATAATTGTTTGGATTTTTCTTTTTATTTAACTAGTTAATGAAATGAACAGGCCAGGTGATGGCATTATGTAGACACAGAATATTCTGTTATGTCTTTTGGGGTAAAAAAAATTTCAGAAGTATTCATAAAGCACCTAAAATTGCTGAGAGCTGTAGAAAAAAAGAACATAGGCTTAAGGCTTATACCAGTGGTTCAGGTGGCTCCCGTGGCCTACTGGGCCATTGGCCATGGCTCCCCATTAGAGCTACCATTCCATACATTGAGTAGGGCAGCTGTTTTTTTTACAAGGATTGCATGGCTCCCCTGGGTGGTTTCTACAGCTCCCTGGGGAACCACAGCTCACAAGTTTGGGAAGCAGTGGCTTATATTACAAAAGCATGGGATGTTGTCCTGTCTTCCAGAGTGCATTCCAAACACCTTCTCTTTGAAATAGTATGTCCTCTTCAAGAAGACAGTTTCCCTGACCACCCGAGTCCTGCCTCATGGCTAATTAGCCAGCTTCTTTGGACTTTGGTCCTCTTGGAAAGCCTGTGTTTGTTTTCCTTTTCCCTCTATTTCTCCCAGGAAGGACCTGCATTTCATGGTTTTTGGTCAACAAAGGTGGAAGTTTATTCAGGGAGTTGAGAACTCTTTTCATCCCTCTTGTGCCCCGTTCCCATGTTTTTTTCTGTCCATTTCTGGAGACAGTAGAGCAGGGTGTCAAACTCTTTTTATAGAATGGCCCTGTTCAGCATTCATGGTATCTGTTGAGGGCTGGAAATGATATCATTAAGCAGGAAATGGTCATTAAGCGGACAATAGCCAGAAATAAGCGCTTTGTTCTCGCATAGAAATTCATTAGCTGAAAATGTGAAAACCTTAATATGAAGAGTCAATTATCTGAGTCGCCCTTTCAGCAGTGCCACTTCTGCCACAGCATCACTTTGCAGCTCAGCAGCAGAGAGGTGGTCTGCAAAGAGGTACTCTTGAAAGGACAGTACTAGGACAGCCCATTAGCACAGGGACGGTATAAAAAGCTTCTAGGGCCCATATCTGGACCACGGATGTTATGTTTGATATTCCTGATATAAAGGACTATCCAAAGGCATGGTTTTGTAGACAAAACAGAAAGGAAATTCCTGCCAACCAGTTAGCATGTCTTCTTGAGTATGAGGCCATTGGTAGACCAGTCCTCCATGTATTTGTTCAAGCCTACTTAAAGCCCACCAAGTCGTAATGGTCATCATCTCATCTTGTAGCAACAATTTCCACAGACTAATTATGCAATATATTAAGTACCTTGTCCTGCATCTCCTTTTGATAGACCAGCAGCTGAATGGAGACTACACCCAGGTAGGTTGCATCTACTACCACCACTCCAAGCTACAGAAACCAGGCAGAGGGCTTATCAGGTGAGGGGGAGACACTTCCTAAAGAGCACTGAACCCTATGGGTTCTTACTAAAGATGGGGCAAAGATGTGTAACGATCCAGGAATGCCCTCCATTATAGGAAGGCTGTGTTCCAGAACTGGAGTATACTCCAAAAATACTGGTATCCTAGTAGTGAAGTGTGGTGAGGGCCAAAGCCAGGAAGGCAATACACACTCACTTTCCCAACACACACCCTTTAAGCTCAGTCTCTGAAACACACTCTCACTCTCTATTCACTTCCCCCCAGCTAAGTTTAGAAAACATTTACTTATTCTTCCCTAACTCAGAGCTAGGGGACAGCTCAGCACAGGCTCCCCAAAGCACCCAAAAAGCTGCCTGTGCTGATGCAGTACAGTACAGAGCAGTCATTTTCACAGGCTCCTTGCTTTATTCATGGCTTTTAACAGCAGAGAAGCAGCTCTTCCTACAGCCTCCCCAGAGCTTGCTAATGCAGGTGCCCTGCTATTTTTTGATTGGCTAGCCAGCAGTCCTGCTTTTTATTAATCGGAGGACACTCATTATTACAGCTTAACCTGCTGAGGCTCTTAAATAGTCTAGCTCAGCATAACCTCTTCAGCATTTGAGGCTCCCTGCATTGATCCTTTCCTTAATATTCTAAGCAGCTATGGGGCCTGCCTTCAGCCATCTCTCTTTTTCTTGCAATAACAGAAGATTTTTAGACTCTGCTTCCTGATCCGGAAGGTGAGGAGTTAACCTATTCCTGATTGCCATTCCATCATTAAGGTAGAAAACAGAGGCTTGACATGCACCTGCTGAGCTAGGAGGATTTCCTGCTACAGGTAGGGGGTTGGACTAGATGACCTTATAGGCCCCTTCCAACTCTATGATTCTATGAAATTCACAGTAAATTCATTTTTTCTTGAACTATGTCCATAAAGTTGACTAGCACCTAGAAGAGGTCTCAGACTCAGGAAGTGAGACAGTTCCTAGCCAGCACAACAAACACAGAAAGCAATTTACCTCCATCAGATAATATCTATGGAAAAGTCTGAAAATGGATGGTGTTCTGTTGAGAAATGCAAGGGGTTTAGCAGACCTTTCCACATTTCTCATTGCTGCTGGCTCTAAGTGTTCTATCTTTATCCAAAACATGCTGTTTTCTTTCCCTGGTAAAATCTTCAAAATATGAGAACAAAGTGTAATTCTACATTTCTTTAAAAAAAAACTCTAAAAGTGAAATTTAAATAAAAGTGATAGCCATGCAACAACCTTAACTTCTATGAAGTGTATTGTTATTCACAACTGGGATTATAACATTTCAAAAGGTGCAATCCTAACCTGGAGTTGTGCTGGCCCAGGAGTGTTGCAAATGTGCCATAAAGCATGTTTGGACCATTCCCAGAGTCAGGGAGGCAACTGCACATCCATGTGCCAGCCTCCCTGACTCCAAAAGTGTTGCAAATGCGTTTTACAGCAGGTTTGCTACACACCTGGACCAGCCTAACATCAAGCACAAGGACTTGTGCATTCCCCAACTCCAGAGAATACAACCCCTTATTCAAAAAGAATAACTGTATTCTGTTTAAAAATTTACACCAAAATCCACTTCCAAATGTTAAGGGTTATTAATCTTTTTATTTGAGACCTAGCAGTGTTGTGATAAATTAAGAGGACTAAGACCTTTTTCCTTTCCATTTTCACACTTTGTACAGCAGAAAACAAATTGAAATTGACTTGATGCTATCAATTGTACTTTCATGGTCTGTTCCACATGCTAGCCGAGCAGCAAAGTGAAGCCAATAGGTCGTGTCAATTTTCATTTACTCTGTCCAGGAATGTGTTCTTACAATCTGTGCTTAGAGAACTACAGGAAGCAGTTTTGAGCTTCCGCATTTGGTAGGAATCGTACTGAATGACCCCTACCATTTTTAAGCTAAAATTAAATTTTGAATTCAAAAGCTGAAGAAAGAATACTGAGGCTTCTTTTATCCTGTTAGCATACTGTACATGCATACGGTCTTCTGTTTCTAAGCAGTCTGGTTTGTGAAGGATAGGAAGCAACTTAAGTTTTCTAATGCAAATCGTTATTTGAAATATTGCTAAAATTTAGGGCCCAGTCCTATGGTGCCCAGTGCTGGGGACATGCTCATATTGCTAGCACCAGGTGTAATAAAATCCTTGTGGCATTTTACTGCCGCCAGCGCTACACTGTCATCTTCCCAGGACTCATGCTGCAATGCTAACCCCAGCATTGAATCTCTGCCAGTCCAAAGAGTGAATTGGGGCAAGGGAAAGGGAGGAAGAATGGGGGGAGGAGAGAAACTGGGTGGAGGGAGGGTGTCCCAAGGAAAGGATCAGCCCCAAGACCCTTTAGGAAGGGAATTCCACAGCCTAGGTGCTACCACCAAGAAAGCCCTTCCTCTAGCCGTCACTCCCCTCACCTCTGATGAGCATGGATACCTACACGAAGGCTCTCTCTGATGACCTAAGGTCATAGACTACCATAGTAAGATCCTACCACCTTGGATATGACCATAGCTGGCACGCCTAATCCAGCCTCCAGACAGCACTTCTGGACCTTCACAGTTTCCCTGGAATCAAATGGTAAGGAGAGAGAGTTATGTGTCATCAGGGGAACTCCCAATGGTTTCATGTAGATGTTGTCCCCCATGCTTTCAAGATAATACTATTGCACTATAAAGGCCGGGTTACCAGAGCATCGTCACTTAGCACCCAAGGAGTGGAACCACTACAAAGCAGCACACCCAAACCCAACTCAGCCAATTGGCTCAGGAGGCCACCATGCTCAATGGTGTTGAAAGCCACTGAGAGGTCCAGCAGTACCAATAGCAAGCACTCCCCTTGTCCAGTCTATGGCACAGGTCATCCATCAGGGTGACTAAAGCCAGCCCTGTCCCAAAGCCAGCCCTGAAGCTGGATTGGAAAAGGTCTGGAATAATCTGGTATGGGAAGGGGTCCATCATGATGCAATGAGCACATTGCATCGGGAGACACATCTTGCTCTCGCTCTGTGTGTGTGTGTGTGTGTGTGTGTGTGTGTGTGTGTGTGTGAGAGAGAGAGAGAGAGAGAGAGAGAATTTAGTGAAATACATAGTGCAGCTCAAGTGAATTTCCTACAATAAAAATTGTATTCAAAATAAACTACCAGATCATATCCACAATCCAGAACTCTATGCAATCAGTATTGTGTATCTAGTGGAACCTCTAGTATATTCAGTTTGAACAATATTCCCCACCTGCTGAGTTGCAAACCACATCTAAATAATTTTAAGGGAGCCATCAAAAAGACTTTGTGAAGCATCATGGAGAAAAGCTGTGTAAAAAAAGGAACTGTTTCATTGCAAATTATGTAGATATCTAGATGGTCGCCATAATCTGGACATTACTGTAATTTTTTCTTAAGATGTCTCCTGAAAGTCACTATTTTGCATCACCCTTGCAGAAATTAACCCAAGGAGATTTCTAGAGTATATACTACCGCTCATGGCTCATTATGGAAATTAAGCACTGCACCCTTTGAAGCAATTTAAGAAATAAAGTGTCTCTCTGTCAAATAGCTCTCTATTATTTGAACCCCATAGCAACTCATAACAACAATGTGGAATGTAATTAAAACTTTATGAGTTTTGTTCTGTGTTAATTCAGTATTACATGCTTTCTTAATAAATGCAGGTTTTTTCTTTAATCAGCCAACATCCATTTATATGCTGTAAATATTACTTGATTTATATAAATAGAATAAGCACTAGTGTCTTTGAAGGGAAAATGTAGCTCATGAAATAGGAAGTCTTTCTACAAGGGACTTTGCTTTCAGTCTATTTGCTCTAATGACCCAATATGGCTGGCTACGAGCAAAGTCACTAGACAGGACATAAACGTATTTTCCAAATTAAAACTAAAAGTTTCTGTCAAACTATATAAATGCACACTGAGCCATTTTCATTTTTCCAACAAATTTTGTAATTAGATATTAGGAAATTTCCAGATGTTCATGTACCATAATACGTATATTTTAAAGAACCATCTTAACGATGTGCTCGGCTGGCACAAGTTCCTTGGGCTGGCCTGGGAGTGTCGTGAACATGCTGTAAAGCACATTTGCGACTACTCTCAAGCTGGCTCCCAGAGGCCCAATCCAACCCCAGACCCAGTAAGTTTATGCTGACTGACGCTGACCTGTATGTGGTGGGGTTAGAAAGAGTAGTGGAAGGATTGAACAGTGGCATTTTAGGTGGGGGAGAACGGACTGGGACCGGGTGGGCGGGTGAGATCAGCCTGGGCAACTTAGGGTGAATCCTATCCCCTCCTGGCCAGGCTGGTATTGGACTGGGCTGCTCAGATCTGCGCTAGCCATTTCACTGGCACAGATCTGGGTAGCCCCATAGGGTGGCTGCCATGTGACACAGGGTAAGGGGGGAAAATATCTCCTTACTCCAAATTGCAAGGCTGCCACCCCCTAACCTGCACTGGATATGGTGCAAGCCAGTTTTCCTGCCTTTTCTAGTGGAGGTTAGGATTGGATTGGCGTAAATTCAAGAGACCCATGTAAAGCGGATTGGGCCAGGGGGTTAGGATCTGGCCTAGATTTTCCAGGACGGTGCCACCCTGCTCCTGGGCCCAATCCACCTCCCGGACTGCCTTATCCCTGCCCTCTCCATGCCTTCCACCCAACCAAAACAGATTCCGTTCCACCCTCCCACCAGGCTTTCCCAGGCCGGCACAAACGCATTCTGGGCTGGCGCAACTCTGGTGCTGCTGAACCAGGACACATAATAATAGCCAGAAAATAAATGCAGTGAATATTTGCCCTCAAGCTATGGATGAACATCACTTTTTGTTATATAAGACAGTTGTGTTTTTTTAGTTATTTGGCTATAACTTTGGATATTTCAAGGAGGTTTGTTTTATTACATTCTGTATTAAACGGATATATATATTATTGTGGCATTATTCTTAAAAATCACAATTTTAACAATTTTGGTCACTAGAGGTGTTGCCCCCCGAGGGTGACATGTGGGGCGGCCAGCCCCCCACTAGTTACACCACTGCTGGTATCATTGGTGCTGGGTGATGTGTGATGGGGTGAGAAGGAACAGTTATTCTCCCTCTGCTAAATATGAGAGGAGCACCACTTGCAAAAAAGGGTCCCTTGCCCAGTTAGCAATCCCTGTCATCTCCAGGTAGGGCTGAGACTGGGAAGCCATTGCCAGTCAGTTTAGAAGATACTAGCTGGTTGTGACCCGGCGTTGCCCAGGGGACAATGTATCCCAAGGTTCTAGTAGGAGAAGGAATGAATTAGGGGGGTCCTCGCCCCACAGTATTCCTGTCCAGATCATCAGGACTATGTGAACCAGGTGTGGGGCACAGCGTCCCAGGCATTTTAGAGTGAGGGAGGAACATACCCGGAAATAGGTAACTATGCATAAACAGTATGAAGTAGTTAGATCCAGGTGGACATGTAACACTTCTCACTGAAATAAGAAAGCAGTGATGACCCTGAATCCGAAATGCACACTATCACTGTGGAAGGAATCAGGAAGCAGGCACACACTCACCTAAGAGAGAGAAATGAAAGTGTCAGACTTACTGAACAATGTCTGCAGGTGATGTGCAGGGTAGGAGTGAAGTATGAGAGACGGGAACAGCCGGCCAGTGAGCTCTGCGTAAATATGTCCATCTCAGACCCGAGTGGGTGCTGGAATTGTCTGGAACCTGCTCTTCCCAGCCTGGGCAATGCAGGGAGTGGGCAGTAGTTTCACTTTCGTTTTTGATCAGTTCCTGCATATGAGCTCAACGACTGCAGTTCCACCACATAACCTGCAGAATCGTTTGTGACCACAGGGTGGCAGCAGACCTCTAGTCCAATGCAATCCCCTTGGTTCTTGAGGATCTGGCCCCTGTCCCCGAAAAACGGGGGGCTGTAGGGGGATCTGACCCCCGCAGTGTTTTTTGCCAGGCCGCAAGGTACGTGCATGTCGAGTTTCGTGCGGCTCGGGCAAGGCGTTGCGGAGCCTATGCAGAACATACACACAAACACACAAACACACCCACGCGCATATCCACACACCCACGTCCGTTTTTATATATATAGATTAATATTGACCACATGTCTGACAGTAGAAGGCAGCCCACTATGTTTTGTATGTATGTTAGAGAGGAATAGGAAGGGAAAAAGGAGGATCCATCAGAGAGTACAGGAACTCAGTTTTGAGGAGGTAACACGGTGCCCAATCCACAGGAGGTGGCTGGAGGTCAACTCGGTGTAAGGGGATTTTTTTCCCCCCTTATCCTGGGTCGAGCCCCAGCCATCCCTTTGCGGCTACTTGAGTCTGCACCAGCAAAATCGCTGGTACAAATCTGAGCAGCCCATGTAAGGCTGCTTGGGCCAGGTGTTAGGTATTCAGCGTGGGCTGCTGTGGCCGGTACCACCCACCTCTTGGGTTCAATCTGCGTCCCTGTCTGCCTTCTCCCCACCCAAAAATGCCCCCTCTCTGCCTGCTTTTGCTCAACTTCCTAGTCAGGATTGCACTCTGAATGTAGTCATGGAGGGAAAAGAGAGATGGATGCCAGGTGGAAGGACATTCTAGAGATGGGGAGCAGCAAGAGAAAAGGGTATAGATAAAAGGCATGACAGTAATCAGGCTTGACTAAATGATGAATGCCAAATAGCATGAATGGGAGCATTTCACATAAGAGGAGAAAGATACAGCGGAACACCAGTATGGCAAAAGCTGAAAGAATTTCCAAAACCCTGAAGTGAAGATGAAAGGAGAGCAGAAGTCACTGGAGAGAATTAAGTAAGGGAGTAATGTGATCTGAATGGTAAGCAGACAGTATCAGTGGGATAGTTGTTAATGATGAACACATTTGTAGTTGTTGCTAGAACACAACTGGATTCTGTGAATTTCAACATGCAGTAGAATGGGTTTGTTCACTAAATTATTCTGCAATTATAGTTAGTTCTTGATTATCAGGGTAGTGTACTTGCCTAGACTCTTATTCTGTAGTTTAAGAAAAATTAGAAATCCAATCTTTAGAAATCCAAGATTAGAAATGCTGCTAGACATTCAAAATGATTAGACAAGATTGCAACAGTACAGTGTATGTAATAATTGATCTAAAGAGAAATAAAAGTATTACTGTCAGCTGGAGATTCTGCACTGGAGCACGGAGAAGGCATATGAAGATCTTAGTATAGTTTCTTTACAGCCCACTCCCACCCCTTGTTAACATTAGGGCCCCGCCAGATTGGCACTCCCTCCGCCAGTCTTTCACATACTGCTGCTGGAAAGCTCTGCACTGTCTACAACACAGAGCACAATCCTAACCTGGAGTTAGGCCGGCACAGTTAGGCCAGCAACATTTGGCCAGCACAAGGGACACCATAAAGTATGTTTAGACCACTCTTGGAGTCAGAGAAGCCAGCACACAGACGTGCGCCATCCTCCCTGACTCCAAGAGTGGTCCAAACATGCTTTACAGTGGCCCATGTGCTGACCAAACTTTGCTGGCATAACTCCAGGTTAGGATTGGGCCCACAGAGCAGACCTGTTGCTGGCAGGAATCAGGAAGGGATGGACATGTCGCAATGGTGGTCATGGTTGCTGTATCCTGAACCCCTGTTCCATGCCGACCACTCCACCAGGCTCCTCAGAGCTATGCTAATGAAAGAGCTGTCATAGCTTTGAGGAAAAGGAGGGACATTCAATAATGCAAATATTCTTATGTTGCAGTCTCTCACTTCTGCATAGTAGCAGTGTTAACTATCAGCATTTTTGACATTTCATGTGCTTTTTCATTATTTTAATAAAGATGAGATGTTAATCTTATTCCAGATGTTCAGTAAATGGACTGCTATCAGATTTCTTTACATGTCACAAGGCTCTACGATTCTCTAAAACATCTACAACTTTTTATTTCCTTTTTGATATTTCATTTTGGTGCATATTCTCTACCTCCCACCCACACGCACACTTTTTTTTAGCCAGACAACATTTGGATTTTTTAAATCATATTACTGGCATTTCTGTTCACTTGAGCAGCCAACCACTCACATGATCATGGTTGCTATGCATCAATTCATTAAGACTTTACTTGGAAGAGTTTCCCTTTTATATAACTCTCTATGCAACTGCATAATAACATTACACCGTGCCTTGTAATTTCCTCAAGACGTAGCCTCCAAGAAGGATTAAAAGCCTAGATCCCATTACAAGATTTAAGCAATGGATGCAAATTCAATTCAGTACTTAAAACAACTGGGAGTGTAGCAAAATACAGCCTGATCCTATGCAAAGTTAGGTACGCCTAAGCCCATGAAATTGATGTGCTTAAGGAATGCCTAGTTTCGCACAGGATTGCAATCTTAATTGTTTTGCATACAGTTTTTAGAAGCATTTTGCGTTCATCCAGAAAACTCTTTGTTTTGTTGATTAGTGTAACTTTCCTTTAAAAGATATTTATACACAATACCGTCTTCTGGACTGATTATTTTCCTTAAGCAATTATACATGGATATTTAAGACTAGGATTGCCAATCATCCAATACTTTACCTGCCTGTTCAGTATTTTTACCTTAGGTTTGTATCAAGGCATTTGGATTGGTCATGTCTTAATATTTATTTCCCATTGATTCCACAAACTCATCAGCCAGGATCTACATGACATATATAAATGGAGTCAGTCTGTTGGTTCATGTTGTCTGCTCTGCCTAGCAGTTGTTCTGTGGAATCTCTGCTCCTGGGCTCCTGCTTAACTGGAGATGGAAACTGGGACTTGCTGCACACAAAGTACCGAATATACAGCACTCTTCTGTGACACCAACTCTAAACAGGACACAAAAAACGGACAGTTTATCAACAGCAAAGCCTGTAGTCAAACTTTGCTTTCATTCATTGTTTCAAGGCAACAGAAGTGCCTTTATAACTTACAAAATTAATTCCATAGAGTTTCATGGTAAATCATCCAAAAATTCACTAAATATTTTTGAAAAATAAAATTGAAAAACTGTTCTCAATTTCTATAAAATAATAGCATGTTAGAGTTGGAAGAGACGGAAGTCATCGTCCAGCTCCCAGTTCAGTGTAGGCAACCACTATAGCAACCTTGACAAGTGGCTGTCCAGTCTCTCTGCTTCAAAACCTCCAAAGAAGGAGTGCCCACTTCAGCATAAGAGAGCTGGCACTGATAGGAAGGCCTGTACTGGCTTGCCAGTGCCAGCGTGTACTAGAGCAGGTAAGCTTCTCATGGGCTGGCGGAGGGGAAGGGCAGAATGGTTGTAAAAGGGTGGGGAGGAGTGGATCAGGCTTGGGGTGGGATCAGAAGCAGTGGCTACCACCATATCTTATCCCGCCCCCCGCCAAGCCTGATCTGCTGACATGAGGCTGCTCAGACTTATGCCAGCGATTTTGCTGGTCCAGGCCTGAGTAACCCTATAGCAGCTGTTGGGGCTTACCTTGGTCCTTTGGGACAAAGAAACAAATGTCCTCTTACTTCAGAAAGTCCATAGGCAGCCTCTATTCCTGTGCTGAATACAGCTGAGCCTGCACTGGCCTCATTGCATTTCAGCATGGGACGTTAGTTCAAATTGGGCTGCCCAAGCACCGTATATTCTTACCTTCTTCTGTGTGCCAGACCTTAAGATACTTGAAAATGACTACTATAGTTCCACTTAGAGTGCAATCCTAACCAACTTTCCAGCACTGGATAAGGGCAGTGCAGCTCTGAAGAGAACAAACATTGGCTTACCTAGAGGAGGCCTCCATGACTGCTACTATACTTCACTGCAGGATGCAGCACTTGCCCCATTGGCACAGCTATGTCAGCACTGGAAAGTTGGCTAGGATTGTACCCCCAGTCTTTTCCAGGCTAAACATACCAAGCTCATTGAATTGCTCCTCATAGGATGTGGATTCCAGACCTTTGCCATTTTGTTTGCCCTCTTCCAGCTCCAGGTTATCAATGTCCTTCTGAGAACATAGTGTTCAAAACCAGATGCAGTATTCCAGGTGAGGTAAGACTACTGAAGAGTAGACTGTTACATCTCTAACAGTGCAATCTAGCCACCACCTCCCTGATCTGACACAAGTCCCTTATGCTGGCTCCATGTGTTATAAAGCATGTTCACAGCTACTTGGAAGGAAACTGAGCCAGCACACAGATGTGCGCTGCCCAACAGTGCACCCGTACCTGGAGCAGGTAGGTTTGTTCCGGCCTGGGCAGGCCAGTGCAAGATGTGGAAGAGGGCAGAGGGAGGGTGGTATGGGAGGCTGATCAGGCCTGGGAGGAGGGTGGTTATTGGTCTGGGTGACCTAGGCTGGATCCTAACCCCTGGTCCCAACCCAATTGGCACGGGCCATTCAGATTCGTGCCTGCAAAATTGCAGGAGCAGATATGAATAACCCCATAGGGCTGGCGGGTAAGCAACACAGCATAAGGGGAATAAAATCCCCTTACTCTAAGTTGCACTCCTAGCCTGCCTGTTCTAGTGCAGGTTGGGCTGGCACTAAGTAATCCTAGGGACTATATATCTCTCTGTTAATGAAGCCCATTAATGCATTAACATTTTTTTGCAGCTGCACCACACTACAATAATAATGACTGTGAAGTCTGCCCATTTCATTTTCATAGCATTTGTCTTCCTTTTCAATGACTAGTCTGTAAATTGCAATCCTATGAATCCTAATAAGAGAGTAAGTCCCATTGAACTCAGTGGGTAACTGAATAAACACAGATGTGAACCAACGGTTAATGTTAGTTAATTGTGCCTCCATATGTCTGTCCCCCACAACATTTTGAGGCTTATACTAATGGAATTTTTAGCTATCTTTTAAGAGACTTATATATACACACACTTGTGTGTGTGTGTGAGATTGAGAGAGATCTTCAAATAAGCTTACTGAGCCGGCCACTTAGCATGTTTGTACTGTAGTATGTGGTGGAATTTGTGGATTATGTAAATGAAGAAATAACTAATTAAAAACAAAACACTTCTTTTTCTTGCTCTAACTAATAGTGCCAGAATTTATTTCAATAGTCTTGTTTTTGGTAATAACCCTGAGAAAAATAAAAAGAAATCCACTGTACATACTCAAGTATAAGTCGATCTCATGGATAAGTCGAGGGCACGGTCTAAGCCCAAAATAATAGAATTTGCTATGACTCATGCATAAGTCAAGGGTGAAATTTAGGGGGTGGGTATGAAATTCTTTGAATATGACTTACCAGGAATTGTTCTGAGGCAGCAACAGAAAGCCAACCAAAAAGCTATTTCACATTCTTCTGAAGTAGCACAGAAATGGAACTATTCTCCAAACAAGAAGAGAGAGAGGAAGCTGCTTACTGGAGTTGTAGGTTTTGTGAGGAATACAGCACAGCACCTCCATAGCAGCAACCTTCATAATGACTGCAATTCCCAAAAGCACCTTCACCTCTCCGCCTATTTGGAGAAGAAGGAAAATGGCTACTGGTTTTTTGCTTGCTGTCAGTGCCTGAGAATAATTTCTGGTAAGGAAAATTGCTCCATTTTTTTTTTACACCCCAGCTTTCTGCTTCTTAGCCCAGCCCCTACCCAAGCTGCTGTTAAAAGCTTTATTAACTGCATTGACCCATGTATAAGTCAATCCATGTTTTCAGGGTCAATTTTCAGGCATAAATTTTTAGACTTATACATGAGTATATACAGTAATTCAATTGTTGGTGCTCTGTTCTTCCTTGTGAGCTGCAATTCAGTGACAGAGACCTCTTCCTTTGTTTCATATTAGTACGCTAGTAATAATTTCTACTTCCTTTTTACTATAATAGTTCAACACTCCCAAATAGCCAATTTATGTCAGCTCTTGCTTACTATGATAAAATGAGACCTGGGCAACAGGTGTGCAAGATTGTGGCTGAAATCCACAAACTTTTCAGGTGTTGCTTGGTATCCATGAGAACTGATTCACACATACTGTATGTACCATCACTATGTCTTATAACAGTGATTCTCAAACTGTTTAGCTCTGGGGCCCACTTTATAGAATGACAATCTGTCTGGGACCCACCAAAGTGATGTCATGGTCAGAAGTGCCTTCATTGTTTCATCAAAGCCTGCTGCTTTCCTGAGAATGCTGCAATCAGTTGGATTATTTCTCAGTCATTTTCCAGTAGTAAAGTTATCAGAAAGGAAAAGCTTATTTACAACCTTGACACAGGCAAAACAACCACACAGCCCTCCCCTTTTCCATATTTTCAATATGGCTGCTCTAGGTGCTTTGTGACTCAGTTTGGGAACCACTGTCTTATAATGAGTCTCAGGCTGCAATCCTACCCACACTTACCAAGGAGTAAGCCCCATTGATTATAATGGGACCTACATCTGAGTAGACACGCATAGGATTGGGCGCTCAGTTCAATGTGTAAGCCACTTCCTCTGAAGAGTATTCAGTGTCTTCAGTTTTCTCTGCCCGTTCAGATGGAACCAGTGCATTCTTCTCAGTATGTCCCATCTTTTTGGTTGCTGCACAGAATACTTTATTAGCACTATGAAATCTCCTCCTCAACCTTTTTTTATGGATTTATAAAAATGAACTATGTGTCTTCGTTTCCTTGACTGTTGATAAAGGCCTCTTGTGGAACTCCGCCGTGGTGCCTAAGGAGGGGTGGGTGGGAAGGAGACCCTCTTCTGTTCCTGGGGCCTATCTGGTGCTTAAATGAAAACTCTCCCCTGAGAGACCCCTGAAAGCTGGGTAGGGAGGGAAAGCGCGAGCGAGCCCTGGCGCGAAAGACTTCAAGGAGCCGGAGAAAGCCGTGATTAAAGGTTCAGCTTGTTCTCCGACGGGAACTCTGTGAAGGCTGGGAGGGAGAGCCGAGCTCGGCAGAGCCGGGGAAAAGGAGTGGGCGGGTAGCTGGCTGGATCCAGGCACTAGACTGGAGAGGGCTGAGGGGCGGGGAGCGAGGATGTTCTGAGGGGAGGGAGAGGCAGTTGGAAGGGCTGGCCTAGGAAGGGGAGGAGAAGGGGGAGCTGCTTGGGGGGAAAGGCTGGTGGCTGCTGCTGGCTCTCCCGTACAGCAACCCCGCTTCAGAGACTGCGTGCGGGAGGGAGGCGGCGAGAAGGAACCCCGAGCTGCTCCCGCCGGAGGAGGCAGCAGTTCCAGGAAGCGGCAAGGGGCGGGGTGCGCTCGCTCGCTTGCGTGCTGAGAGAGGCTCCTGCTCGGAGCCGTCTCCTCCACCTCAGAGCCCGGCTCCTTCCTTGAGGCAAGGCAAGGCAAGGCGGGCCGGGGCGGGGCGGCCTCCCGCGTCAGTCCCAGGGTGGGAGGGAAGCGCAGAGACGAGCTCCTTCTGTGCCGCGTTGTGAGAGACCGAGTGCCTCAGTAGCAACAACAGCGGCGGCGGCGGCTTCCTCGGGGGAACAAAGAGGCGCGAAAGCGAGGACTGAGGAGGAGAGCGAGCGAGAGACAGTGTGTGTGTGTGTGTGGGGAGGGGATCTCCTCCTTCCAGCAGACACTGCGGAGATGGTGAGTTGGGAGGGGGCGGGAAGAGAGGTAGGTCTGAATGGACATGGGTCGCTTGTGCTAGGTTTCTCTGCTGCTTTCCTGCCCGGGCGGGAGGGATCGTGCGCGCAGCAAGGGAGGGGAATATTCCCCGGAGACGGAGCCCTCCCTGCGCGCTTCCTTCATGATCA
Source organism: Lerista edwardsae (assembly GCA_029204185.1). Classification (NCBI taxonomy): domain Eukaryota; kingdom Metazoa; phylum Chordata; class Lepidosauria; order Squamata; family Scincidae; genus Lerista; species Lerista edwardsae. Next base: position 21,719,388 of record JAJKFI010000003.1, read on the forward strand.
GCAGCCGCTGTGAGAAGAAGGGTTGTATGTGAGTCTTCTGTTTGTCCACCTTTTGGTAACGAGACACCAGCAGTTTAAATCTCCATAGAGACCGCACTCGCCCTCCAGTGGTCTCCCCGTTAAGAGAAGCGGTGGTTTGTATGCAATCAAATGGATATTTCTTCTCCTCCTCTTCCTCCTCCTCCTCTTCTTTCCTCTCCGTCCTAACCCTGTATGTGTATTGCCTGTTCTTACATTTGTGTTCTATAGAGGGATTTCTTTCTCTTTGGTTGTGGATGTAATGCCCGAGTATCTTTATAACGTATCCTGTACACGTAATGGAAGCCATAATGGTTAATTTACACTCTCCAGGTCTCAGAAGGATGGCGTTCCGTCTGTCAGATTTGGTTTGGTGGGTTTTCTCTCTCTGTCCCATTCTCCTTTAAAAAAAGAAAACATTAAAGACTTTCCTTTATGTCTTGGAAACAAACTCTAGGTTTTCTTTTCTCTACCTTCCAGCTTTTTCTTTGGCATCGAAGTGAACTTTAAAGGAAGTCTCATGTTCATAATTCAACAGAACAGGCATCCCCTCTTGTATGCTTTCAATGTGTCTGTGATAATGTGTGCTATAATGTATCGCTAGTAGCCCTCTGTTAATACCACCTAACTCAAAATGTATGTACTGTATACCTGTTCCAAAATATTTAGCTCTGATATCCATGTAATGGCAAATAACTTTTTTCTTTTCAGCTTGAAGGGTAGTCTTCTGTATGACCTCTTGAAGAATAGTTTCATTCATTTTGTTCCCACAAAACTTAAATTATCTGAATACCCAATTTGTTTTTCTTAGCATACTGTATTAATGTTCTTGTGATGGCTGCTACGGTTGGATTCATGGCCAGTGCTTTCTAACAAGATATGTACAACATTCTTGAGTGTAACATTTATGTTGTACTTAATATTTTTTCTTTTCTTTACCCAAACAGTTTAAAAGTTTGATGACAAGGTGTGTCTTCAAGAACACAGTGTCTTAAAGAATCTTATTGGCTGTGCTCCAAAGAGCTACTTTAGGTGCAACAAGGGTTTGGGCACACCCAGTAAGACTTGTGATTTTAAAACAGCAGACTCCCCTGCCCTATTGCAAATTGCTTTTCAGAATCCTTTCAGTTTCAAAAACAGTTTGCCATTTGGTGTGGAAAACTGCAGTTTACAATCACAAGATTAATACCACAGTCTTATGCATCCTTTCCTAGAAATGACTCATTGATTTCAGTGGGATTTATTCCCAGGTATATGTGTGTAGGATTGCAGCCCAAACCCCGCTTTTAGTAACTGAACAAGTTGCACAGTCCTTTGGATCTTGTCTGTTGTTGATTTTACTTTTCAAAAGCTCATTGACTTGTAATGCCCCTTTGAATAATCAGGTTCTGTATGTCTGTTAATGAATTTTGATTTCTTGAATGTTTAACTTCTTAAAAAAATATTTTTGTGTTCTGACATTGTAAATTGATATCTTTTCATGTGTAGGGTTTTTACCCCAGTATAATAAAAACTCTGTATTTGGATGACCCTGGTAATTATCTTAATGCTCAAACGTAACAAAGTAGAGTACTATATTATAAATTAAAGGATTATTTTAAGGATTATTGATTAGTGAAATTGTTTGCATTTTTCATTGTATGTATTGTAAGAACATTTGAAAGAAGCAATATTGTTGCTGTTGAAACAGCATTCTTCCTTTTCCCATTCTTTTTTCCTTTCACAAATAATTTCAGAGAGAAGAGGGAAGAGGCATGGATATAACATGAAAAAATATTGTTCAGAAAAAATATGAATTTTGTGCGAGCTTCTTTCTTGATGAACTAGATAAAAGATGGATGAGTCAGCCTTATTGGATCTGTTGGAGTGTCCTGTCTGCTTAGAACGCCTTGATGCTTCTGCAAAAGTCTTGCCTTGTCAACATACGTTTTGTAAAAGATGTCTGCTGGGTATTGTGAGCTCCCGAAATGAACTTCGTTGTCCAGAATGCAGGACGTTAGTAGACTGTAGCGTTGATGAACTTCCCAGTAATATTTTACTGGTCCGTCTACTTGACGGTATCAAGCAGAGGCCCCGGAAACCTGGTGGTGTGGCAAGTTGCACAAATTCATTCAGGGCCCAAAGTAGCACTATTGCTAACTGCATTCCAAAAGACCTGCAAAGTTCTCAGAGTGGCCAGCAGCAGAGAGTACAAGCACGAAGTCCTCCTGTTAGGGTAAGTGTCTTGTTTGTAAATCTATATGAGAGCAGTAAATGTTTGTTTTGGTGTTGGCTGCTACTTTCCTTTTTTCATAGTCCAAGAAAATTAGCTTTGTAATGTTATGACTCAGTTGAAGATAATTCAAATGACTATGTTGGAAAACCCAGTAGTATTCATTCATTCATGACTGATAGTGGTTGATGAATAGAAGTGGTAAATTCTTAACGGCTGGAATGTTTTCCTGTTGCTCCCATGGCTGTTCTGTATGCCCCTACCAGCAGGTTATGGTCAAAGCTGTTCTTCAGCACTTTGTCCCTTGAAAGTGCATTTTCATCCTTTTGACATTACTGTTAAATGTGAATGAATACAATTAAGCCTGTTATCAGAGATGAGGATTAACTGGATGGAAACTGAGACTAACTCTGTGTGAATTAATTAGAGCATTCACAATGTGAGGACAGGTATGGTTCACTTCTCATTTACTGTAGGCTGTGGTCCTGAGCCTGTCTCCTTATAGCTCATTCAAATAATATTTAGGCAAAAGTCGAAATGGCTATGAAATGCCCTTTAATACAAAATTAAAGGTAGTAATTAGAACCAATTATTAGCTAGAGTCTTATTACTATACTTTGCCATCAACTATGACAAATAAAAGAACCTTCAAGGATCCTTAGAAAAGTGTTTCTTTTAACTGAGTTTGCTTTTGTCATTTGATAAGCTGCTTGGTTGATGTTTCATTTTAGGCTTTTTTTCAGTTCTTTGCAACCTGAGTTATTAACATTCGGTGTCTAGAGCTCTCTAAAATTACTGATTACACTGAGTGTTGTATGAATTTTGAAGTTTCAGAATTTTTTACTGTGTTGCCAGTTGTGGTTGTATGTGAGGGGCCTCTACGTTTTAACTTTTCTTGGCATTGACTCATGTGTTAGCTAAAACCTTAGTTGTTTGATTTATTACAATTTAATCCTGAAACTGTAATTGAAAAGCTAACTTCATATGACTTACCTAATTTTGCTTTTGCTTAGTGGCAGGTCAGATCAGATACTTTAGGAAAAAAAGCACTTTGCTTCTCATCCAGTGATACCTGAATATTCAGAGCCTCTGGGTATGGTTTGAATTCGTTGTGCAGTGATTAAGTGCTTCATCAGTTCTGAAGAATGCATTGTATTTAGAGCAATAGTTCAAGCAGAGTAGGGAGGGAGGGAGGCCTTAAGGCATCCAAGCATTTAAAGTATTTTTCATTTGGTTACTTGACTTCCTGATGTTCAGAACAAATATAAGTATATCCTGTAGCCAAGTTACAAATGTGAGGTGAACTCCTTATAAAGGTGTAATCAGTTACTAAGGGAGGTGAGTTCTTTTTCTTAATACGCTGAAAACATTTAATAGATACACATCAGGCCAAAACTGATAGACATATTATTCTGCTTTGTCTATTTGACTGTATTGTGAACTGCATTTCATACGTGGGGATTTTTTCCCTGCTTTATTTGTAAATCATAAGCTAAGTTATTGCAAAACTCTAAAACAAATCTGGGAGGCTCTCCCATGCCATTTTTGTTTGACCCTTCCAGATGTGGAGCCGTATTTTCAAGCTTGTTCTTAACAAATATGAGGACTAGAGATTGTTAAGTTTTATAAAGACAGCTAAGACTGGATTCTAACATGCACATAGGCTTGTTAGAACATCAGTAGATTGGAAACAATGTATTCAACCCTTTCCCCTTGATGATAAATATGACATACCCACACATAGTGTGCAATGTGCATTCTAAACATTAAAATGTAACAATGTTTTAGATATGGATATTGGTATCCTGTGCCGTTTTTCAATTGTGCATTAGCTTTTCAAAGACTTCTAAGAAACTTTTTAATCAACATACCAAATCATCTTCCCATTTAGGCTTTATTCTGCAACTCTCTAAAGCAGTGTTTCCCAAAGTGTGGGTTGTGAGACCATGTCCAGTGAGTCATGAGCTGGGCCCTTCTGCTTCCTTGTACCTGTTTGACTCTAAATCAGAGCAATTCTGGGAAGGGGTGGGTGATATGATTGCTCATTGGGGGACCCTGGAGGCCTTTCCTGGGTCTTGTTGGGTTGGGTCGGGTCGGGTCATCCATTGTCAAATCATCACACTTAATATTTTTCTACCTCATGTTCTTAGATTTTGATAAACAACTTCTTAAGGATTCAACTACCTGTTATTGACAGACTTGGTGGGGGGAAACACACACCAGAAAAAAGACACTCAGTTATCTCCCTATATTTACACAAGCCTGCCTAGGGTAGTTAGCAGCTATTTGATTTTGAGCCCCAGGGCTTGAGGCAATAGGAAGATAACTATTACCTGTGTTTTCATTTCATTAATGTATCTATTTAAGATACATTAATTTAGGGTCTGAAGCACCCACCCAAAATCAGGTCATGACCCACAGTTTGAGGAACATTGCACTAGGCCATTAAGGACCCTTTAAAGGATTTAAAAATGCTGTGATTTTATTATCTTTGGATAGAGTTGCATGGTTTTTCTGAATTGTCTTGATGGTTTTGTGGTAGTTTTACTAACTCTGTTATAATGGTTTGTTTGTTTTTGAGTATTGTCATCTATACTAAGGCAAACCCACCAAACTGAAAGTAGCTTGTGCTCGGAAATGGATATGTTGTCACTTCTGTTGAATGATAGTTAAAGATTTTCAGTAGTTGAGAGCTTTGTCAGTAGCATATACATCTAGTTTTTCCAAAGCAAATTTGTTAAATTTTAAAATAATCTAGTTTAGGAGGGGCAGAAATCTTGACTTAGTTATGTAATATTCTGTTTGTTTGTTTCATGTGGAATTTTATGTAACAGTATAGTCAAGCTCTCTATATCCATAGTTCCATCCTCCGTGTTCTTCCGTTCATCCTTAAAGTTTCTATATGAACAGCGACTTTCCTCACCCACCCAACCCCATTGTCTTGGATCAGCGGTTTTCAACCACTGTGCTGCAGCACAGTGGTGTGCTGTGAATGGACTTCAGGTGTGCCACGGGGCCAGTGGGGAGGGACAGCTCCCCAGGAGAAGCTGCTGCCTTAAGCCTTGCATGGCAGCAGCTGCTTTGAGCTGCCTCCTGCAGCGTGCTTGTAAGTGTTAGGAAGCTGTTGCTTTAAATGCTGTTGAGTGAGAGAGCTAGAGTGAAGCAGCAGTTGCTTGTTCAGTGCACTGATTGGGCAGTTAGAGAAACATGAAAGAGCTCCAGCAGGGAGCTGTGTTGTGGGTGAGAGTGAGCAAGCTAATAGGCTTGCAGGAGGTTAGAAAGGAACAAGTGAAGCAGGGGTCTACCTGGGCCAGTGACCAAAAGATTGGCTGGTTAAAAAGGTTTTGAGAGTTCCTTGTCCTTGCCTCTGTTTGCTTACCTGCAACATCCAAAGTGACCCTCCATCCGTTGCTTTCACTGACAGAGCATTTTTTGTCCCTTACTGTTTGGGCAGTGGTTCCCAAGCTGTGGGTCAGGACCCACCAGTGTGTCGCGAGCCAATTTCAGGTGGGTTGCAAAGCACCCAGAGCCACTATATTGAAAATATGGGAAGAAGGGATTCTGGAAAGGGAGAGGGCTGTGTCATTGTTTTGCTTGTGTCAAGATTGTAAGTAGGCTTTTTTTTTTTTTTTGATTCACCTTATTGTTGGAAATGTCTGAGAAATAATCTAATCCAATTTATTGCTGCATTCTCAGGAAAGCAGCAGCTCTGGCATCACGGCACTTCCACCTATGACATCACTTCCAGTGGCTCTTGAATTGTCATTCTAAAAAGTGGGTCTTAGTGCTAAAATGTTTGAGATCCACTCTCAAACCACATCTGAGAACCACTGAGGGTGCTATTTGTGCTCCTTTTTCCACATACAGGAGCAAGCAATTGGCACATCTCTTCTTCTCCATCCCACTCCCTCCTGCATACGCACAATTCATTCCTCTCCCCATCCTAAAATCTTATTATCACAGTTAACACCTTCCTTCCCATCCCCCCTCGCTCAGCTCGTATTTCCAAAGTTCTGGAATCCTTTGCTTTGCATTCTTTCTGTTCTCCACCCACCCC
>JAJKFI010000003.1:21729500-21766852 GCA_029204185.1 Lerista edwardsae
GCCAGGAGAAGCCGCGCCCTCCCCCCCCCCGGCTCTGCGAACCTCTCTAAAAGGCAACAGCAAAAGTCACATTGATTTGCAGTAAATATTCATTGAGTTATGGTTTTTGTGTGTGTGTGACATTCATGTTTTGTTGGTTTTGTTCTTTGAACACAGTGATTTTATGTGCAACTGATGCATGGTTCATTTTGTGCACTAATAAAATATCTCTCTCTATGTTTTGAATTTGAAATAAACATTTTATTTTTCCAACTATGAAGGGTTCGGTGAATGCACGTATGAAACTTGCGGGGTTCAGTACCTACAACAAGGTTAAGAACCACTGCTCTGGATTATCTGTATGAGTGCAACATGGTGATTAGCAGTACAGTAATATCTCTTAGGTGGGATGTGGTGGTGCTGCAGGTTAAACCGCTGCTGCTGGGCTTTCTGACCCAAAGGTTGGGAGTTTGAGACCACATGATGGAGTGAGCTCCCATTGCTTGTCCCAGCTCCTGCCAACCTAGCTGTTCAAAAGCATGTAAAAATGTGAGTAGATGCACTACAACGTATAGTCATGCTGGCCACATGACCAAATGGAGCTGTGCTCTGGTCAGGTCCAGAGGGCTTTCTGAGACCTGCTGAGGCTATACGCATCATCTCTCAGCCTCGGTGGGTCTCAGAATTGCCATTTAGGCAGGACTTCCCCAGGCCTCTTAAAGCCTGATAAGGCATTAGAAACGCTTCTAGTTTTCAGTGAAAACAGGAAACTGTAATTTTTTTGCCCTAAACTGCTGTTCTGAGGCCTCCAGGGCCATGAGTGGACACATGCAGCACTGGCGGGCTTCAGAAGTGCATCTGGAGGGAACAGGAGCATAGCTCCTGCCTCCTTCAGAGGTTTCAGGTTGAGCCATGTCTGGCTCAACATAGGTTTGGGGGACCTGCGTTGAGCCATATCTGTGGATAATTGGGCTCAACCTGTATTGACTATAACAAAATGTTGTGCGAAACAGAATTATAGGAGGAAATTATAACACTGTAGATTTGTTCACAACGCTATACTGCTGGTGCCCATGCCTGTGCATTAGACCAGAACCTGCTACACAACTGACTGCCACTACTGGCATTCCTTCTACATGGCAACAGTGGAAGATGATTAGTTGAGCTACTCTCTGGACCATAAGCCAGATTGTGACTCATTCTTGGAAACTGCAGAAGGACTTCATCCTTTTTTTGGGAGGTAGCATCTACCGTATGCTTTGTTTCATCTACAACAGAATTTCCTGGTAGCAAATGCTTGGCCCCTTGCTAGCCAGAATATACAGCTCTCATTCAGAAGATTCTAGTCAGAAATTTCTTGACAGAATATTGCCCTCTATAAGAGGGGAGTGCTATAATGAACCATGTTGTAGAAAGCAGTTGCAGTAGTGCAAAGCGATTTGGGGTAATTAGGTCTTACTTGCACAGTGATTGTCAGACTCTTTTAATTTGCCCATATAAACTATGATTTTCTGGATGGTTATGCGAAGACCATTCTTATTGAAGTTGCCTCTCTAATTGGCTCTTTTATTTCTGTTACAACTGCGTAGAAACTAGAACTTATAGTTACAGTATATGAAATTTATTTAAAATGGATGGGAATATAACTGAAAGTGTAATAAATCCGCAAGTGTTACATGTTTTTACAAATTATACATAGTGTCTTTCTATTCTGTAGAAAATATACTGAAAACAATATTTGGTAATCTTAAAAAATAATGCTTGAGTTTATTTACAAGATTGTGCTTTAAGTGTTTTTCAGGTTGTGCCCCTAAGTTATAGCCTACTTTCACAGAAGCTTATTTTCTGAGATTGCAGCATAGTAGGAGATCATTCCCAAGGATCAGTAGCAGACGAAGCAGGTTGCCACAGGGGGTGGGGGTAGGCTTTGGGAGGCCAGTGGTGTGCATGGAGTGGAGGTGGGGACGAGGGCGACATGCTCCACCTCTGGAGTTCTGGGTGTTTCTGGGCTTGTTGCAGGGGCACACACAGTACTTGCTTAGGATAGGGGTGACATGATGACGTGGGGGGTCACATTTCCATGTCACCTGGCTCCAGGAAGCTCCAGTACACCACTGCCAAGAACTATTATAATTAACTTTTTGTAGCAATTTCTGTGTGTAAAATACAAACGTGTATTGTGTTAAACCTTGTAAAGTCAGGTTTATCATATTGCAGTTGGGGAGCCGACAAGGAGAGGGAATGGCTTGTGTGTGGCCCACCTGGTGAGTTTATCTGAACTAAAGTTCTGATTCTCAGCTCATTTATGTAGTCTGCCATGTAATTCCTGTGCAGTACCAGCTCTCTAGAACAGCAGTGCTGAAACTGTGGATCCGGGACCCACCAATGATTCATGCCTCAATTTTTGATCAGTCATGAAACTAACAGGGTAGATTATGCTATATGCATCAAGGGTTAATCAAACTGCAACTTGAGGGGAGAGCACTGCTGCCTAATCACCATTATAACCACATCCAAAATCAGACAGCAGCCTCTAGCCCCTCTAAAAGGTTTGGGAACCGCTGCTTTAGGTTGCAACGTTATAACTGTTCACATAACATAGTATTGGCAAAGGTTGGAACTCTACAGAAGGGAAAAGAAGTGTGTTAAGAATGACTAGGAAATCTATATTAGTCAAATGTCACTTTTATCATTCCTTTCTAGAAAGAATAGCCTTTCACATCCAGTATATAAGCTTTTTTCCGTATTTGTTCTTTTAAATCCAAACATGAAAAGTGTTAAGCAATCTACATCTTACTGAAGTACTGTAGTTAAGAACAATAAAGCAGTTTTTCTGAACTTACTGTGTTTCTTTACAAAGGAAACAAAAACAATCTTTGTTCTATTGCACTCAGTTTGTTTCAGGTGAAGTCATTTTGGTGTTGATATACATAAGCCATTTCCCTTGTATGCCATTTCACATTAGTCTCTGAAAGCAAGTAAACCATGTATGCCTAACTGCAGCTTTTTCAAGGATAGTAGCTAAACTAACAATCATGAATTGACAATAAAATATACTGCTTTCACCGGTTTGAACAAAGGAAGAAGGCTGCTCATCTTGTATGATGTTTGGGTTAAAGTATCATACTAAAATTATTTAGTATTAATAAAGCATGCATCTGTGGTGGGGCTTCCATGGTCCGCTGTACAGGATTAGCAAGGCATATGGCCTGTATACCTCATGTAGAAATGGGCCTCATTGGTGATTAGGATACATCTGGAAAAATTGTAATTTTGTTTTGCCACTGGGAAGAAAGAGAGAAAACCAGGGAGTCCTTCATGCTATCTTCATGCTTATGGGGAAGTAAGTGAAAAAAATATTTTTACTTTCCTCTCGCAGGACATTTTGTCACTTCCCCTACCTAGGATGCAGTGTGCACTCCATTGATACTGCTGCATGATATAAACTGGGCGGGGGGTGGGTAGGACTAGGGTACAAGTGCCAGAAAAAAATACATTATCTCTCATTTCAACTTTTAAAGGGATCAGAGGATCAAGGTCCCACCTTTTCTATTGACCACTCCAATGATGGGAAACTTTGCTCAGTCCCTAGGACCGTTCCACAGACAGGTGGATGGAGTTAGCTAGTGCATGAATGTGAGCAAAAAATAGCACTGTCCCAGTTTTTGAGTCCTGGCACATTATTCTACTAGGGCAGAGGTTCTCAAACTGGGGTGTCACCTTAAGGGGTGAGGAGGAGAGAAGGCAGCAATGTGATCCCCAGAATTGCGCTGCTGCGTGTGGCACTAGGGCCTTCAATCACCTTTACCAATCAGGTAAGCCTCCACAGGGATCCTCAGACCTCAGAAATTTGCAATAAAATGATCACAAAAGTGGGTCATGATTGTTTTATTTCAAGTTTCCAAGGCTTGGGGAGCCCTGCAGAAGCCTCAGTGGGTTCCCCTCACCCTCACGAGGATAGTGCCTTGACTTGTAAGGTGACAGAGGCCCCTGCCACCCCAGGAAGCAGTGTGATCCTGGGAATTGCATTGCTGCCTTCTCTCCTCTCCTACACACACTTTCTCCTACACACAATACACAAACTCTCCAGGACAGTGGGTCAAACTGGGAGAGTTTGAAAAACCTTGTACTAATTGTTACATAGCACAGTTGTTACATAGCATAGTTGCATAGCACAACTATGGTTAAGCCTTTTGTATGGCTGTGTGGGTTACTACTGTCATGATGAAGGGGCTAATCAAGCTGATTAAAGCAGATCATAGTGTACACAAATGAGGTTTTTATTAGGGTATAGGGTCCTGTTCATTGCAGCCACTAATTCCTGCCAACTTGAAAATGGTCTTGCCTAACCACATTAAAAGATGGATGGTTTTGTTTAGAAAAGAGTATGATTCAATCAAATGTTGTGAATTCTTTCTCTCATGTTGAGCTAGATCTCTCGATCTTAAAATTTGTAATAATTTTAAATATATTAAGAATTTTAAATAAGTTCCTGTATACATGACTGTCATCCATTTTTAGGATGAATTCAATTAAATGCATAACATAATATATGCCATAAGAACCTAAATCCTACTAGGAACAGATAAGAGATAAATTGGTGTGGTAGTTAACTGTGTGGGATTGCATTTCAAGAACCAAAGAAACCATAGTTGAGAGAACACACACACACACACACACACACACACACACACACACACACCAGCTATCATCAAATCATTTAGTAGGATGGGGATATGTGGTTTACCCGGGGTGGAGTGGGGGATAATAATGACCAGACTAACATCACAGAGTGCTTTAGGAAGGCTTAGCATGGAAGAGCTTGGATGTCAATGTGGATGTCCTATTGGGGCAATTCTCTGAGAATCTTCTCTGAGAGACGATCTGGGTGTTTCATGATAGCAAGCGAGAGTAATGCTTACATGCAGTACTATTTGATTTTGGAAAAAAAACTTTGTTTCAAGACTTCTTAATTGAATACATGCAGATAAATCCATTCTCTCTCTCTTTATCTCTTGTGCTGTGTATTGTGATATTTAGATCCATTGCTAGTATATAGCTGTGTTTGTAGCATTTGTGAGAATTACTTAACACACAGTGTTTTGGGAACCCAACTGTCTTAAGAGATACCAGTTTCATTTGGGGGCTTCACAATGGTTAGCCTCTATCTTTGAAACTACCATTCGCTTTGTTATGATAGCAATCCTGCCTTTGTGGTAACAAACGGATGGTGAGGCAGTGATGGAAAAGCACACTTGGGGTATAATGTATACATCTGAATGTTTTTGTCATTTTCTAAAATAGTAAACACAACTATAGAACTAAATTTAGAACATTGAACTCACAGTCTGCAATTATATGCATGGATATTTAACCACTTCACTACTTTAGATCAAATTTTAAATTGATAATTAACTTCCTTCATTTTGCCTGTTTCAGGCAATGTATAATCTATCATTCTGATCCTCACTTGCTCCCTTGCTGACCATGCAGGGGTGGGGAGATGTGGCAGGAAGCTGGAGGCGGTGGTGTATGGTGATTCACCACAGTCATCATCAAGCACTGGTCAGCATAGAAGGAGGTTTGTGAGCCAGTAAAGCTCCAGCTGCTGGCAATCTGGATGAAGTAGCCCTACCTCACTCAAAGGCTGGACCAAAGATGGAGGGAATAGAGACTGAGCTGATGGAGAGGGTGAATTGAGAATGCAAAGGAGGAAAGGTGAAGACAGAACCCAAGAAGTGAGAGAACAGAGTCGAAGTTGAAGGAAAAGGTAAAGGGAATGAAGAGTGTTCAGGAGTAAGGGAGAAAATACTGATTACCCAAGTGGAAATGTGTATGCCATAAGAAGGGGGATAGATAGAAGGGAAATCCTGGGAACAGAGAGGACAATAAAAATGTGGGAAACACAGGCTGCTGGTCCAAAGAGAGTCTTGGATGAATACCTTGGTTGGGCCTACTTTCTAGGATAGAGCCCTAATTAGGAATTCTGCTTTGAGGCCATGATCCCGCCCCTGGCAAGAGGCAGAGTTGGTGACTGACCCCAGTTGGGCCAACAGAGTGGTGGTGTGCCAAATTTGCTCGCTGAAATCTAATGTTCACAGTAGGCTAATCAGCTTCCCCTTTACTATCCAAAATACCACCTTAATTTTGCACCAGGCACCTGTACCACTAAACCCCACCAAACAAAGGCAAAATGCTATCAGCTTGCCTGCTCAGCCATACCAGCCCTCCTTCCTCCTCCAGTCAGTGGCTCCAGGGGTGTGGCAGCCATAATAACTCCCCACAGTCTCCAATAACAATCTCGGTGTCGTCTGTTCAATTCATTAGTCACAAAATCTATCTGTCCACTCTGTCACTTTCCAAACTCCTTCCATCCATTTTTCTCTCCACACAGTCCACAACCCTTTTCCAACTCTGCTCCCATGCCCCAAACTTCCTGCTCCTACACCCACAACAGGGCTCTTCCCAGGAGCTACTTTTATCTCCAGGGCCCTTGTTATCCCCAATTGGCTGCAGCTGGGAACAAGCTGCAGGCAAAGGCAAAGGCCTTTGGGTTAACCCTGTAATCCTTGACTGACAAAGGGCCACTGCTGATGCCATTCCCTATCTCCTTGTGTAGAGAAGAGTGGAAGGAAGGTGTTTGGAATGTTGACTGTTGAGGTATTTGGATGGACTGTTTGACTGATTAATGGATTGGATGGAGGATACTTGAGGCTGTTGGGACTGTGACTGTGGTTGGATCTAAGGTTGCTGTGAGGAATTATTGTGTGGCTGCCATGCCCCTAGAGTCACCAACTGGAGGAGGGAGGAGGACCTGTTCAGCTGAACAGGGAAGCTGATAGCATTTTGCCTTTGTTTGGTGGGGTCTAGTGGTACCTGGTGTAAAATTAAGGTGGTATTTTGGATGGTAAAAGGGAAGCTAATTAGCTTACTGTGGACATAAGATTTCCAAGAGGGAATTTGGCACAACAAATGGTTAGATGTGCTGCTCTCCTCCAGTAGGTTGACCCCTCTGCTACCCTCAGAGACCCCTACCTAGCCTAGGACAATGGATTTTTACCTGATTAGGAATACTGGGGAGAAGCAGTAGTGTAATTTGAAGGTAAAGAAACACACTAGGGTGTAATACTGCTCTTATTTTTTTAATGTTCTGATCCTGCCCCTTGTGAGGAGGTTGAAATAAAGTGAATTTGTCAGTCTCCCTGCCTTTATTTTCCCATGTTGCTCAACAACCCCTGTGTGACATATATTTCCCCCTGGGGAAAGAAAGAGGAGATGGATATGGCCATGGCTACAACAACACATAGCTCACGGTAAATATTTGCAATTGCAGTATCATCTAGTGATCAACTTTTGGAACCCCTTCCTGTGTACTGACAGATGTTATACAGTAGGGGTCTCAAAACCTTTTAACTGGAGAGTCGCATTAAACATCTGGCTAAAAAACCCCACATAAATAAAGCTTAAATAAATACATTACAGACAGACCTCGAATAAATGAATGGGCTCAACGTTCTAGGATTCCTCCAAGCACCCACACACAGAAATATAGCACACATTTTAATGAACTCCCTTTCCCCCCACCCCACAAGCAGCTTACTTAAATGTGCTGGAGTAAATATCTCAGAACCAGCAGATCACAGGAAACACTGAGCAGTTCTGATGGCCAGGGAGTCCTCCCCAACCCTCAGAAAGCCTCCTAAAGGACATTTACATAAAGCAGGTTTACAGCACCCACAGAGCAAGGAGTGCCGGCGCTGGGCTGCAGCACTGGGAAGATGGCTGGTCAGCACTCCCATATCGCCAGCTGGCAGTAAGTAATCTTGGGGCGGGGTAGCCAGGGTGTGGATGGACTGGGGCAAAGAGAGGGGAGGATTGATTCCTCGAGGGGGGGCCCCTCCCAACCCAGGCAACCTGGCATGAGCTTTCTCGGCTCTGTGCCTGCTGAAACGTGGACACAGAGCCAAGGAAGAACCATTGGCACCACAGCGGCATTACTCAGGGTAAGAGAGCTACAGCTCCCATGTCCCAAGGAGACCCCCATGGTAGCCTCAGTGGCCACAAGATCCAGCGGTCACCATTTCTGCACCATTGGAGCCCTGGCACCCCCAGCTTCAGGATTGGGCTGCCCGTCAACAAAAACTAGTATCTTCTGGATCCATCTGCAGCTCTTTCATAAGAGCTTTGTTGTTTGCTATCAGTGAAGTGAAGGATTCTTAATTTGCCTTCTGTGGCAATGACCCATCATTGCTTCAAACTGAACTGGAGATTTTTGTTCATATTAACCTAGTTTTGTCTAATGACTTTTAGGTTTTCTGGCAAGGTAGTCAGTCATGTGGAAACGTGTACATGGACAGACTGGATACAAAGGTCTCTCATTGTAGTCAAAATGATCATTTTACAGAATTGAAAAAGCTGCTGTTGTCCATTGAGTCACCAGTAGACAGAAGACCTGTCATCTCTTAATGGGCAATATTTAACACTCTCCAGAAACAGGACTCTCCAGAAAATGGATTAACAAGGTTATTTAGGAGGAGTTCACTTAACTCTTCTAAGCTTTCTGTGGCAGGTAGGGAACGATCCCAACCTTAATTTCAATGCTATTTAACTCTTTGTATGAGATTTCTTCAGTAGCTGATTTCTCCCTATACCCATCCCTCATTGTAGTTTGTGTTGTATTATACAATCACAAATGCGTAAATACTGTAGAAGGGACAAAAAAAATATTGTAACTTATTATCAAATTCAGGAGCTGTAATAAGGAAAAGTAGAACTGGGTTTCATGAGCATATTGATGTTTCACTTCCAGTTGATCCTTCAGTTGGTAGCCTTATAGGAGATTTTACCCATTTGTATAATGTATTCCTTGCCTTTCCATTTAAAGAATTACTCAAGGAAGTTGCACCTTTGTTGTTTTAAGTAATAATAACAGATCTCCGTAGAATCTTGCAGAATAATTCTCAAGAGGAAGAGATGCATTAATCTGGGACTGCTCTTTATTTTGCTATGCAAACTGCTTTGTGAACCTTTTTTTTTTGTTGAAAAGTGGTATAGAAATACTCTTAATATTTTTGAAAGCAACCACTCATAGAAAAATTGTATACAGTTCTGTTTTCTAGCTAGATTAGCTAAGTGGCTATAAGTCTGCTTAATACGTGCTCAGAAGAATTAGTAACATTAACACAATATTATTAGCTTCTAAAAGGAGATAATTGACTTTAGCCAACGATATTGCTTGCTTTGCTGTTCCTTAGTCTGGCACTCCCCCCCCACAGCTGTCATTTCTCATTTGTTTATAGCTTCTGATCAGACACCAGAGGAAAAACCAGTGAACCATACATTTAGCATGGTTTCTTTAGCATGTTGTAATCTTTCATCTGCTGTACAATGTTTCTTTAATACCCAATCCTAAATGCATATACTGTATTTAGTCAGGCTATATGCTTCTAGTTTTAGAAGCATCATTTTAGATTTAAATAAGAAAGTTAATAAACAAATGGAGGTTATGCCTAGTATAAAGCTGAAAAAAATGTTTAAAAGTACAGTTGCCCCTTGTCGTGCACTGTAAGGGACAAGACATTCCAGAGTTAGCATGTAGAGCAAAAAGTGTATGTACTACACCTTGAAAAGCCCTTGCATTAGAAAAATAGATACTATCTCTTTAAAAATTACAAGAGTCAGGGGGAACAGAGACTGACTGAGGAAGCAGCAGCTTTGTTCTCTTATCTCACACTCTCCCCTCTTGCTCTCAGGCATGTATCTAGTAAGTGGAAGAGCCTTCACTATTTAAACTGTTTTGTTTGGTTTGCCAAGTGAATGTAGTTGAATTTATACCAATCAACTGTGCCCAAGATGAAGGGCAACTGTAACTGTTAGAGCTGTGATACCTGGACTAAGAAAGACATTTAATTGTTGACTCTTACATTGGCAGGGATTAAGTAAATGTCTCTCTTCATTCAAGATGAGGGTTTCTGGCAATGTCTATTTGCTGGCAATCTCTCTCTCTCTCTCTCTCTCTCTCTCTCTCTCTCTCATCTTTTTTAGATGGTTTCCTTTCCTTAAAGGACTATCTTTTCCTGTATTTTGCTCACTTTGTGAGCTTTTGTTGAAAAGCGTTCTCTGTATGGGTGTTTGTTATAATAAGGTGATGTCATGCTTTTGAGGGCCATAGAAGTGGACAGTGTATGTGTAAACACTTCTTATATATTACCTCTACTGTGTCTAATTTTCAAATCCCCTAGGAAAATGTTTTATAACCTAAATTTAATTTCATCATGACTGGAAATATAACATGGCATTTGTCTGCCGGCAAAACAACTTGATCAAGATCACCACAGATAGTGAAAATATCCCAAGCATGGAGCAAGTGATAAGCAAAATTTATGAGGTAGCTGAAATGGACATTTTGACGGAGAGACTACGGGAAAATAAGACAAAGTGGAACAAAATTGGCGTTTATTTTATGAATGGATGGATACAAAATGTTAAATATTAAATTAAGTAGACTTGTTTGAATATAGATATATAATTGATAAAAGATGGTCCCTGGTCATATTATATAGATTTACTAGAATTTTATCAAGATTAGTGAGACACATTGCAACAATACCTTATGTGTATACCGATGTTTACCCTTTCCCTTTATTGTTTCTGTATCCCATACCATACCTTTATAATAACTAATAACATTATTTCTATTTAAAAAAAAAGATCATCGCAGATGGTGACTGTAGCCATGAATTTAAAAGACATTTACTTTACTTCTTGGGAGGAAAGCTATGGCGAACCTAGACAACTTAATAAAAAGCCGAGACATCACCCTGCCAACAAAGGTTCGCATAGTCAAAGCTATGGTTTTCCCAGTAGCAATGTATGGATGTGAGAGCTGGACCATAAGAAAGGCAGAGCGCCTAAGAATATATGCTTTCAAATTATGGTGCTGGAGAAGACTCTTGAGAGTCCCCTGGACTGCAAGGAGATCCAATCGGTCAATCCTCCAGGAAGTCAAGCCTGATTGCTCCCTGGAAGGACAAATCCTGAAGCTGAAGCTCAAATACTTTGGCCACTTATGAGAAGAGAGGACTCTTTAGAAAAGACCCTCATGCTGGGAAAGATTGAAGACAAAAGGAGAAGGGGACGGCAGAGGATGAGATGGTTAGATAGTGTCACCGAAGCAGTGAAAATGAAATTGGGCAAACTCCGGAAGCTAGTGGAGGACAGGGAGGCCTGGCGTGCTGTGGTCCATGGGGTCGCAAAGAGTCGGACACGACTTAGCGACTGAACAACAACAACAAAACAACTTGCTTATCAGAGTCCTCTGTACTGAGTATATAATAACTATTAATGTTGCTGCAGATGTTTCTACATGTCAATCACAGGTAGCATTATAAAAGGTACTCTAGTCTTTCATAGTCAATTCTGTCTAAGGGGGTCACCATCTTTGGCGGATTGACTTTTAAATACTGACCTTCCAGTTAGAGACCAGGTAGAGTCTGGTGCTGGCTTACTGGTGTTCTGGCTTTTCAACCTTCAGTGCTGGTTAACAGCATTTTTATAGCAGGGGACAAGAACCAGGCTAGATCAGCTATTCAACTTTTTAATCGTATGGCACGCTGACAAGGTACTAAAGTTGTCAAGGCACACGATCAGTTTTTTGACAATTGATAAGGCACATTATGTTGCCAGTGGGGGGTTCACATCCCACATTGGCCCTATTAATAAATGACCTTCCCCCATTTCCTGCGGCACAACTGTGGACCACTTGCAGCTCCGTGGTTGAAAAAGGCTGGCCCTAGATGATATTCCTACTTACTCTGTAGGTATTGCAAGTATCAACAGTGCTGTTTAGTAAGGTATGTTTGTCCTTAATTATCTTGCCAAAAGAAGATGAGACGACTTTTGCTTGTACAATGATAGCCCACTCCTTCCCCAAAGTAGAAAAAAAAATGCAACTGGGAAAATAAGGTAATAATGAGTTGAATTGTGTTTCCAAAGGATGAATGACATTCCAAAAGGAAACAAAGTAGGTGGTGGTGCAAAGGTCATTTCAACTCCAGACAGTAGCAGCTATTGTCTGTAGAAAAGTAATGACTAGTGAGAGAACATTTTCTTGTGTGCTAAGAAAAGTAGTTGCTTGTCACTAAATAAATCTAATTTTTAAAAAGGAACAAAAACTAGAACCAGTCAATTCTAGATTAAAAAAATGTATGCGTACTATTTCTGGCTTTTGAACTATAGCTTGTCATTTAAAAATAGACTTTTGAGATGGCAGCCAAATCAGGTGATAGGACAAAACAACTGCATGTTGTCACGGGGTTTGTTTGTTTCCAGGTAACAGCATCTCAGTTACATTTCCAGTAGTAATGTAGTTCCTTTTAACAGATCCTTGAAAATGTTATTACTCAAATAGTATGTAATATTGTAATGCAGTGCTGTTGGGCATTAAGGAAGTAGTGGATATCCCCTAGATGTTGTTAAAGCAGCTGGTATATTGTATTTTAATGGCAATCATTCAAAGGAACATGTCGTTTTCCATGCCTATCAGCAGTCTCGGATCCAGGGGGGTGCAGGGATGGCAAACTGCATGGGCGCCGGGCGGCAGGGGCGCCATTACACAGAGTCGGGGCGCTTTTTGGCCCTCCAGTGTGCCTGAAACACTCTGAAATGGAGCTCTTCCAGGCGCAGGGAGGCGTGGCGGGGAGATGCACGGGGCGGGGTGACGTGCCTGGGGCGCGGTTTTGTCGCCTTGCCATGGGGCGCGCTTCCGGCCCAGACCGCCTCTGCCTATCAGAAACACTTTCATTTCCTCCACCTCTGTGAGCAGCAGTTCCTAGATCAGATCACAAGTTGTTGTTTTTTAATGCAAACACCTTCAGGCCTGGTTTGTAGACTGTATGGAGAAGAAGATGAAAGCTTTTCTGGAGAAGCACAAACCTTTGTGTACCATGAACCAGCCCAAGACTTTCTGATGTCTGAGGTGACATGCTAGATGCTGCTTCCCCTTATATGTTGGTGTCCAATCTTTTCTCCAATGTTCTGCGTCAGTACTCTCCCCACCTCCACATCTCTTTATCCCCTCCAGGAAATGAGAGAAGAAGGAATAGGATTGGAAGCAACGAGGTAGACAGAGAGGGGCCCTACCAGTGTACTGCTGGAGGTGACCGCTTCAGTTGATTTCATGGATAGACTGGCCCAGTGTGCTTCAAAAGGGTCTTTATGACCAATGTATTTGAAGGTCAAACAATTTGATGCATGAAGAGTCCTACTGGATAACACACCAGTAGGAGAGCTAATGTTAGTTTTGTATATTGTGCAAAATATTAACGAAACGTGTTTGCCTATTTTGAACATTAGAAGCCAGTGCAGCATAATGAGCCCCAATCTGCAAACAATGGCATCAGGATCATGGATCAGGCTATAGGATCCTGAACTCTCATACAAATCTTCACAGCCTGAACCTTGTGTTAGCTGTAATTTAGGATTTAGGCGTCAACCTTAACCATTATTGACTCTAACCAGCTGTCAGGATCCAGAGAGGGTCCACTAGTGACTGCACGCTGATCTAGGCCAGTAACTCCTAGTGCTTAGTGCTCACTTCCTTCCCATTCCCCTTTGTTTCCTTTGTTTGGACACACAGTTTACCAGGTGAAAGTCTTGGTAGTTTGAATCCACTGCCACTAGCCAGAAGGGCTCCATTAGTCAGCACTCTCATTTGTGCTGTGCTATGAACGTAGTAATAAATAACAGGTGTACTCTTGCTAGTTTCCCTTTCCCAGTATCTCTATGTAAGTAAAAGGAAGCTGGCTCCCATGCCCTCTGGTGCACATACAGGGCTTGTAAGAGAGGCTTTTCGTCTGTTAGTCTAGTGGGCACTCCTACCCATGGATTATCCCAGTTTGAGAGTTCTACATATCAAAGGGGAGGAATAGGACATTACATTGGGCATGGAGGTTGGTAAGGAAGATGGGAGCCAAGAGGATGACTGCTGGTAGGTGGTTTATTTGGCAAGTTACTCCAGCACCAGTCCATCAAACATGCTTCAGTTCATGGTATCTGCAATGGACAGGAAAAGGTGGAGAAATAGCTAACTCCATGCTTAAATAGATCCGTGCTAGTTCGCCCAAACCATGATAACTTCCTTAAGTGTGTGATCCCCATGTGGAGGTGACCTAATGAAGTGGATGTGAACTTCAGTGGTATATTTAGGATGTGCTACCTGGCAGGGTGCAGCACCACAATCCCTCCTGCCACTACCCCAAAGCAAAGCACTGCCTAGAGCAGCCTAGCGTCACTTCTTGCAGCATGAAGCTAGTCCAAGAATCAGAGGGCTGGGCACCCCTTTTAGCTAAGTGGCTCCCAGGAAGCTGCTCTGTGCAGCTAAAACCCGCTCCTGGAAGCTGCTTCACGCAGCTCCGAGCAGCACACATCCCTCCGATTGGCAGAACCAGGTGCCGCTTGGAACAGCGCAAAGTTGTTCCAGGGAGCTGCTTCATGCACTTCTGAGCAGTGCCTTGGCTTTTCCACTTGGAGGGGGAAGATATCGCGTTCAGTGGCACAGTGTACTCTAACAGAGCTGCATTGCACCACTGTGGGCAACCTCCTTCTTTCCCCTCTTTTTTAAAGGGAGAAAGGTTGTGGCAACCCAGAGCCCTGCCAATGCAGGGAGAAGTCACGGTGACCTGATGACGTCAAGGTAGTTATTTCTGGGGTATGGGGTGGCTGATTGTGGGGAGGATTGCCTGAGGGTGGACAAGTCCCCAGGACTGCCACTGGTGAACTGGCTTAGAATTTCATGCTCTCTTCGCCTCTTCAGGGTTGCTAAAGGGCCTAGGGATTCTGCACCACACCTTGGTTGCCAGCTGGCCTTTACTGGCCTGCTGCTTCCTCCTTCCTGTTGAGTTCTGTTGTATTGTGCTCCCTGTGAATCCTTACAGTCAACCTTGATTTGGTATCCTCTTTTTCTTGCTGTACTCTTTTTCATACTCTGTTGCTTCTGTCTGTCTTGCTACCTCTCCTACTTTTTCTGATCTCTCCATCTGTTCCCTTGGCTCCACCATTCCCAATCCTTTCCTGATTTCAGTGCTGCTGCTCTGTCCTCCTCCCATGTGTCTTGCCCTCTTACCACTTCCTTTGACCTTTGCATTGTCACCTCTGTCTTGTTTTCTTCCTCCTGCTTCTCTTCTCTTTTTCATCTTGCCTGAATCATGGTTTAACCCTCTTTCCAGTGCCTCAGGCACTTGTATTCTCCCTCTTAGTGCTTCCCAGTGATGGCTTACAAGCCAAGATTTGCCATGTTGACTGAACCAGCAAAGCCTTGATTTAAGGCAGGATCAGAAGTAGAACTTTTCTCCCTCCACACACAAAGGGAAGGATTGTGCATGTGCCCAAGGCTGAGGGGTGTTGCAAAGAATCACGGTTACACTATAGTTTCAAATGATGTCTGAACCAGGCCTGTCTCTCTTACAAGCCTTTCAACCTTTATTAGAGAACTTGGTAGTGAAGCAATAGCTACTCATTTGAGCTCCAGCTTGGAGGTGGCAGGAAAGACTTCGTTGCTTTTTATTGTCAATCTGCTCCAAAAAGCTAGTCTGTCAGCAGCTTCTTTAGCTCATTTAATATTTCAAATTGTTTAAGTAGTTTTTGTAAGTTGCCTTTATGATTTTTCTATTAAAAATATTCAAGAAAGTAGAAGCTGTAAGTGGGTATATTGAAAGTGTTCTTTTCCTTGTGTCAGTATCTTCTATCAATATATACTGTTTCATTGTGCTTTTAACATTCTTCCCCCTACAGCTATAGTAAACTGACAAGAAAATGTCTGTTTCAACATCTGGATGCCACATTTTATCTGACTTTTGCCATTGACACTTTCAAACATATGGAAGAAAACCAGTAACTTCACAGTATCATAAGACAGTTATAGATCTTGGTCTTATTTTCCTGTGTGGCATTTACAGTGAAGATCTGCTTTAATCAGGTAGCAAAGGTGCCTGTTTACATATAGCAAGAACACTGTCTCTTAATTTTATCTGTTGGTACTTTTTTCTTTAAGTAGTTTGTGATAGATAAACATGACTTTTACTGATTATCAGACATATATGACTAACTTTGACATTAAGGAATGTGTTATTTTGTCCAGTAGCAAATATATAAGATCCTGGAACAAACTTGAATACAGTGCACCCTCCTCATCTGCAGGCCCTGAAGATTTAATGGATCAAAAAATACTGTATTCAAACTTTCCCCCCGAATACACTGTATTTTTCAATCAGTTGCTCCTGTCCAGTTGCTCTTTGCTTTCCCTTTCTGAGGGCCATGATTGCAGGAGTGGAGGTGGCACTGCTGTCCCCTTGCCGCCACCACAACCCCTGCTGGTGGACATCTCCACAGTGGGAAAGCAGTTCCCCTCCTTCAGCGGAGGGCGGCAAATGCACAATTGGAGGCCGTGCTGCCACTGTCCTGCTAGTGGGCTTTTCCCTGCCCATCTGCCTGACAGAATCTCCCCTTCCCTGATTTGAGCATCTGTGGATTTACATATCTGTGAGGTATTCCGGAACCAGCAGATAAGGATGGCACACTATATAATGTTGTAGTTTAAACACTGTTCGCCTTGCTTTTTGCTTCGGTTTTGAAATTTTTACTCAGGAGGAAGTGAATTGACTATTCTCAGTGCCTTCTCCCATTTAGCCTTTTTTTGGTGATATTTCTCTGTTTAAATAACCCAAGTCAAATAACCCTAAATAATCCAAGTCATGAGAATGGGTTTATTTCTATGTACGTTCCTCCATGACTGTTTCCTTTCAGTAGGCAATATGTTGAAATCTGGCATGTTTGACCATGCTTATCAGCTACAGTGTTTAAGAATGCTTTTTATCTATTGCACATTCCATACAAGCTATGACCACATGTGTCCCATGTTGACCCCTCATTGCAACATATTGTGGCTATTATAATGTGCGACTTCTTGTTTGATAATTGCCAGTTATGCAGTCAATTCCCATCAACCTCAAGGGTTACATTCTTGGAAAACCCCTTAGAAACGGAAACCACAATTA
Organism: Lerista edwardsae; assembly: GCA_029204185.1. Taxonomy (NCBI): domain Eukaryota; kingdom Metazoa; phylum Chordata; class Lepidosauria; order Squamata; family Scincidae; genus Lerista; species Lerista edwardsae. The sequence continues at coordinate 21,746,531 of JAJKFI010000003.1, forward strand.
CTGAAGCATTGATCCTATGGGAAAAATTGAGCTGAGTTCTCACGACTCTCTTCACTACATATTTCCACTGCCCATTACCATAAGCATACCATTTTGTGTACCATTCTTATAAAGAACACATCTCATCCTACAATTCTTACAGCACTTTCCAGAGCAGATTCACATACAGATTTACAAATATCACAGCTTTCCTTCGTGGAGCTCATGTAGATGTTGCATGATACTTCTCAGAATGTTTGTGCTACTACGCATGACCGAAAATGGGTGCAAAGCACACATGTGTGGTAAAGTGGGTTAAACTTACAGAAGTGGATAAGCAAATATGCAAGATCATAATTGGTAGATAATGAGGATATACTGTACATGGTTCTAGCAGACAAATCATTTATAGTTGTTTTCTTTATTTTTGCTGTAGAGCAGAGAATGCAATCTAAAATAGTGTCATTCTGTGTCAAATCATCACAATAACATTTTTCTACCTTGTGTTCTTATAGTCCGGTCAGTCTGTGATCAGACGTGCAACCATGTCTAACAAAAGTTCTGACAACTATTTCTGACAGTACTTGGGGTACATATTGACAGAACAAAAATCCGAAGCAGCCATCCCACTGGAAGTGGGTTGTCTCCAAGAGGGCATCCGCAAGCCATGAAAATGGGCCACAATCAGGCACCTGTGTTATTTTGAACCCTCCAAGAACTGTCAACTGTTCCTGTCAGTGCTAGGTATGCAGAGTGACAGGGGAAAGACCTGACCAAATCAGACCACCAGAAGGGGGTCATTTCCAAGATGGCAGCCGCAAGCCATGGAAAAGGGGCCCAAACCATGCACCCGTGTCCTAACCCTCCAAGAACTCCAACAAGAGTTCCGTCAACTGTTCCTGTCAGTGCTAGGTGTGCAGATTGGCAGGGGAAAGATCCGACCAAATCAGACCACCGGAAAGGGGTCATTTCCAAGATGGCAGCCGCAAGCCATGAAAACGGACCAAAAACAGGCACCCGTGCCCTAGCCCTCCAAGAACTCTAACAAGAGTCCCGTCAACTGTTCCTGTCAGTACTAGGTGTGCCGATTGACAGGGGAAAAATCCGGCCAAACCAGACCACTGGAAGGGGGTCATTTCCAAGAGGGCAGCCGCAAGCCTCTTGGTCTGACTGTTGACAACGGACCTGTTGACAACGGCTCTTACACCTGACAACAGCTGACAACTGTTCTTACAGTTGACAGACCTGTTGTTAGAGTTCTTTGAGGGTTAGGACACGGGTGCATGATTTTGGCCGGTTTTCATGGCTTGCGGTTGTACAGAGAGAGAGAGAGAGAGGTCTCATTTTAAAGCTCTTTTCATGGGCTTTCATACAACATACAATGGGGTTGATACTTTCTTTAGTTTAAAAAAATTAAATTAAAAACTTTAAAATCAATTTTCTCAAAAATGACATTTTTAAAATTTTAAGAAAAAATCTCAAAATTAGTTCATAGTATCTAACTATACCTCCCAAAATTTTTTGGGATGATTATGGGATCATAAGATATGAGAGATGACACATACGTATGATCAAGAGAAAACGAAAAACATAATTTTCAAGTTGAACTTAATTTTTTTGTCTACAACATAATTCTTGTACAGTATTTACAAATGTTGTTCCTTTGTGTATTACTTTTCTCACTCCCCCCCCATGGCCCTACTAATAAAGGACCCTTTCCCAAATACCCACAGCACACGTATTGACTATTTGTGACACACCAGTGTGCAGCAGCACAGTGGTTGAAAATGGCTGCTCTACAATATATGAAAGCTGAAATCAGGACACTTGCTTGGATTGCGTACTTTTCTATATAATTTATCCAGAGACCAGCAGAACACTGCTGTCTTCACTTAGATCCTTTGGATAAGACTGGAGAGCCAAATCACAGTTAGGAATCTTTGGCCTTTGAAACAGGCTTCCTAAATTGTTGCTTTGACTCCAGTACTCAACGGCTGTTCATAACTTCACAGGTTCTTGAACATTTGCTGAGTTAGAGTTTACATTTCATTCCAAGTCTCTCTTTCACTTGGCTAAACATGAAAGGATGGCTTAAGTTGCGGAGAGGCAGGAGGATGAAGGGGTCTCGCAAGTTTGTAGTTGTAGCTTACTGCACCAGCTATTGCAAGAAAAACAAACACATAAGCACGTTATCAATGTAAGTAACATCTATATAATAGAAGTATCAGCATCAAATTGGCCCCAAACCTGCCTCCCCCTTTTCTCATGTGCCCTACAGCGTAGGAGCTGCTTCATTGTTGCAATCTCACAGTGCAGGAATGTATGCATGAGAATAATATTGAGGTCCCCAATTTTGGCTCGTCCTTTACTGACAAGTCAAAATGACGTTCATTCTTGTGCATGCCATGGAACACTGTTAGTGCTTTTTGGACCTGTTCATGTCATAGCAGCAACAGCTGATGGGTAGAGCTGGAGTACAGATTTCGGTTGTAACAATAAAAAGAGTAGTAGTGTTAAGGCTCTTCTTGAACCTCATAATTTTTTTATGTGTTACAAACACTGCAGTTGCCCAAAAAGCAAGCCCCAATTCTATCCTCTAATTTCTGCTCAGGAAAGGAAGCATGAGAAAGAAGGAGCTTTTTGGCCAAGCAACATCCCACTGTGTATCTCCCATTCCTGAAAAATATGGCAGTGTTCAAAGTAATGAAGTGTATCAAAAAAGAAAATACGCATATTCACTGCCACAAATTCACTCCCTTTTACAGATTTTTTATAATTAGATATTTTCTCCAGAAATGCTCACAGAGATATTCTTTTATATATAATGTTCATCATTTTCTAGCATTCTGACCTGCAGTATCTTGCTTTTGAATTATTTTAGTCTTGTGTGCCTGATATAGTCAGGTGAATAAGATGCTTCTTTGCTTCTCATCAGTAATATTTTTACAACTTTTTATTTTTATTTCAAGTACTTTGCATACATTTTCTCAGTAGGTAGGTCAGTATTGTTTTGGCAGACCATGACTGAGAGAAATAGAGGTTTTCTGAAGGCCACCTAGCCAGTTCATGGATTACAAGAGATTAGAACCAAATTTTCCTGTCCTATAGTTCGCATTCTTAGCTACTACACTAGGCTGACCACTATCCATACAAACATCCCCCTAAAACAGCAATATGGGGGGATGTCTGTATGGCTAGCATCCCTCTGGTACACCCCCTGCACTCTAGGGGTTGACTAATTAGTTTATCTGTAGTGTGCAGGCTACTTGCCTGCATGTTTGGCTCTTCAGATAAGCAAGACTGTTAAACAATAACTTGTGCTGCAAGCACTTCTACAATAAAACAAAGGTAATATAATAGACATGCAGGGAATACTGGAAGGGGGGGGGCTTAGATCCGTGGATCTGCAAATAACTGAATCCATGGGTACTGGATTCACTGATTCAGGGGCCCATCTGTTTTCTCTTATTTCTCTGTATCTCATAATCAAATAGTAGCAATTCACTGTATATTCAGTAATTTCTATAACATATACAGAATGTTAACTATTAATCTGCACGATAGATGGTGCTAATATTGCTATAGACCATCACCTAGATAACGTAAAATCAGTGAAATACAGTAATTGATGACATTGTTTCAGAACCCACCTAGCTTTATGGGACTAAAACAAAAAGTTTCCAGCTCCTCAAGCATCTGTTTTTATCCTTCTTACTGGGGGAGAGAAGTCACCACCTTCTGGAGCATTGATGAGGTCCACATTCATAGCATCTGGATCATTCTAGTGGCCTTGTGTTCTCCTTTGCAGTGGACCAAGGCACATTTGCCAATGCATGAGTGTACGCACATGTACTGTTTTGGTTTCCATAGGACTCAATACATTTTCCTTGTCAGCTCGTCAATTTCTCAACCACCAAAAATTGGGTCATGACTCACTGGTGGGTTCCGACACACGGGGAACCACTGCAGTAATTGAAATTGGACTTCAAATACAGTAACTATCATAGTAAAATTCTCTCTTCCTATATTAAGTTGGATGGTGAGATAGCATTTTGTTTATCAATCATTGAAGAATAGCATAAGTCTAGTTATCAAGGATGCTCTCCAAAGATTCATATGTGAGATACAGTTCTGATTTCTGATGGTTGTCATGTGGTGCGTTTGCATTATGAATTGTCACTTGACAGTTTAGAAGAAACAGGAACCAGAAGTAACTGAGATGAACCAATGCCAGATTATCGAAAGGTTATCTGCAATATCAGGGAGGGAAAAAGGCAGTGGAATTGAGCACAGGCAGTAGAAATCACTGAATGGAGATAATAGAACCCTTTTAGCTTTGCATTTAACCAGACCCATGATACCACTAGAGAAGGAAAAGTGTGTAAATGAGATAGATGGAGTGTATGTAAGATGATAAGCACTGATTAAACCTGGGGAGAGGGGTATTTCCTTTCCTTGCCTTAATATGTTTCTTGGACAACTTACTGATGAATAATTTTCAAGCAATGTAGTGAAGATGTGTACTTGGAAGAGGGTGTCTACATTCTCCCCCCCCCCTTAGGGGCCCCCCCCCCAAGAGGAAAACTTTTACTGTTGACAAATTGTGGACCCCTGCTAACTGGGCAAGAGGCACTTTTTCAAGTGGTGTTCCTCTTATATTTAGCAGGGGGAGAGTAATTGTCCCTCTTCACCCCTGCACAGTCTTTCTAGTGGCTGTTGCTGGTGGTCTGCTTTTTCTTTTTTTTCCTTTTTTCTTTTTAGATTGTGAGCCCTTTGGGACAGGGAGCCATTTAACGTTGTTATTATTATTACTATTTGCCTGTAAACCGCTTTGTGAACTTCGTGTTGAAAAGCGGTATATAAGTACCTGTTGATTGATTGATTGATTGATTGATTGATTGATTGATTGATTGGTTTGCAGGTAATATTAATGAAAGCAGGAAATGACACCTTTATCTGCCTGGAATTACCTAAAGATGATTCTTAGAAATCTGAGATAGTCTCAAAGCTTGATTAGAGTGGTGTGATCTTCAGGAAATCATCCTTCTAGTTTCCAGATAACTGGGGCTCAATTTCCGAACCTTTCTGCATGTAGGGAAGTTCTACTAGCTTTAAGGAACAGAAGGAGCCATACCAGGCATATGACTGAACAGAAATTTCTTGGTGAACATAAGAATATCCACACTCAAATAGAAACAGCTGATTGGATTAGAGTTGTATATTCCAGAGTATAACTCCAATCCAATCAGCTTTTGTTCATTTTCGTCTCCTGTAGTTCAAGTTTATCCTTGCTACTGATACCCTTTTTTTCTGTGACATAAGAATGCCCCATCCCTATCTGCATTATACAGTAATTCTTCATTATCCAGTCAGTCATTATAGGTTCCTGGAAATCCTCAGGATAACCAATTTGCAGGTAATGAACCATTGATCCTAATGGATTAATGGGGTTAGGCGCAAGGAATACCTTATCTGCCATCATAAGAATCCAGCAGAGACCCTCAGGAAGCCAGCAGAATGCAGCAGGAAGTGCCAAAAGATCTCAGAATGCTTCAGAGACCTTTCAGAGGCTACAGGGATCTTCAAAATGGCACCTGTGACCAGCATGGACCCTTAAACGTGGTTGGCAAGTGCTTCTGCTGGCTATTTTAAAGGCATCAGCTGTAGTCACAGGTGCCATTATGAAGGTCCCTGCAGCCTTTGAAAGGTCAGTGCAGGACAGATTATTATTATTATTATTATTATTATTATTATTTTATTTTATTGGCCAAGTATATAAACTATACCTGGAATTTGATACGGCCACCGGCTACATACATACAATACTACACATACATAGTAAACAAAGAATACACAGAACAAATAAGGGCATATTCAGAATAAACCATTGCCTCAAACTCCTAGTCGCATCAACATAATTACAAATTCAGCAATTTAATGGCACAAGGAAAAAAACTATTTTTGTGCCTCGATGTTTTAGTATACAGAGTCTTATATCGACGACCAGAGGGGAGAAGATTGAACAAGTTATGGCCAGGGTGCAACGGATCTGCAGCTATCTTTTCTGCTCGCTTTTTAACCCGAGCAGTATACAGATCTTCTATTGAAGGCAGATCAGTTCTGATTATTTTTTCAGCAGTTCTAACAGTCCTCTGGAGCCTTTGCTTATCCAGTTTGGTTGCCGAGCCAAACCATGAGGATAATGAGGAAAGTAGCATGATAATGAGGATAATGAGGAAAGTAGCAATTCCCTCTCACAGATATACAAGTCGCAAATAACAAGGTTGCATATAAAGAGTGTACTTCCATGACTTCCACAAGCTATTGCTAATCACTGCAAAACATTTTAACTATGTAAGAGTGGAATATTCCATGTCTTCATTTGATCGATTGTCTTACTTTGTTGTTGGATTACTTTCTAGCACATATACTTCTTAACTTTCTAAGTGCATAAAACTCAAAATAATGGTTTTCAGCTATATGGATTTTTTAAAGGAGGAAGGCAAGGATGAACTTCCATAGATAAAGTGTGAGACAATTTGGACAGATAACCAAGTCTTGGGCTTGTCTGTGGATTATTCTTGGATGTAACTGAATGCTTAGGCAGTTCTTAGTTTTGTGACTACCAAATTCTCTCTGTTCCTTTTTGTAGGGTGTACCTCAGTTACCCTGTGCCAAAGCATTATATAACTATGAGGGAAAAGAGCCTGGAGATCTTAAATTCAGCAAAGGTGACATCATCATATTACGCCGGCAAGTTGATGAAAATTGGTACCATGGAGAAGTTAATGGTGTTCATGGATTTTTTCCTACCAATTTTGTCCAGATTATAAAACCTTTACCTCAACCTCCACCTCAGTGCAAAGCACTTTATGACTTTGAAGTTAAAGACAAGGAAGCAGACAAGGATTGTTTACCTTTCTCAAAGGTAAAAATAAATATATGTTTTGTATTACTGATTTAAGAATTCTAACACATGCCTATGTTTGAGTTCCCAGGGTTTTTACATGCTGTTTATTCAGTTCTTCCTTTTCTATCTGGTATCTATCCTTTTCTATCTATTCAGCCCAATAGATGACCAGTTAGTTCTTGGAGATGGCTTTCTAGGCTTTACAGTAATGAAAAATAAATGCTTCTGAAAATTACTTTCATCCAAACAGCTGCAGATTGGTTTTATAAAAAAAAAATTCTGCATAATAAGCTCTTTCTCAGGCACTACTGTAAATGTGTTCTTAAAATAAATTAAACAAAGTACATGTTTAGAACTGAGTAACATAATTACCTTTTTTATCTCAGGATGACATTCTGACTGTGATACGTCGAGTGGATGAAAACTGGGCTGAAGGAATGTTGGCTGACAAGATAGGAATATTTCCTATTTCATATGTTGAGGTGAGAGAACATAAAGAATCTTTAACAGAGTATGCAACTGTGATAGAAAATCTGCTATCTTCATCACTATTGCTTTTGCTCTTGCATATAGGAGAAAATGGCAATCTGGAGAAATTTAGTTAACAAATGTTAGACTTCAAATTGCCTCTTTGTAGTGAACTGAAAGTTGTAGTATAGAGTCCAGGGGTGCAGTAGGGCACACAAGTGGTTTCTCTTTCAGCGTGGATGTTGGCAATGGACAGTGTGAAAATGTTACGTGGAAGTGAGCAATGAGCAGCAAAAATTTCCTTTTAAAAAATCGAGTTTGTTCATTCCCTTATCACTTAAAAGCCATCTACTCATGCAACTGATCTATCATAATGGAGTATGGCAGTCTTGTTGAACGCATTATTGTAAAAAAATACATTATGATTGAGAAAATTGCCTCACTGTTGTCAATTAGCAGGTATGTAATCAAAGTAAATTCATAATGGAATTGTAATTTTTTCCCTTAAATGCAGTACCCTCCTGCATATGCAAAAACCTGTGACTTTGAATCTTGGTGCTTGTTGGATCAGGTCTTTCAATAAACTATTGATACTAACTTAAGGAGGCAGGACATTGTTGCAGTAGTGAATTGCTCTTCTCCCATGGTTCCAGTCAGGGCCAGCGTGGGTACATCTGGGAGCTCCTCCCCTCCAGGGTAGGCAGGTCAGATGATCTTGGAAGACTGGCTCAGAGAGGGGAGGGGCCTCTGGATTGACCCCAGTCTGGCCTAAGCCTTCAGCATAGGCAGGTCGCTACCTTCGGAGCTCCTGTCTCTTAAAAAAAAAAAAAGGATCGCGTTTGAGGCACGGAGCGACGAGGGATAGGAAGACTATTTTTTCTGATTTAAAACAGCCCTTTTCAGGGCTTTCTGGGGGCAATCAGCCTGGCCTAGGCTTGAAGTGCCCTCAGTCATCCGTTTTCTTGGCGCCCAGGCACCCGATCGCGCCGCGATCGTCGCAGGTGCCATCTTGAAAAGGAAAAAAAAAGGTGCGAAATGGAGACATCTTTCCCGGCCATTCCCTAACCCTGTGTCTGGCCCAGATAAGGGAAGGGTAACGTGCCGGCAACATCCCTAACCCCCGCTCTCTGTCGAGGTGGGGATGGGTCACTAATCTAGCGTCCCTCTGATCGCTCTAACCCCCTTCCCTCACGGGTCTTCGGGGACAGCGGCTATCTTTTTTGGGCACTTCAGCAACAGCACTTCACAGCGTTTGCGTGAGAGTCTTGGTGGTGAGTGTACTGCGTTTTGCCTAAGAGACTTAGACATGTCCATCTCGGAGGGACCTCCTGATCAAGTCCAGACCCCAGAAGCCACTGTCACCATGGCGGTAGGGGATCTAGATGCCACCCTGCAGCGCATGGTCTCTGCAGCTATAGAGAGAGCCATGGCAAGTATGCAGTTTGCTCCATGGGGTCCCGTAATGCAGAGCCATACCCCGGACGTGCAAGATGATGTGCCAGGACCAGCACCATGTCCCAATTACTCAGGGGGAGCAAAGGGCTGCCAAGGCAGGTGTCTCTCTTCCTCAGAAGAGACACAGGTCCTCTAGTGGGGATAGTATAGACCTCACACCGGCCCAGCGTTCCAGGCTGGATGACTCTGATGAGGCTGAGGAGGCTTACTTGGTTCTTTTAGAGGAGGGAGAGCTCTCTGAAGAGGAATCACCCATGGAGAGCCAGAGTAACAGACTATTTAGAAGAGAGCTGTTTCCTACAAAGTGCTTAGAATTTTGCAGCTGTCCAAAGAACAAGATCCCTGCTCTTCTTCGGCAGACAAGGCTTGGGGAGTGACAGATGCTTTCCCAGCTCAACAGGAGCAGATCAAGGGCTTCCCTCTGCCTGAATACTTTCGGCAGGTCATTGATAAGGAGTGGCAGGCTCCGGCCAAGCACAAGGATACATCGAGATCATATAAAAAGTACTATGAGCTCACACCTGAGGAAATGAAGCGTCTCAAATTGCCTGTAGTTGACGCGCCCGTGGCAGCCCTGAGCTCTGCATATGTTCTACCAACGGATTTTGAGGGCATGCGTAAGGATGGAGTGGACCGTCGTATAGAGGCGGCTGTACGTAAAACCTTCGATGCGTCAGCTGGGGCTCTACGTGCTTCGGCAGTGGGCTCTCTCTTCGCTAGAGCGTCTTTTTTGTGGATTCATGACCTTTTAAAGAATTTCCAGATTCCAGAGGAAGCAAGAAGAGAGCTTAATAAGATCTCTACCGCTGCAGCTTTCGTATCAGACGCAACATCTGATGTGCTTCAGTTTTCAGCTAGAGCAATGGCAGGCACGGTGGTCGCCAGACGTAGCACCTGGCTTCGCCACTGGGATGTGGACGCCACGTCTCAAGCCAAAGTAGTAGGCATCCCATTCAAGGGAGACAAGCTCTTTGGGGAGGATTTAGTCCCTCTCCTGGTTGAGACAAAAGGAAAAAAGCAGGCTCTCCCCACCAGGGAGAGAACTTTCAAGCCTCAATCAAAGCAGACGCCCAAGTTTTTTCGAGGCAACAGAAACCAGTCCACTAGTTCCTCTTCTTCATCTCAGCCCAATCCTCCCTCCTTTCGTGGGCAGGGAAAACCAAGGCAAAGCAAGCCAAGCTTCAAACCTCGGAATAACAACCAGCCACAGTTCTCTAGCAAGGGACCTAAGTCCCACTCGGCGTGACTACCTCGAAACCACAAAGATCGGCGGTCAGCTCCAGCACTTCGCCGACGCATGGGACCAGACCACCACAGACCGCTGGTCCCAAGACACGGTGAGATGGGGATACACCCTGGAACTGAGGTCTCTACCACAGGAACGCTTCATTCAGGTAACTCGTCTGGCCTGTCCTTTAAAACATCGCAAGGTCTTGGACGCTATCCAGCATAGCGTGCGATAGAGCTATCTATCAGCATAGGTGCGATAGAGCCCGTTCTGTGGTCAGAGAGGGGGACCGGGGTGTATTCTCACTTCTTCACCGTACCCAAAAAATCAGGGGACATGAGGGCCATCCTCAACCTTTGCTGGCTCAATCGTTGGATGAGACAGCCAAGATTCAAGATGGAAACTCTGAGGTCCATCCTCCTTGCCATCAAGAGGGGCGAATTCTTAGCCTCCCTCGACCTGCAGGAGGCGTACCTTCACATTCCAATTCACTTGGCGCACAGAAAATTTTTGCGCTTTTGCTATCAGGACAGGCACTATCAATATCGTGCTCTGCCGTTCGGCCTGTCATCCGTGCCCAGAGTCTTCACCAAGATTCTAGTGGTGTTGGTAGCGCACCTCCGCCAGCGGGGGGTGGCAGTATTTCCTTATTTGGACGACATTCTTGTCAAATCACACACCTTCCACCAGGGGGCAAGGCATGTGGACTTGACAGTGCAGTGTCTATGACGTCACGGATTCGTTGTGAACCTAGAAAAGAGCAGCCTTGTGCCGTCCCAGATTATCAACCACCTGGGAGTGACCATCAACACAGCGGCTTTTACTGTCTCACTGTCCCAGGAACGTCAACACAGGATCAGGCTCCTAGCTGCCTCAATTCTCCAAGACAGAAACTCGGATGCCATGACTCTGGCGCGTCTTCTGGGAATGCTCACCTCCTGCCAGGATGTGATCCCATGGGCTCGCTTCCAGACCAGGGCCCTTCAACATCTTCTCCTTCCACATCAGGACGTGATATCATCCAACCGGCGCATTCCGATCCACCTGAACAAATCCACGCAGGCCGATCTTCGTTGGTGGTTAGCCCCTCCATCGTCTGTCTCAGGGCGGACCCATTCGGATCAAGTCGCACACCTTAATCTTCACGGACGCCAGCCTGATGGGCTGGGGGGCCCACTCAGGCACACAAATACACCAGGGCTGCGTGGATTTGTGCCATTTTCTTGGCCCTGCAGACATTTGTTCCCAATCAGCAGGACAGGAGTGTCCTAGTCTACACGGACAACACCACGGCATGGTCTTACATCAATCGCCGGGGGGGACGAAATCCCCGTCCCTCTACAGGGAAGCAATTCCAGTGGGCGGAGAGCAACATAGCATCCATCCACGCAGAACATGTCCCGGGCGTAGAAAACGTTCAAGCCAACTGGCTGAGTCGGCAACACCTGGACCAGGCGGAGTGGTCGCTGCACCCGGACAGCTTCAAGTTGATCACCAGGACTTTCGGTCATCCGCAGATGGACCTCTTCGCCACGCACCTGAACACACGCTGTCATCGGTTCTTTTCAAGGGGAAGATGTCCGGGAACTTGGGGGGTGGATGCCCTTCAACAGTGCTGGCCGAGAGGGCTCCTTTATGCCTTCCCACCGCTCAACATTCTGCTAAGAGTCCTCGCAAAAATCAGAGACGAGCGTGCGGAGGTAGTACTGGTAGCACCTCACTGGCCGAGAAGGCCGTGGTTCGCCGATCTGATGGACATGGCACAAGAACCACCTCTCCGTCTACCTTCTCGGAACGATCTCCTGATGCAAGGCCCCATACAGAGTTTACAATTACACCTGGAGAAGGTTTGTAGCATGGTGTACAGGTAACGGGGTTCCACCCATCAGACCAAAGGTGAGACACCTCCTGGACTTCCTCCAGGCCGGGCTGGAAAAAGGGTTAAGCACGGCCACATTGAGACGTCAGGTCTCAGCCATTGCCTCCATACTGGGGTTCCCACGCGGGAAGGCCCTTTCATCCCATCCTCATGTGAGAAAGTTTTTAAGGGGAGTTGCCCTCATTAATCCTCCTACTGTCCACAGGGTGCCCACGTGGGACTTGCCGCTGGTCCTGAAGGCTCTCACAAGAGAACCGTTTGAGCCTATGACCACCTGCTCTCTAAGGGATTTAACTCTGAAAACGGTTTTCCTAGTAGGGATAGTCTCAGCAAGACGGGTTTCAGAGTTGGCGGCGTTGTCAGTTGCGAAGGAACTCTGCATATCTCAGAGGACAGGGTGACCTTGCGACTTGACCCAACTTTCTTGCCCAAAGTGAACACACTTTTTCACCAATCAGAGGAGGTAGTTTTACCTTCCTTCTGTCCCAACCCTGTACATATCAAAGAGAAACAGTGGCATACCCTAGATGTTCGCAGGGCGCTGAGTTATTACCTCTCTAGGACTCAGCCTCTCAGAAGATCCGAGGCCCTGTTTGGACATTTTCACACGAAGAGACTGGGTTCCAGGGCTCTATCTCACACCATTTCCCGGTGGGTCAGAGAGGCCATTGCCTCCGCATACAGGGCTAGGGGAGCACCTGTGCCAGATGGCATCGTGGCACATTCCATCAGGGCAGCAGGTACCTCGGCTGCCTTCAAGGCACATCCATCACTTGAGGCAGTCTGTAAGGCGGCAACCTGGCTGTCTCCCAATACCTTTATTAGACACTATAAGGTGGATCAATATGCGAGGCAGGAAACTGCTTTCACTAGGAGAATCCTGCAGACGGTCGTGCAGGATGCCTCAGTCTAGTCCCACCCTTTAATAATATCTCGTAGAGGAATGGCTTGGGTACATCCCAGATGTACCCACGCTGGCCCTGACTGGAACCATGGGAGAAGGGGAAGGTTTGACTTACCTGTGAACTCCCCTTCTCCATGGTTCCAGTCAGGGCCAGCGTCCCGCCCTCAGACAGCTGAGGCTCCTGCACGAGGGTCTGGACGGTCCTTCCGTTCATTTTGTAAATACTTTTCCCATGGAGGTATAGGCTACTACCTGTTAGTCGTTTGGGGCAGGTGAGGGTTCTCCGCTCCACTTCCTCACCCTTCGGCACACGACTCTTCGTGGAACATCTCACGATGGGGTCTGCTCATCAACACAGAGAGGGTATCTTTTCTTCAGAAGCTTTGTTTCTACTGGAGTCAATCCAGAGGCCCCTCCCCTCTCTGAGCAAGTCTTCCAAGATCATCTGACCTGCCTACCCTGGAGGGGAGGAGCTCCCAGATGTACCCACGCTGGCCCTGACTGGAACCATGGAGAAGGGGAGTTCACAGGTAAGTCAAACCTTCTCGTTTCCTGTACAAAATGTTTGGATATGCTTTTCCAGCACTCATCTATATATATATATATATATATATATATATATATATATATATATATAAAGAAGAGCGTGTGTGTGTGTGTGTGTGTGTGTGTGTATGTTTCACATAGGCTCCTCAACGCCTGCAGCGATCGGCACGAAACCTGGCATGCATACGCCTTGCGGCCTAGCGACAAACACTGCGGGGGGCGGGGCCCCCAAGCACCCCTGGAGGTGGGGGTACGCGGGGGTGCCCGCGTGAAAACGGTCAAAAACGGCCGAAATCGGTGTCAAATCCATAGTTTCCAGATGGATTTGTGCCGAGATGAGTGGCGATGCTTCCGACGCCGTTGGAGTCCGGGTTCAGCCCCCCTCGACATGGGGGGGCAAGAAGGGGTGCGAAACAAAACGTCCACCATGCTCCGCTGTGACGCCTGGACCGATTGGCACCAAACTCAGCATGAGAAAGCCTAGCTGCCCGGCCACAAACACTGCGGGGGTCGGGGGCCACTAGCACCCTGGGGGCAGGGGTGCGCAGGGGCCCCCACATGAAGACGGCCGAAAATGGCCAAAATAGGCATCGAGTCCATAGTTTCCGGGGTCACCGAGACAACCGGCGACACTCCCGATGCCGGTGGAGTCCGGGTTCAGGCCCCCCTCGGCACGGGGGACCAGAAGGGGTGCTAAACAAAACATCCACCATGCCGTGCTGGAATGCCTGGACCGATCAACACGAAACATGGCACACATACACCTTGCGGCCTGGAGACAAACACTGTGGGGGTCAGACCCCCCTAGCACCCCTGGGGGTGGGGGGTACGCGGGGGTCCCCATGAGAAAATGGTCGAAAACGGCCAAAATTGGCGTCGAATCCACAGTTTCCAGGGTCGCCGGGGCGAGCGGCAATGCTCCCGACACAGTCGGAGTCCGGGTTCGCCCCCCTTGGTGTGGGGGGTGAGAAGGGGTGCAAAACAAAACGTCCGCTATGCCCTGCTAGAACACCTGGAGCGACGCGCACCAAACTTGGCACGCGCGTGCCTTGCAGCCTGGTGACAAACACTCCGAAGGTCAGGCCCCCCCCTAGCGCCCCCAGGGGTGAGGATGCCCCGGGGCCCCCACGTGAAAACAGTCAAACACAGACAAAATCGTCATTGGTTCTGTAGTTTCTGGGGTTGCCGAGGTGAGCGGCGACACTCCCGATGCTGTGGGAGTTTGGATTCGCCCCCCCTCAACGTGGGGGGTGGGAAGGGGTGTGAAACAAGACATCCGCCATGCCCCACTGCGACGCCTGGAGCAATTGGCGCCAGACCCGGCATGCGTATGCCTTGCAGCCTGGCGACAAACACTGTGGGGGTCAGCCCCCCCCCCAGCGGCCCGGAGGTGGGGATGTGCAGGGGGCACCACATGAAGACGGCCGAAAAAGGCCAAAATTGACGTCGGAACCGTAGTTTCCGGGGTCACTGAGGTGAGTGCTGACGCTCCTGATGCAGTTGGAGTCTGGGTTCAGCCCCCGTCAGCATGGGGGGCGAGAAGGGGTGCAGAACTCATAAACTCTCGAAGATCATTTTGTTACCCGGGCAACGCCGGGTAACAAAAAGCTAGTAGCTATATATTTTAAATGCATTGTATCAGAACTTTGAAATGGCCATTCTATTTGCATCTCTCATCACCAGCTACCATAAATTGAGTTTAATTTTTGTTCTCCCAGTGGCCCAGTTTAAATATCACATGGAACCATGGTTTAATTCTAGATAGTGTGGCTCATCTCTTCTGCCCCCTCACTTTGCAGATGAGGGGAGGAAGATTTCTGCTGCCAATCTTCTTTAAACGAGTCACAATTGACTGTGATATCCAAACCCAGCAAATCTTAGTTTGTTCTAACCAGTATTTAAAAGCAAGACAAAGCACAAAAATGGAGTATAATCCACACAATATGCAAAACGACTTCTTTACTTTTTGCTTACTTGTTATGTTTTTCTTCTCTTTAATCTGTATGGGTGGCTGACTCTTTATTTTATTAAAACATTTGCTGTGGTTTTAAGGATTGTTTGCAGCTGTTACCAGAGATATGGGAGACTTGGGGGATGTGATGCACTTTCATAACCTGATTTGTTGTCAAATTCTGATTAGAACCAATGAGGATGTGCCAGATTGTTGTTAAATGCTGATTGGAAGTAGAGCTTTCCTTACATTGTGTAATAGGATGAGTTGCATGGAAGTTGCACAGAACTATGATTAAACCATACATGATGGCTAAATCAGGCCCTTCTCGCTTTCTCTTGCTCTCGCACATTGTGTTATTAGTTTGTGTTATTAGTTTGTGTTGGACATCAACTAAGATTTTTCAGTTGACACCACTGATGTTTATATAGTTTGTTATTGTTTTGTAGTTTAACACAACAGCAAAGCAGCTGATAGAACTGGACAAACCCTCAGGTTCTGCAGTAGATTCTGGAGAAGGCACATCTGGTACATCCCACAGCAATTCAGTCCAAAAGCACATGGATACCAAGAAGAACACCAAAAAACGCCACTCCTTTACTTCCCTTACCATGTCCAGCAAGGCTTCACAATCTGCTCAAAACCGTCATTCAATGGAAATCAGTCCTCCTGTCCTCATCAGTTCCAGTAATCCCACTGCTGCAGCTCGTATAAGTGAACTTTCAGGTCTTTCCTGCAGTGCACCTTCTCAGGTAATTTGCTGGAAGCAGAATACAAAGTGTATCATGACTTTTTAAATGAACAATTTTTAAAGATTGTCAAAACAAATGGAAGATAATTGCAGCTGATTCATTTGGATGTGTGCAAGCAGTCTTTAATGATACATAGGGATTATTTTCATGCACTCTAAAATACAATAACCTGAAGAAAGCTATTCTTGCTTTCAAGAAGAAAGCTAAGACTTTCAAGAAGCTAAGACTTCTTTCAGTTTAGTCTTTTGTTTAAAGAACAGTCGTGGCACATAAGCTCTTACATCAGTGTTTCCCCACCTGGGGGTCATGACCCACCGTTGGGAAACTTTTCTGGGCCATTCCCCCTTAAGGAATGCTGTGGGCATCCTGGGAGCTCTTACCGCATGGGGTTGCGCCAGCCTCTGAAAAGGTCTGGGAGGCCTGCAGCTCACTCTGTGAGCCTCCCAGATGCTGTAAAAAGCCCCGTTTTGCACACTCAAAGCACTTCCTCTTTTCACATAAGGCAGGCACGACCCCCCCCCCCGATGTGGTTCAGCACTAAATCTAGCTTGTCTGATTTGGACATTGTAACAAACTATGGTTAAAGCAAAGGAAGAGAAGGTATCCACTTAAGATATCTGCATTTAATCTTTTGATTTGATTCAGTACAGGTGGGGCCTAGTTATCTGCAGGCGTTCTGTTCCAGGACCCTCCCCCCTCCCCGCGGATACTAAAAACCACTAGTAATCAAATCAGTGGGTTTCAGGTCCAAACATGACCAGAGCTGAAGTACACAGAGGCCGCCTGCAGGCCTCTGCAAGCTTTAGAATGAAGCCTAGAACAATTTTCTGGGAACTTCTGGTTTTTGCTGAAAACTAGAAGTTCCCAGAAACATATATAATAGTATGAGAATTCCCTATTACTTGAATAGTTCAGTATATTTGTTTTTTAAAAATTCTGGTCTATATTTTATTTGCTCTGTGCCAATCCATCAGTTTTTCTCTAATGTTTCGGCTGTTTCATACATGGATTCTTAAAAATGAAGCATATGAAATGTGATGTGAATTAAGAATAGCAAGGCAATGTTATTTCTTATTGGTATAACCAACCTTCCTATGGCAAAACTAAGGTACCTCATAAATATTTTAAGAATTTATACCCCGCCTTTCCCATACCAAAGCGATAGGGATATTGGATGAAATATCCAATATCTCAACCAATAGATTGAGACTGAATCAAGAAAAGAGAAGTCCTCCTGGTCAGGAAATCCTCAGTGCAGGCACTGAGTCATTTACCCACTCTGAATGGGGTGGCACTCCCCCTGCACAGTCTGGGAGGGGTCCTGGATTATCATCTGTTTTTGGAGAACCAGGTAGCAGCTGTGTTTCTAGAGAAACACAGGTATTTACCAAAGTAGGTATTTACCAAGGTAGGTAGGTATTTACCAAGCTTCTATTTGTGTGCCAACTGTGACTAGAGCCATTCAGACCTGGCCACAATGGTTCACACGTTAGTGATTTCAAGACTGGACCACTGTAACTCACTGTACACAGGGCTTCCCTCAAGTTCGGAAACTACACAGTGCAAAATGCAGCAGCCCGAGTGGTTACAGGGGCAAGATGGTTTGACTCAGTAGGACCACTCCTTCTGCAGCCACACTGGCTGCCCATTCATTTCCAATCTCAATTTTAGATGATTGCATTGACCTTTAAGGCCCTTCATGACTTAGGCCCAGCCTACCTAAAGGACCACCACCTCCCATACCAGTCCACCCTCTTAGGTCATCTAAAGGGGCTCTCTTTTAAGTACCCTCTCTGTCCCAAGTTAAAGGGATGGCAGCTCGAGGGCAAGTTTTCTCTGTAGCGGCACCACAAAAATGGAATTCCTTTCCAGAAGAATTAAGAATTACACACTCTCACAGCCTTTCGGAGAGGGCTCAAATCATACCTGTTTCATCTGGTCTTTGGATATAGTTGGCTGGCTGCCCTCTGTCCCTCTAGAATAGTACTATAGCTTGACTGCTCCCCTGGAGAATTGTTTCCCCTCCACCATGACCAGATGAGAAGAGTTGGGTTTTGCCCTGTTTTTGAATGTTCTGTTTATTCATGTTAAACATTTAATATTTTTAATGCTGTTTTGTGTTTTACTTATTGTTTTATGTTCTTTGAAAGCCGCCTTGGCATTTGCTTTGGCAAAATAAAAATATTTATGAGGTACCTTAGTTTTGCAGTAGAAAGATAGGTTATACCAATAAGAAATAACATTGTCCAAGTCAAAGTGAATGTGATCAATTTTTATCTGTAAAATGCCTTACAAACTCATTGCAACGGCGAGGTGAGCACTCTGGCTTGTTTGCAGAAGGGTTTAGTGGAGCAGCTCGCAAACAGCTCATAAGAGTTCCCCTGGGCAGCTTGTTGCAGATGCAATGCTGGCAGAGAAAGATGCTTTCTTTGCTGCTATCACTGCCATTGAATAGGCCCTGAAATGGGCACTAAGATGTGAATGATCATCCACACAAGTTTTCCTCCATTGTTGTTCCAAGCATCTGCCAAGTCCTTTCTTAGCCCATAGTTGCTCAGTAAACTGTGGAGCTGTCTTGGCTCTGTGGTAAGACTGAAGCCTTTCAGAGCAATCTGATCCAGGGCTCTAGCCAACCCTCCGAACCAGAAGGTGGCCAGAACATTGGAGGATCACCAGTTTGGGAAGCAGGAAGAGTTCCCAGTGCCTTCAGGAAATCATCTGGATCCATCAATCTCAGAGGGTGGTCCCTACCAGTTAGGTAGGGTAACACCTTGCTTTGCAAGGGTGTTCAATTGTGATTTGCAAGGGTGATACTTTTGATGATGAATTTTGTTGTAACACATTTAAGGCAAGTATGTTTTTTTTTAGTACACATCTATTCTGCCTTGATTATCTGTTCTTGCTTTTTCCCCCCCCAGGTTCATATCAGTACCACAGGGCTAATTGTGACCCCACCACCCAGCAGTCCAGTAACAACAGGGCCTTCATTTACCTTCCCACCAGAAGTCACATACCCAGCTGCTCTTGGTGTAAGTATTTGATGATATCAAAATCCTTGATGTATCTTTAGCAGCTGTGGAAACTGCATCTTCTACTGGTGGTTTGAGCTGTTCTTTAAATTCGTTTTGTGCAGAATGCAGTTTAGCTGTATGAAAAACATGTTCTGATGCTGGGAAATGGGGGGAAGTGTCTTTGAACTTGTAAAATTCAGCACTTCTTATTGACTGTAGAACAAATAAAGTAGCTTAAGCTGAAAGTTTATTTTTCTGTTCTGTGGGTAGGAAAATCTTACCTGTTCTAGCAGTCTTTCTGTGATTCTAAACTAGGAATGAATTCTACAGTACTGTTGACGAAACAATATGAAAGAGGCTCTCACAATTCGTAGATAAAGATTCCTTAAATCACTTGGTTTTTAAAAGCTCTTCTGTAAGGAATTGAATATCAAGGATAACATAATTAGGACTTGGTAGGGGTGTTGTGAGTTTTGTTTTAACCAGAAATTCAAGTTCCATTGGATCTAGTTTAATGTTTGTATTGCCATCATCTGGAATATAATGTGGTTTCATACATGTATCAAATTAACTTTTCTTAGAATTTAAATTCTAAATCTTACACAAATTTGTCTTGATTTTTTTTAAAAAACAAAACACCTAATCACCATAATTTTTAAATATATTGAAACATGTGTTAGGTTTTAGAAAGTAAAATGTAATTTAAATGACCATGTTTATGGCTTTATTAAATACATCAATAGTTTCGAAGGCAGAAACCCAAAATTCAAGGAGCCGCATGGCT
The DNA here is from genome assembly GCA_029204185.1 of Lerista edwardsae. Taxonomy (NCBI): domain Eukaryota; kingdom Metazoa; phylum Chordata; class Lepidosauria; order Squamata; family Scincidae; genus Lerista; species Lerista edwardsae. Next base: position 21,766,398 of record JAJKFI010000003.1, read on the forward strand.
CTTGCAAAGGGCTAATGCTCAACCAGTGGAAATTATTTGACTTTCTTCCACTAAGACCGTGATCCATGCCAATTCACAAACTACATTTGATACTTTACTCAATTTGAAAAACAGTTTGCTTTGAAGACCAAATGTCATTATTAGAAATAAATTTGTGTATTGCTAACTGGGCAATAGGCACTTTTTCAAGTGGTGTTCCACTTCTATTTAGCAGGGGGAGAGTAATTGTCCCTCTTTACCCCTGCGCAGTGTCTTTTCTAGTGGCTGTTGCTGGTGGTGTTCTGCATTTTGTTTAGATTGTGAGCCATTTGGAACAGGGACCCATTCAACTTTGTTATTACTATTTGCCTGTAAACTGCTTTGTGAACTTTGTGTTGAAAAGCGGTAGGTAGGTAGGTAGGTAGGATGGATGGATGGATGGATGGATGGATGGATGGATGGATGGATGGATGGAT
>JAJKFI010000003.1:21766862-21790940 GCA_029204185.1 Lerista edwardsae
GATGGATGGATGGATGGATGGATGGATGGATGGATGGATGGATGGATACTGGAGAAGAACAATGTATTGCTAAAACATATAGGATATTGTTGAAATATGAGACAAGAGGAACAAGCTAAAGAATGTATGATACAACGGGCAAAAAATGTTGGTTATGAGATTTCAATGGAACAGTGGGAAAATTTGTTGAGTAAAAGATTGAAATTCACATTAAATGTAAATTTTAAAGAGAATTTTTACAAGATGATGTATAGATGGTACCGGTTAAAGTAGCAAAAAATGTATAAAAATGTGTCAAACAAATGTTGGAAGTGTCAAAACCAAGAAGGTACATTTTACCACATGTGGTGGTCTTGTACGATAGCAAAAAGATACTGGATTCAGTTACTCCAGCAGATGGAGTGGATTTTTAAGGTAAATGTACAGATGAAACCAGAAGCATTTTTGCTGGGTATACTTGAGGATCAGGTTCCAAAAGACTTGGAAATTTTATTTTTGTATATGACAGTTGCAGCAAAGATACTTTATGCACAATATTGGAAGGTTCCAGAAGTACCTTCAATTGAAGTTTGGTGGCTAAAAATTTTGGGTTTAATGGAAATGGACAAACTTACAATTTTACTTAAAGAGAAGTCGGTAAAGTCATTTATGAATAACTAGAAACCACTCATTGACTTCCTGCGTGAGAAAGGAAATTTTGGAGTAATGAAATATGGTTTGGATGAGTAGATGGATGATTTTGATGTAAGATAGTTTACTGGGGATTAAAATAAATGATAAGGAGATTAAAAAAGAAGTAACAAAGGAAAAGAAGAGGAGGTTGGTTAAGAGACACAATTTCCAAATGTACTAATTACTAATATATAGTAAGGTTGTAAGAAATTTAGATGCATTGCTCCACGCTTGTTTTGTATATTCTGAATTTGGTCTTCGTTTAGTTTTTGTTTTGTGGTGGTGAGATTGTTGTTTTAAAAAAATACAATTTTTTAAAAAAGAAAAACAGTTTGCCATATAGTTATTCAAGAAAAACAAATCTAATACCTGCTTGGAACTCTGAGAACCAATTCGACCTTTTTCAGTCAGCATGCTTCCTAGATTGTGAGCCCATATATTGTATATTTCCAGAAATTTTTGTCATGTGGATCTATGTTAGTCACATTTTGTATTCACATTCTTACACTAGCAGTTTCATATACCTTAACTTTTAATTGATGCTCTTATGAAAAATATTTGGATCATAAGTGCAAGATATTAGGTAGTAAAACTAAAACTCAATCTGTGTGAACACTTCTGCCTTGTGACACCTTCCAGTAGCTGATACGTAAAAAAATGTGTGATTGACCACAGTAACTTGTTAATTGTTTCTGAGCTGCTTCAGTTTGCACTGACAGAACAAATAATCCTGTTGTAGTCAAGTTGCTGAATCTTGTTGGCTTAGTTTAATGCTCACTGATCTGATAAGACCTGCTAAATTCAGTTTTCAATCAAGAGCAAAGTATTTCCCACACATTTGCCTGGTTAAATAATTAGATATATGTGTAGGAGTCATGTGATGGTCACCATATGGTGGTTACTCTCTATATGGAGAAGGGTTCAAACCCTTACTTACCTACAGCTAAGTCCAGATTTATCTCATTTCCCCTTCCTACTTCCATTTTCTGAGTGCTGCAGAAGAATAGTTAACTGAATTTAACTACATGAGCTGTGGCTAGAGATGTGTGCATCCCTACATTATGTTACTTTCATATGTATATCTGAGATACAAAATAGATACTTAAAAGCATTAATAAGGTAGTGTACCTTGATCAGAGTGTACCTGTGGTGGTGAGTGCAGTGTAATGTGAGTGTATTTGGTGCATCCGATTGAAATCAGTGGAAAAGGTTTGTAGGAGTCCCTGCTCTTTTACCCCAAGTTGCTAGCACTAAAGGCAAGGAGGGAAGGGGAAAAGGAGGGCTAGAGATGTAAGAAAGCACCAGGTATATTTACCTATCCAGTTGTAGGGTCCGTGGGTCAGCAGTTCTGTGTGCAGGGTGGTGGACACTCGGGGAGTGACCCTGTGAGAAGTCTTGATGGTCACTCAGGGAGTGACAATTTGTTGTGACAAATTGCCTCCGCATTTAAGGATTTTGTAGTTGCTTCTACACGCAGGGGATTAATGTGTAACTTTGTGTGTGTTGGCTTTAATGTAGGGCTGGATAAGTTGGGTATGAATGAAGGGAATTCCTTCTAGTCAAGCAGGATGTGCACACAGCTAGTGGTGTCAGCGAAAATATACATTACTTTGGTAAATACATCGAGATGGCTAAAAACCTAGAATGAGGCTTGCATAAATTAATGTAAAATGTAGGTATCCAACATACAAGATTTCCTGGAATTGCATTAAGGAAAGCAAATACAAAATGTAAACAATGCAAAGACGCCTGACAGGATTACATTCATCTACAGATGAGATTATCATTTTCCTTCCAAGATGGAAGGAGGGAAATAGAGAGTCTTCCGTCTTGACCAAAGTCTTTGGCCTATGTCTTTCAGAGTTCAGCCTGCATTTTGGGTTTTTATTGCTGTGGCCTGTGGATTGTTGCTTGATTTTAGAGTTCATGATATTAATATAACTAGGAATAAAAGTAAAATAAAGAAAGAGTGAGATGTACTGGTAACATTAGAATAGGCTGACAGTCCATAGTTGGGTCACAGATCTCCTGGCTAATTAGCTTCTCCTGGCTAATAGCACCTAAATTTCAACTACTTTTTCCTCATCTAGCCAGTCATTGACTCCAGACAGTGATTCAAGATTTTCAAAACTTTCCCAAAACCACATAAAAATTCAAACCTGGACATGATCCATGTAATAGTGACATCCAATGCTAAATCCCATGGTGACCTATCCCAGAAGTTTCATGTAGATATTCAATAACGCAGGAAATAAGATTGAGACCAGTGGTGGGATTCAAATAAATTAACAACCGGTTCTATGATGTCATAGCCGGAGCAAAAAAAAAAGCCGAAGCCAGTGCTGTGTGCTGTGTGCCTGTATAGACATTATTGAAAAATGTCAGAGGCCAGCTGACACCCACCCAAATAGATAACTGTGAAAAGAGCAAGAGGAAGCATTTCTCATTATATTTGTTCAATTATTCTGAAATCCAGATAAGGGATAACCAACCTGTAGTAGCTTTCAGAGTCGCAAACTGCTTAGCAGCTACAGTATCGACAGATTCAGCCTCTCTACTTACGATGTGATCATTGTATCTTTACTTGAAGTTAATGAACCAACCAAAACCATCATTGAACGGCTTCACTGGGCCATCATCATTCTTTTATAGTCCTTCATGACCTCCTTGAGTGCGCTTTTCCTGGGCTGCGGACAAGCTGACTGGTTTGTTGTGCTGATTTTTATCTTTGGTCCACGTGCTCAGCATCTGCTCCATGTATTCCGTTATAGAACTTGGAGCATAAGATATTTTCTTTGCACTTGCAGATGACCCTGATTGAGCACTTTTGTTTCTCTTCTCAGCAGTGTCTCAAATGATACAAACAGTGCTCTCACTTAAACCAACTGTGTGACCAACATCTGCCACATGCTCTCCTCTCCGAAGGCGGTTGATCCCATCTAATATCACATAAATTGTAATTGGTTTTATGCCTTTTTAGCTTTGGGCTCCCCAGACAAGGCAGATGGAAGTTTTCCAGACATGGCTGATGGGGAAAAAAAAGTTCATACACAAAAAAAGCTTAAAATATCATTCACATGCATGCTGCTGACCAAATATGCAGAGTCATGTGGGAAGTTTCACTGCATTATTTCAAAAATTTGTTCATGTAAATGAGGTTTTGGTATTTGTTCAACAAGCGCATTATTTCAAAAATGTGTAAATCAAATGCTTGCAAAATGAGTTCCCTGTCCAGTGGGCTCCTGGGAGGGTTTCCTTAAGAGAGGGTGTACAGCTGCCATTTTAAGTAGTGGTGTGGATGTGGTAGATGCTCCCTCCAGTAGGCATGAAACATGCAGAAGGAGGCATAATGTTCCAGGGAGGGATGGGATTGTGAGACAGAAGACATGGGTGGATTGAATGGCATTTAGCAGAGGATATTCATTGATACACATTAGGGTTGGGGATGACTACTTGCCTCATAATTCCAACCTGAGAAGAATAGCAACTTTGCTCTAATGATCTTTCTCTGTGTGTGGTTTTAGATGGTGTCAGTGATGTCTTCTATTTAATTCCCATTTTCAGTACCAGTGGCCATGTGTGGGCCTCAGACTACCAACCAGGAGCAGATTTCCGGCTCCCACTACAGATTTCATTATCCATGGTTTTCAGCATCTGCTGGGGTTCTGAGAATCCCCATGTATGCCAAGGCACTACCTGTAGTAGCAAATTATGTTGAATTAACACAATCACTGAAAGTTTTCTGTGAATGACACTTTGCGTAAACCTTTCTTGATCAGTAGCTTATTAATTTCTATATGAGAATTGAATATTGCATTTGTTTTTCTGTATATAATGCTACAATCTTGGCAGCCAATAGAACAGAAAATAGGTAGGAAGCAAATTTTGAGCAGCCAGAGATTAAATGTCAACAGTGAAATGGTTTTGAAAAATTAAGGCTTGCTATTGTGAACTTCAGTCCATACCTGTTGTAGCTCAAACAGATGAATGTGTATTTTTCCTCAGGAGCGTCAGTAACCAACTATATAGAGAACAATCTGAAGTTTTCTACCTTGAAAAAGTAACAATTGTTCCATTAATTTTTTTCTTTTTAGAGGAATTCCAAGGTCAGCTCACAGCCCAATTAGAACCTGCCTGTTAAAAGAATTCTGGCTTTCCATTTTTCAGCTTGTTAAAAATTGCCAATAATCCCAAATTTCTGAGGCTAGCACTTAAAATAGAAGAATAAGAGAAAGCGAGAGCACTAGTACAGTGACTGTATTCTTTTGTACAAGCTCTTTATAGCCCAAGTTTGAAAATATATTTTGTTCCTCAAGGAAAGGGTTGCAGTAGATTGTTCTGAAATTGTTTCTTGTTGCTTTTAACATCCGAAGCAGAAACAATAATGGATTGTAGTCCATTTTAACCATTGCATATTAGTGCTGCTCTTTGGAAGGTTTTTGGCTTTCTATCAAGAATTTGCATTAAAATGTGCATTTAGGGTTAACCTATGAACTTTTCTATTCTGTCGCTTAAAACTCTGTTTTCAGAAAAAGCAGATCATTGGGATTTGTCCAGTTAGCTTGGACTGTATCAAGAGAGCAAAATGTTATTAATTTTTTGCTAATTACAGGCCTGTTTTAGATTTTGTGTATGTATGCACCTATGTATAAATACTATTTGCAGTTGAATATTGATGTCGAGAGTTACATGTCTTGGTTTTTTATATTCTTCTAGAGTATGAATCCCCCTCTCCCACCACCACCACCTCTGTTATCTACTACAATACTTGCCCCAACTTCTACTGGATTGTCTTCAGGAGTTGCACAAAAGTCTGCATCAGGATCGACCGAGCAAATAGCACATTTGCGTCCACAGTCAAGACCAAGTGTGTAAGTGAAATAAAAATGTATTAATGATTAGCCTGAATGGGTTTAGAGGATCAGAGTTGCAAAAGAACAAGAAGACATTTCTGAAATGGATAAGGAAACATTTATGACACCATCTGGGCTGGAAAATGCTTGCTGTGTGTAACCAGAACATGATTCGATACATGACCTCTGTTTAGCACTTTGTCAGGCTTTTTGCTGACAGCATTTATAGTTTTGATACATCATGTGCTATTGCAGGCTCCATTCTATACATATCTGGAAATATTCATCTATTTGAACAGTGAACATGTGTTCTTGTCCTTGAAGAGTTAGGGATGGCTATCAAAATACTGAACAAATTGCAATTTTAAAAATATTAAAGCCAAAGCAAGTTAATGTTACAGGTCATGCTTGCAATGTTACTGAAGCTTGTTTAGTTTAACTAGTGAGTGGAAGCGTAGAATGATGGCAGAAAGCTGCTATCTCCTGTAGTATCTTCACACTTGTGAACTGAGCAAACTGTTGGGGTATAAATATTTTGTATACAACGTATGTTCTTAACAACATGTCTATAAAAAAAATCACTACATACACTAGTTGAAAAAGGTGGCAGTCAAAGAGATGCCAAAACTCAAAGCAGCTTGAATTTCAAAAATAAACTTGATTCATTACACCAAAAATCCAAGTTGTGTTGGTACAGATGTAAACCCAAATATTAAGCCCAAATAAATACTTCAAGCCATTTTATATAACTCAAATTTTGTTTACTATATTTCCTTAGGAAGCAGACATTTTAAAACAATAGATAATGAGGCATAGTTACAGTCACAAAACAGTCATTATCTGTCAACTTCCATAGGCAAAATCCTCTTCCTTTATAACCAATGCTTTTAGAAGGCAGGGCTCTCTTAAGGATTCTCATCTCCATTGGACATTGGGATGGGAGCTTAGCAACTTGTGCAGATTTAGACTAGCCAAGTGGACAAGCAGGCTTCAAAATGGACCGTCTGTGTTTATGTTGATCGCTAAGGGGAAATGAGATCAGAAAGTAAAATTACTACTATTGGGGCAGTAGTCCTACCTGTCACTGGTAGACAGACATTTGATAAGCTTGGAGAGGAAATGTATTGACTGGTAGTAAAAGATTTGAAACCAATTCTTTGGGGTGTTTCTGTTTTCTGGAATGTGTTTGTTACTGCAAACCTGAGGACCAGTTTTAATTTTTGTATAACTAGCATATCAAAATATTCACCAAAAGAGCTTTTCAGTTATTTTCAGTTATTAGGATAGATTAAGATGGCAGTACGTAGAGATTTAGGCCCAGTTCATCCATTTGCACACAGATGCTTGCCACTTGAAAGCAAAACTACGTAGGAGCTATTCCTTGTGGCAGATTTTGTTAAACAGCATGTTATCTGGTGGAAGTGCTTTCAACAGAAAGAGGATCTGTATGAGGTCATCAAAATTACTGTGGTTACATAGTGAGCTGTTTGCCAAAGTAGTGACATTTTCAAGCAACAGTCACCTTGCAAGTGAACCTTTGAATTGCAGCAGTAAGAAATGGCTAAATAGCTTAACTTTCTATTCTTGAGTATAGCTTGCAGAACCTTGTAAACTGCTGTCTTTTTTCCAGGTATATTGCTATTTATCCATACACTCCTAGAAAAGAAGATGAACTGGAACTAAGAAAAGGCGAAATGTTCTTGGTGTTTGAACGTTGTCAGGATGGCTGGTTTAAAGGGACTTCCATGCATACAAGCAAAATTGGTGTGTTCCCTGGCAATTACGTGGCACCAGTCACAAGGTATGACATTGACATATCCTTTGTGAAGAATAAAAGGAGCAGACATTTTTAAGTACTGAATTTTTGTGGTTGCTTTGGTTTGTTTAGGGTTTCGGGGAGAAGGCTTAGCCAATATTCTAAAAAAACCTGTATTACTTTTAACAGGGCAGTGACAAGTGCCTCCCAAGCAAAAGTCCCTGCATCAACTGCTGGTCAGACAGGGCGGGTGGTGACCATGGTCAGCTCTTCCACTGCTGGAGGAACATTGCAGAAACTTCAGGGAAATGGTACAACAATGAACTCCAGTGTGGTACCAACAGCTGTGGTCTCTGCAGCACATATACAAACTAGTCCACAGGCGAAGGTTCTTATGCACATGACTGGTCAGATGACAGTGAACCAGGCTCGCAGTGCAGTTAGAACAGGTATTGCTTTGTTTCTTGGCTTTGATTGTGGTATGCTCAGGATGAACACCCCTGAAAAATCCCCTGGATTTTGTCAACCTTCTAAGCATGGATTAAGCTGTAAGTGTGGAGGGAGAGCCAGTCTCTTCTAGTGAATCTGGGAGTTCTTGGTTAAAGTTCCATTCAACAATAAGATAACTAGGTGATCTTGACCGGTCATTGTCTCTCAGCATCACTTGCAATAGGATGGAATAGGCTAACTCCACATATGCCATACTAATTTCTTTGGAGAAAGAGTTATATATAAATGAAATATGGTCAATATAAAAATGGGTATTCTTGGGACACATGGAGTGTGGTAGGTGTCAGTCCTATTTTCTCCATGAAGCTCAGATTGATTGAAAGCTTTGCAGAATACATTTGATGAGGATGCAAGAAATCTTTTTGTCATACTTAATTATTTTGCTGCATTATTGCCCATATTCAGGGTTTGCCCTTCCTGAATTTCCCTAGTGAAGTTTCAATAGTATTCTGTCAAAGCAATAGTCTTCAACCTTTTTGGGTCTGCCACCCACCTTATAGCACCAACCTAATACATAAGACTCAGTTCTTACAATTGATGTAAGATAACACCTTACAAGACAATAGATGTCCATCCTTCTGTTTTTCTTTCTTTTCAAAATTGTATTCTCCATTGTTTCCCCATCTCTTAAAATTATTAAAAGTGGTAGTTGTGCACTGCTGAAATTAGTTTGGGGAAAAACTGGGTTATGGACCAATTTTAAAGAAAAGAAAAATGTTGCATGATGCTTTGCTTGTCTTCAAAGGCCCAGTTCTGCCATTAAAGTGGCTTGGTGTTATATATGGCTGTTCTGCATCGTTTGTATTAATTTATAGCATCAGGTACTGGTCAGATATTTTTGGTACTTAAACCAAATGGTTTGGAGATCTTGGTTGCTATAATAAAACACCTACACAGGGCTATTTTAAAAACTTGAAACAGAGGTCATGGTGGGAGAGAAGCTTTTAAATAGTGGAACAATTAAGATTTTTCAATCCCATGAAATATTTTCTCTTGTGTTCCTTCTCTTTGCAGTTGCAATACATGGCCAAGAAAGACCTACAGCGACCGTGACGCCTATTCAGGCTCAGAGTTCAGCATGCCTTATTCCTGCTGCTGTAATTATTCCACACCATTCGGTTGCCTCCCAACAGCTTCAACCTCAGCTTTCAAATGCTGCTACTTACATTACAGCTGTGAATATCAACCGGACAAATGTTCCACTGGTTTGTGCAGCAGCGTCAATGAACTCTCCTGTTACCTCTGCATCTCTGGATGGAGATGCAAATGGGAGAATCATGACTGTTCACCCTGGCACTCCAGCCTCCCCAGAGAATACATTAGCAGCTGGTGGAATTACTACTGTCAATAAACCAGATAGAGATGGCAAGGTGGGCAAGACGTTTTGGCTGCCTCCCACTCAGAATGTTTCTTTATAGTGGCCACTATATTAATCTTGAGTACAAAGAATAAACAACAGTGGGATTTTGTGGACCAACTTTAATAGCTTTTATCTCCCACCTTTCTTGATGTTTAACATTAGTGGGTAAGCTGATATGGATGATGGTCAGATTTCTATTCTCTTGAGAAGAAGGCAACTCCTAGTGGGTTGTAAATCCTGATTATTACTAAAATAGCTGAAGCATACTTTTATTGATAACATCAGTTAAACTTGTTACATATAGCAGCATGAATGCAGTGAAAAATTTGCCTGCTGTTTCATGCATAAGAGAGAAAATGTTTTCAGATTGTGCACTACAAATGTATTTCATATAATAATGTTGCATCTCTCCTTGGATTTTGTATGTAAGGCCTCAACTTCTACCCAAGTACATGCGTTTCCATTTCGGAACACTTATTCCTAGATTTCATCAATTTTATTATGGAGACTTATATTTGCATGGGGTCACTTGATGTAGCAAAGTATACTTCCAGTCCCTATTTTCTAGGTCAGTGGTTCCCAAAGGCTTGAAGATATAATAAAAAGGGGGAAAAAATTCACTTCTGGTTTTTGGCGGAAAACAGGAAGTAGGTTTTTTTTAAAACTTTTTACAAGTTTTCAAGCCTCTGAGAAGGCTGCAGAGGGAGTCTCAGGCTCCTCAGACCCTCCAGAGAGCTATAGCAAGCCCCAGTTGAAAAATCCCCTTCCTGCCCAGTAGCAGCACAATGATGGAGATCATGCTGCTGCTCTCTCCCACTCCCAGGCAAAGATTTGCCTGGTTCCCAACTTCCCAGGAGAAGTTTTGGTACCAGTGTTCTAGGTAAGAGATTGTCCCTTGCGTATAGAAATGACTAACAATTAAAAACAGGGAGGGCTGGGAGGATTTGAACCGTCTGACTCTATTCTAATCTAGCTGTAATACCACATTTAATGTCCTGTTTTGCTAAAACTTTCAAGTTTTACGTTTAAAATCTGATTCAATTCATTGACCAGTCTTAACCCCTCAAACTCAGATTTTTATATTGTGTTTTCATACCTGTTTCTACTAAATAAAAAAGACCAGCAAAAAATGTAATTGTTTTAACAATTTACTGTTGTAAAGCAAGTACTTCTTTAAAAGAACTACCAATATTTATTTATAGAAAGAAAAGAAGGGGTTGCTGAAGTTACTTTCAGGAGCATCTACAAAGCGCAAATCTAGAGTTTCACCACCATCATCACCTACTTTGGAAGTTGAGCAGACAACTGCAGAGCTGGCCCTGCAAGGCGCTGTAGGGCCAGAAGTTCCATCAACTTCCAGTCATGGAAGATTGGAGTCCTGCTCCATGGACAGTGAAACATCTGCATCAATATTAGTGCAGGAGAATACTCATAGGAAAGCAAGTTCTTTGGATTCTAGTATTCCTGTAGCTCCTCCTCCACGGCAGCCCTGTTCTTCATTGGCCCCAATCCTGAATGAATCCAGGCCTGTGGTCTGTGAGCGGTAAGTCATTTTCCTGTATTCACTGTGATCCAAACATCTCATTTACCAGTGTTAATTATTAATGCTGGCAGTGAATTTCTTTGTTTGTGTACCTCCCCCCCTCCCCCAAAGGGTACTAAAAATCTTTATTAGCCCAATTTGGGTTTGAAACATTCAGCTATTTTGGAAGTGACATCTGAGTCCGACAATGGCAGCTATCCAGAGGGTCATGCATGTGTGTGACTCCTGTTTCTTTCTTTGGCAGGAAGAAAGCCCCCCTTCTCATGTCACTGGATCATATCCAGTACGGGTTTCTTCTGAGCTATGATAGATTTCTGTGCAGTTATGTTCTTAGAATGATGCAGCATGTACAGCCAACCAAGAATCCTAGCTGGCTGGTTACTGTTGGAAACAGTGCTGAACTATATGGGTTGTTGGTCTGATCTATACGGGCATTTTATGTTGAAACTAGGTTTTTAACCAACTTAGATGTACCTTACCTGTAAAACTATGGACATTAGCATTCTATTTTAACAGAACTTGGATCAATGCAAACAAACTCAAATATTTCATGTAGTGGTTTTTTATATCTACAGCAGTTACATATGATTTTTGCAAATTGGTTTTGTTCCCTCAGGAATATTTTTAAATTACTGAAAAGAAGCCAAATGGACATCCGGCTTCTCAAGCTTATTTCCATTTACTCATAAAGCAGCATTTTTCTTTTATTGCAACATTTGGCGTACTGTAGCTCTGCAGGGACTTCTAGTAGTTAACAGAAGAGCCAGTAGCTATTATCTCCTAGTAAGACAATCCTTGTATTGTAGATCGTCCCAGACAGCTTGTAGGTATTGAATGGCATGCAGAATCTTGTAATATGTGTTTGTTCTTTGATATCTCAGTATCTGGAGAACATGAGTTTCAGGTATGTAGGAAATAATACAGTACCGTATGTAATTTTGTAGAAAATTGTATAAAAAGTGCTTGGACATCTCTCACGGTCAAGCTAGACATGTACACAAGTGTTCTTTTGATTCTTGATTTGAGAGTGAGAGAGAACAAACCTATAGAACAAACCTATAGCACAGGGAAAGGGCTCGAAATGGCCTGAAACCATTGGGGGGGGGTGTATGCCATACTTTGCCCAGACTGTGGTTAGTATCCTATTTCTGTGCCTGTTCGTATTTTATTCATAGTTTTTTGAATGCTTCAGCTGAAAGCCAGTTAAACATTTTAAAAACTATAATGCTTGGGAGGTACACAAAGTGGTAAAGCCCCCCTTCTCCTTGTCATGGAGTCAGGCTCTTTTGTCCTTTCACCAAGTACTATTGGTTCAAAAAATAAAATAAACCTTTAGTCATGCATCAGCGTGTCTGGGAATTAGAACTCTGTTTATGTGAGCACCAGGGACGTGGTGGCGCTACGGGTTAAACCGCACTGTTGGGCTTTCTGACTGGAAGTTGGGAGTTCGAGATCATGCAATGGAGTGAGCTCCCATTGCTTGTCCCAGCTCCTGCCAAACTAGCAGTTTGAAAGCACCTAAAAATGCGAGTAGATAAATAGGTACCACTTCGGTGGGAAGGTAACAGCATTCCATGCGCTACGGCGTATAGTCATGCTGGCCACATGACCACGGAAGCTTGTCCTAGGACAAATGCCGGCTCTTCAGCTTAGAAACGGAGATGAGCACCTCCCCCTACAGTCGGTCATAACTAGACCATTTGGTCGTGGGGAAACCTTTACCTTTACCTTGTTTATGTGGAGGGGATGTTCAACACAGCACAAAGCTATTTTCTGTAGTATAATTCATGCAGCAACATACTGACAACTGCCCCCCCTCCCACATATGTCTTATAAATAAGACATATGAGTCTCTTTGAGTTAGTAGATGTAGTTAGTGTTCTCAGATATGCACCAAGTGTTATCCCTATGGGAAAAATATGACAGTGGGAAGGGAAAGGAAGATAGAATCGGAAATGTAGACAATTAAGGATTCTTTGCTCTGGAGACATGCCTGCAAGGAAATAAGAAATGCGTTAATAACTTTACCTGCACTTTGACCCCCCCTTGATCATTCTCCTTTTTACCCCCTTCCCCAGAGCAATTATTTCACAGGCACTTACCTATTTCTTTAATTTCCTTATGTAGAATTCAGTGAATAATACCAGGGAGATTTACTTCTTGTGTGACATAGTGCATAGAATTTTAGCTAGATCCAATAAGGGTCAAACCAGAAGTTATAGTAAGGATTTTATTAAAATATTTTTTTCTAAAATTACATTGCATAGCATACAATTACTAAGATTACATAAAATCTTACCTTATAGAGATTGAGTAAGTACCAGTTGTTTGAATTTACATAAAGCTCAATTTCTGGACTCCAGATCAGAACTTGTATGTATCTTGGAGATGGGCAGCCCAATCCTAAGCCCCAACTGCTCAGGACCTAACCCTGTTCAATTTTCCAGTGTTGATGCACCCATGCCAACATGGTGTGTACTGCATCCTATGGTGGAGAGGCAGTCATGGAGCCCTCTTCAAGATAAGGGAATGTTTGTTCCCATATCTTGGGGCTGCATTGAGGCTGCATCGGCACTGGAAAGTTGTACAGGATTGGACCCTTCACCTAATTCATGATATTAACTTAGGTTAGAGACAGAGTATAGCTTAATAGAGTTAAAAATTATATTAGAGTCTTTGCTTCTATCCTGTGTACACGTACACATTTCTTTTTACTGTCAAAACAACTTTGATAGAGTTTTCAAACAGTAAATAAACTTTTGTCTAATCTACAGTACACATGTGTGCCATGGCACAGTGGTTGAAAATCACTGGTCTAGAGGATACATTCATTTTTTGATTGAGAGGCTTAAACTATTCAAGATGGCTGCCTGTTACCAAGTTGCATTTAACAAGCACATTTGGCAAACAATGTAAGTCTCTGTAATAGCTGAACTAAAAATATGTTCTTACCCCTCAGATACAGAGTTATGGTGTCCTATCCTCCTCAGAGTGAAGCTGAACTTGAACTTAAAGAAGGAGATGTTGTGTTCGTACACAAAAAGCGAGAAGATGGCTGGTTCAAAGGCACACTGCAGCGAAACGGAAAAACTGGCCTTTTCCCTGGCAGCTTTGTTGAAAGTATCTGAAAAGATTCCATTTCAAATCGCACAGCACTATAAAGTAGCACAAATATTTTACAAGAGTGTGTGCCGCCATGGAAGACTTTTTAAGTGACTGTAATATAAACACATTTCTATTTATGTTTTCCAGTGTCCCACAGCACAATTCTTCCAGCAAAGAATGATTATGAGACATTGCTGGGTTTTTTAATCATTTTGAATTTTTAATTGTAATGTGTGCCTTGTAATGTCTGATTTGTTCTGCAGAGGAACTTTTTTTTCAAATATATAACACAAAAGAGCAATTGTTTACAAGGCTGTAACTAATTTATTTTTGGTTTTCTAAACTTGAATTCTGTTTAATAGCTAAATCTTGGTGATTATGATTAACAAGTTATTAATTTATGAAATGAGGTAAGGAGAAGCTGGATTCTCTCCTTTATACAGAGGCATAATGTCTGACAGATGGCTTTCTCCCACTGTGTGTGACAGTGTATTAAGTTTGTTTTATAGGTTAATGTTGGCTGTAATGATGGTGATGTGATGTCAAATTGAAACTACAAACTGGGATAAAGTGGCATTGTAGGCTTTTTTTTGGGTGAGAAACTCTGTTGATGGCAACTCTAAATTCCCCAGGAAGGGTAACATTTCTGAATGGCAAAAGATATTACTGCAACTGAGTTACACTTTAATATACTTAAAGTGGGAAAGAAAAATAGAGAAGATGCCAGAAACAAGGGAAACAACTTCTTCTAGCTTTTATTTGTCACAAGTTTTGGACAAAGATTTAGCTTTGCATATTTGGCAAGTCCTTTGGGCACTCAGCACTCAGAATTTAAATGAGAGAAAATATGTTAATCACACTCAGAGAAATGGGAAATTGTATTGGTGATTAGCTGCAAATGTTGAGAAGATTCACAATCTATTCAAGTTGCACCCACTGTCTAAATCGCCAAGAAATGTTTGCTTCTTTACCTTTTCAAAGTGATCTGCATGGCTGAGAGACAATTTTACAATGTTTGAGCAATAGTAGTGGTCAGTGATACACTTGTGTTTTTAAAGTAAAGGCTGTAAGAACACTGTGAAAATTTTGCTAATTTTGTAACTATTGCTACTTTCATATGTCTTAACTTCTCATTGTCTTGCATGTATGACCAAATTCTCACAGACATACAAAACAATGCATGATTTGTAAACTGCATTCCAGTGTCCTGCTGTGGGTTAACTTTATTCTTTAAAAATGCCCACTTGTGGATATTAAATCAACCAGTTTTCATCTAGCACAAAAGCTACTGACCAAGACTAGAGTGATTAGGTTCTAATTAGGCAGGGTACTCTGAGTCTTCAGTATCCTTCCAGCCATAGATAAGAGCCTTGGGAAGCATAATATCCACAAATTTCAGGTATGGAAGAATGTTCTTCCACTTAGTTTTCTCACTGACTGCCTTTGCACTCTTGTAAAGTTTCATAAATTCACTTTTTTTTCCCCAACGGGCAAGTGCAAGGTAGGATTCACACTGCCATATCACTCCTTTCTCTGCCCTTTGTCATGTGAAAGGACCTTCTAGTAAGTATTCTCTCTCAGCTGAAGAACAAGGCAGCAGTTTTTAATCCTGTGTCTATCTTGACCTGGAAAATACCCACAAAAC
The DNA here is from genome assembly GCA_029204185.1 of Lerista edwardsae. Lineage (NCBI taxonomy): Eukaryota > Metazoa > Chordata > Lepidosauria > Squamata > Scincidae > Lerista > Lerista edwardsae. Next base: position 21,782,307 of record JAJKFI010000003.1, read on the forward strand.
CAAAGAGAGAATCATGTTCCTGCTTTGAGACCCTTGTTTATACCTTTCTTGAGCTAAAATATAAAACTCTTGACTGGAACTTTTTAAGCTTATTTTACTGATCTACTTTGGGCTGATTAATGGTCTGAACTTGCACACCTGTATGTTCCAGTCAGTGTTGTCTATTCTCTTTCCAAATTAACACAAATGACTGGAAAGCCGTAAGAAAAAGGAGCACAGTCTTCTTGTTCCCTTCTTAAACAATTTCCTGGCTGAACAAGATGGAAATTGGGTTGATTGTTCCTTCAGACTTCACCACCCCTTGCAAATGTCTGTGATTTCCTAGCTGGAAAAGTTGTGTGTCAAGTGAGGAAGATTTTCCTCCTTTTTGGTGCCTCTTCATCTCTGATCTGTCTAAGCCATAGCAAGAAATAGGGGTTGGGGGTTGGCAGCATAGGGACCAAGTGACGCCTCTTCCTGGGAGCAGCCAATTTCTGACCTCCACATTAATCCTGCAAGAAAAAAGACAATGTCAGAATTGTGAGTATTTTGGTGGGTGGCAGTTGTATGTTTAAACATTCAGCACTGGTGACCCATAGTATCCATACAAGATTGTCTTATACTGTTGCTTGACTATAGTAGGCTTAGCTCAGCCTGCTCCTACATGAAGTTAAACTAAGTATGAATATCTTTTAGTCTGGTGGGCTCCTGTATCTTTAAGTGTTATGTGATAGACAGAAATTCATTGGATACAGCTTCTTCTCATGTAGATTTGCAATCACAGGAAAAGCTCCATTTGTTAAATTTCTACCCATCATGCCACTGCTTAAACATAAAGAACTCTGGAAAAAAAGTGGGTGACCTTAAGCTAAGCACCTTCTTCCATTCTGTCAGACTTGATGGGCATAGTTATCTTATTTCTTTTCAGGATGAGACTTGCAGCATCACATGACTAAACAGAAAAAGATACAATATGAAGGAGAAAAATACTCTCTCCTGGCTGGCTCAATATTTTCTGATGTAAAACACAGCTAATTTTTTACATTACAAATGACGAGGACATTATTAGCTGAAAGGAGTTTCTTGCAATATCAAGTCGTTTCATAATGTTCTTAATATAAATTGTTGAAATGGAAATCATTCCAAAATTTACGCCTGTATGAGACACTGTACAACTCAATTCTTGTGGAATTTTAAAAGATTAGCTTCTTACTTGAATATTCATGTGATATACAAGCTATTTGAAATGAACTTTTAGTTAGGTAAATGCTGGCATCAGCTTTCATCAGCATAAATTGACACTAATGTGTCAACTTTATTTTCACAAATTAGTGTTTTTATATATTTTAAGACTACTGCAGAGAATTTTTCTCTTCTCCAGAAGGTAGAATACTTGTGTGACAAAGGTACCTCTATTCATAGGGTTTTATTAAGAAAAGTCTATCAAAATATAAATTAATACAATAGTGTTAGATATAATGCATTTTCTAATGACTTTTTAAGAAAATGAATTGCTTTTTTGTTCTAAGGGCTTGTTACACAGCAGTACAACAATAACAGAATTTGCAGTTTTTCACGCCTTGCAGTCTTTATAAAGTTGTGGGAGTTGGGTTGGGTTTTTTTGGCTTATGTGTAATTGGTGTAAGAACAAAAGAAACCCTTTGCATTTGTTTCGTGTATTCCCTTAAAGAAGTTCTGTGGAAAATTTTACTGTCTCTATATTTGAAGTCCAGTGAATGTTATGTGTTGATTTACTCTGTTAAATTTCCATTCCTAATAAATATTTTCTTAGCAAACAGCATTAACATACTCTGTGTGAAAGAATTGTAATTACTTGCAAGTTTTAGGCTATAGATATTTATTTACCCAACTTTGCAGGAGTGGAGGACCAATTGGAGTGGTCCATCCACAGAGGATGATGGATCCAAATAGCTTCCTGTTAGCTCAAAGTGTTTTTAGTTATCATGGCTGGTGGTTCTGTTGATGCCCTAGTTCAGTGCTTCCCTCTGTGGGTTACGATGCACCATGGGAAGCAAAACTGGGCCATTCCCCCTTAATGGGAGTGTCCCAGTTTTGGGTGTTTCAACGGCATCATAGTGTGAATCCTGGATGTGTGTTTTTGAGCGCAAAATGAGGCTTTGGCTCAGGGAGATTCGCGGAAGGGGCTGCAAGCCTCCCCAACCCTTCTGACAGACCCCCCCCCCAACCCATCAGGTATGTAAAACTGTCCAAGGGCTGTGGCACCATTGGGACACTCTTCTCATCCCCCATCCCCACCTGCACTGGTACTTACAGCGTTCCCAATGTCAGAGTACACTTTAGGAACTACTGTCCTAGTTGATTTGTGGAAAACAGAAATGAACCAGCTAGTAAAACACACTTGCTCCAAATGCCGTCTACATCTTTACTGAACAAAGGCAGCTTCTTGGTACAATTCAAGACTGGGAACAATGAAATGAGATTGAGTTCCTCTGGAGTGTCATTGGAAGAACTTGGGGTAAATCTTGAGTTTATTTACACAGGTTTGAGCTTATTTTCAAGTCTAATCTGTGATGGTGATGGCATCAAGTAAGTCTGTCTTCTCTACTACCATGATGTCCACTAAGTATTGTCCAGCATACTTCAAGCTAGTGAAGGTCCAAAAGGTTACATAGCTAGGTCCAAAAGGTCTGCCTGCTCAACCATTTTCCCATAACATTTTGTGGGTGTTTATTTATAATTACTACTAATGTTGACCTCCTGGGAGATCAGGGCTGCTTAGATAGTTTGCACTAACCCATTTTCTGGTTTAAAAAACTAAGATAGTTTGGACGGTCCAAATGTGATTGGTTCAAGGTCTCCCAAAGTGCTTTATGGCTGAGCAGAGATTGGATGCTCTTTCTTCCTTATCCAACACAATAACCACTACCCTTCCACAGTTCTCAACTATAAGTATTCTTTTTGCCTGCAAGCTTTCAATCTTCACCGCAGTCCTCTTAAAACAATAAAAGTTCAGCTTAAGTATGCACCTTGACTCAGGGATAGAGGTTCAGAAGACTACAGTAATCACAGGTTCCTGTAGCTAGAAGGCCAGCTATGGTCTTCCCTCAAAATCTGAACTAGCCACCATTATCCATGCTCTAGTAATAATTTCCATATTGGACTATTGTAATGCACTCTATATGGCACTGCCTTTAAAGAAGCACTTGGGAACTTCAATTTTTCAAAAATGCTGGAGCCTCACGGTTAACCTCACTGCTCATTGAAAATGTATTACTCAAATGTTCTATGTGCATTTCTTCCATGCTCAAGTTTAGGTGCTATCCTTAGCTTTTTAAAGTTTTAAGGGATTTGCCCCAGATACCTGAAGGACCATTATTCCACTTGTATGTGTCTGTCCGTCTCCCATTCATCATCCATGGCCCTGCTTTGAGTGCTGTTGTGTCTGAAGCGGTGTCTCAAAGGTATGTTGGATTACCCTCCTGCTGAAGGCTTGCCTGGCCCCTACCCTTGATTTGTTCAACCAAGTTAAAATGTGACTCTTCCAATTAGCTTCTGAAGATAGTTGATCTTAGAATAGATTGCTAGATGTGTTTTGTTTGTTTGTTCTTCCATTATGTGTTTTGTTTTATAATTTTAGTTTAAGGTGCCTTGGTTTGATTCTGCACCAATGGAAAGGACTATGTTTAAACAACCTCAAGGCTGTGGAAAATGAATTACAAGAGAGTAGGGAAGGAAACTGTGATGATCGGACTGATGAGCATCTCCATCTCTGTCTGATGCTATTAATATCTGTAAGAGGTGCTTCCTGTGCCAAGCTTCTCATGCTTTATTAAATCAGCCTAGATCCTCTGCATACCATCAGGTACTTCAGAGCTGTTTATGCATAATGTGTATTCCGTGTAGGGACACAGTTGGGTAGTATCATTCAGCTGAAAACAACAGAGATGCTTTGGTGAGTTTTGTCATGAAAATTGGATGAAACAAATTCCAAAAGGATGTTATGAAGACTAATTTAAGAAAATGGGAAACGCCAGGAAAATGTTGCAGTAATAAACCTATGTTGAAATGTGGGTGAAGAAAGGGTTGGGGTGGGTCTAAAACACGGATCTCCAAACTTTTTGGCACAAGGGCCACATCATATATAAGGGCATTTAAATGGTAACCCCAGTATTTGTGGGGGACAATGGAACAGAACCCCAGCAGATATCAAGGTTGCACTGTATTACTGCCCCCCCGGCATGTTGCTGTAGGCAGGCCTCACCACCTGTCAAGAGCCAGATAAAAATCTTCCAGAGGGCTAGATTTGGCCCTTGGGCTGAGGTTTAGAGACCCCAGGTCTAAAGATATTAATGTGGTACAAAAGTGAGCTTTTTGGCAGATAAATCCAGGCTACCCAAAGAAGGCCTGTTTTTTCTGTCATTAGCAGGTGAAGGAGTCAATAATATCCTAAGGCCAGTCCTGAGCCCCTCATAAATGGTTTCTTCTTTAGCATGTGCTTAAATCAGGCCCTGCGTAACATAATCTCTAGTGGCAGTGTGCAGGGCCCAGAAATGGTCTGTCTGCCTACCAGCAACCCAGAGTCCTTGCTGGTTCTGTTGCTAGGGCAGGCAGCAGAGCTTTGGCCACAAACCAAGGGCCCTGTCCGTAGCGGATTGGACAAGGCCATCCTGGGCCTGATAACTATCACCTGTGGTGAAGGCCCACTCTCCCTGGCGGTGGGAATATCCTTGTTTCCACCTGCTTGCAGCCTAATCACCTTCCGCAACAGTCCTACTCCTCCATCATTTGCAGAATTCCCGCCAATTAAGCACCGATTGAGAGAGCACTCCCCCGTATAACCTTGCACTACCCTAACATACCCCTAACCCTCGACACCTTCACACCACCCTGTCAGCACTGTAAGTTTTCTCTTGTTTATCTTACTTCGTCTTGTAATAAATAGCTTTAGGCCCTCAGCCTTGGACTGGAATGCTCCTTCCTCAGATCCCGAAGAACCTCCAGCCTGCTGCGAAAGCCGCTACAGGCTGAAACAGGCAGAAATAAGTTCCATGTAGTTTGGAAGTAGTTCTACAAAACCTCAATCATCCTGTTCTCTTCTATTTATGAAAGCCCTAGGGGGGCTGAACAGGCAAAACTCTTATCCAATCTTCAGCAGTTCCCTCTGAGAATTTGGTCTGTATGAACATGCTGCCAATTTCTGGTGATTTAAGGATTGGTTCAAAACGTGTGGATAAAAGGTTCTTTTATTTAAAAAAACAACAAAAAAACCACCCAACCAAACTAGCCCTTTGACATGACAGCTGTCACAAGCGCAGTTAGATCTTTATTGCACAGTTTTCTTTGCATTGGAACAAAACTAATTAAAGGGTATGCTTTCCTTCTCTTTTTTGGTTGCATAATTGCTAATTCTTAGAAATCCTTGTTTTGTTCATCCTCCCCCAGCCCTTTTTTCTCCCCCCCCCACCCTCCTGAGTATTTGACAAACTGTTCTGGATCCACATCGTATTTACATAATTTGAGCATCAGTGGTGTGCTATACCACATTAGTTCAAACGATGAATAAGCCAAACTAACTGGGGCATGCAGTAGGCAGGCAGAGAATAGGGTTCACTGGGCATGTATGCTGTAATCATCTGCAGGTTCTTAAGGGAAAAAGAGGAAAGAGTCATTCGTATCTTGTTCTACAAATGAAACATGGAATTAAGCATCAAAATGGACATTGTTTATTTCCTTTCTATTATGCAGAAAAATGTGTGGTGGTGTTTTTTGTTAAAATCCCCGCTGTGTAATGTTATACAGGGAGCACATCTGGTTCATTACTTCTTAGAAATTCAAGCTCTAATTGATTTTCAAAAACAAAATGCTGGTCTGAAGCACATTTTACTTCCTTTTAGTATGGGGTTTAATGCTATGAGAGAGCGTGTGGGAACTTGAAATACTTTTTTTACAGAGGGAGAGACCAATTTTGTATTGTAAGCTAGTCGTGGAAGGAGTCACTCTTAGTAAAGGCTAGGAAATTCTGCTAGCAGAAAGTAAAGTGAATGGAAAGAATTGGGAAACAAAAAGCTCAGTGCAGAAATGGGCTCAGTGCAGACAAAAATTAAAGAATGAGGTGAGCGGAAAATAAACGTGAAAGAGGCAGCCCAATCCTATACTATGCTGGAACAGGCAGGCTGGCAGGCCTGCACTGTATCCAGCGCAGTGTAGGAGGCAGCTGGAGGCCGTGTCTGAGTAAATTTTCCTCAGGGTAAGCCTCAACAGCCCCTATAGGTCTTCTTGGATCTGCACCAGCAAAACTGCTGGCACAAATCTGACAGGCCTATGTAGGGCCGATTGGGCCTGGACCTGGGGTTAGGATCTGGCATAAGTCCCCCTCCCTGGGCCCGCCCTCCCCAGGCCCCAAAACAGGCAGGCAGTGCCTCCCACCTGCTCTCCCTACACCCTCCCCAACCCCCTGCGGCAGCTGAACTCACCAGGCTCTTCCCCACTTACCCAGGTGGCACAGAGGCAGGGTCCTGCCTTCATGGGCCAGCACAACTGCCTGCACAGGCCCCCCTGCCATTTGGAGTGTCACAGACATGCCTTGTGACACACTTGTGACATTCCCAGGCCAGTGCAACTGGCATGCACTGGCCTAAGGGCGCTCTACGATGGCGCCCTAAGGTGCTCAGAAGTAGACCGAGTCCCACTGTCCCATGGATTCTGGCACTGACCCTGTGGGGGCGGGAACTCTAAGGCTGCATACACAACACAGAACCAAAGTGCAGTCGCACAAAAACAGTGCATATTTGCGCATTCTTAGAGGGAGGATATATTGTTCAGTCATGATAGCCACTCCAATTATGTTTTCTAAAAGGCACATAATCTTGAAGAGGGAGCTGTCCACTCCGCGGCAGATTCAGTGTTGCACTATTTTTTGCCACAGCTTGTATTCCTTTTTGAAGCTGACCTAATTGAAAGGTGACACTAAGTGTGCAGAAAAACAACTTCTGTGTGGAGCTGCATGTTGCTGGCATCTAATTTCAACTGAGCCATTAGCCTCTGCACGTGCAGTATTAATGTGCCCATGTGGCGTCCATCCAGACCACAGAGCTGTTAATGCATACTTATAAGTAACTGGAAGCAAAATGCAAGTTGGGAGAAATACTACAGTTTCTTTCATGTTTCCAGCATCACTTTTATGCTGGAAAGCAGAACTACATCTGATGTTACATTTAGTGGGATGAAGACTGTGGCAATCCAGCTCGAGCCTGCCAAAATTCAGTCCCATTAACAGCATGTGTGTGTTCTACACCAGTGTACTGCATTTGTCTCTCTTCCTGTTATTCACTAAATGACAGAGCAGATTGCAGCCTGCCTGTTCGGGGGAATATCTTAACTTCCACAAGAGCTACCCACTTTACTTTTTTTCAAATTGGAATTTTTCAATCCAGGACTACCAATGGTCCATTTGGGCTGGGCAGGGCATGCATAGAATCTGGCCAAACCTGGCCAAATCGGGCCAATGGCCATCCTACCTGTGTGACATCCATATCTGTAAAGACATAATTGATGGGTCAATGGGCTATTTATAGCCTTCGGGTTCAGTATTTGCCCCAATTCCACAGCCATAATTTGACAACCAGGCAACTGCAATAGGGAATTAGAAAGAATCATACTTTGGAGAAAGTGTTCTTACTGGGTGGGAGCTTTATCCTTTTAAAAAAATCAATATAAAGAAGAAAATGTTCTGAAACAGGCACGTAGAAAATGGGGCAGCTTTGTTTGAGGTTTCCTTTTTCTTTGCCTTTTAAATGATTGCTTATGTGCAGCCCACCACACACCAAACAGAGGCTTTAGCTGAAGGGAGGATAGCATTTAACCAGCGGCCTCCCACTGAGGTGTGAATTATAGGTTTCCAGCAACAGGAGCGCAACCTGGAGGGAAGAGGTTTATGCTCCCTGCAGCCAAAAGATTACAGGGGTGTGCTTCTTTCTCTAAATAAGAACAGTCTGTGCACAACCACTGAACTTATAAATGAGCAGTTTAGATAATCTGGTTTGTTTCTTCCAGCTTCCTGGCATTCACCCCTTATTATCCTTTCCCTTCTCCCCCTTTGGTGTTTCCTATACCCTCTTCCTCCTCGTGACCCCCTTATTCCATAGCCTGGCACTGTTGGGTCTCCCATATTTGTCTTTTATAAGGTCTAGCTGCATTGCCATGACACCTGTTGGCTGAGTGGGATAGAATCCAAAATGGTGACCTCCTTATCTAGTCATCTCAATATCCAACAAAGAATGGGAAGACAAAGAGAAGAGGATTTTGTGCTGTTGCTGCATAGCCTTCACTTTCCTACATCAGCTGCACTCAGCATGGAGGGAAATGGGTGGCAACTGAACATAAGAAGAGCCTCGCTGGATCAGGTCAAAGCCATCTAGTCCAGCTTCTCGTATCTCACGGTGGCCCACCAGATGCCTCAGGGAGCACACAAGAGAACAAGATGCCTGCATCCTGTTGCCACTAACTTGCATCTGGCATTCTGAGGTAGCATCTGGCATTCTGAGGTAAACTGGAAAGGCCATTTTTTTTATTGTAAGCCGCCTTGGGTGCCCTAACAAGGAGCAGAGAGGCGACGTATAAATTCATTTAATAATAATAATAATAATAATAATAATAATAATAATAATAATAATA
>JAJKFI010000003.1:21790950-21875672 GCA_029204185.1 Lerista edwardsae
TAATAATAATAATAATAATAATAATAATAATAATAATAATAATAATAATAATAAACTGCCTCAACGTTTGTGAAGTCCTCGGCAAGGTGGGCACCCTCCTTATCCCATAGTGGAATGTTTCTTTCCTTTTTGACAGGTTGGCGGCAGCAGCTACTATAGTGTGCTAGCCAGCAGCCACAGGGTGGGCTGGTGGAATGAGGTAGTCACATTTGACTAGATTACTTTTGCCACAATTGACCTATCGGGAATGAAAGAAATCCACATTGGATTTCTTTCATAGTAAGGGGACTCACCCAATCAATGGTCACAGGCTGCTGGCTCAGTCCAGGAAATCACTGCATGTGTCAACACTAGATCTCCTGGGCAGTTGGGCCCATGGCAGCCCTTGATGCTGATTTCACCCATGGCCATGGGCTTTCCTCCCTCATGCAGCAAGAATGGCTTTAGGAAAGGTTTCCTTGACCCACACAGAGAGGGTCAAGAGAAGTAACTGTCAGAGAGATATGGGAACTGTCAGAGAAGTAACTGTGACTCCTCCCTTTATGCCACAGTGTTGTGGAACATTGTGCACAACATTCTGCTGGGAGAACTGGCCTTATCCCACCAGATCTCTTAAAGCAGCTTCTTACAGTACAAGAAAAGTAGATTTCCAGCTTGAACACTTTGTGCTTTCTCTGGAATAAGGGCAGGCAGTGGAAATCAGAGAACACGCAGCAAATAATGTATAGCTTACTGAGGAATTGTCATATAATTGCATGTGTGGTGTGTGATTAGTGATTATCGAAATGCTTCTGGCTGGCATTCAGATATAAACTAAATATGAAGCATTTCTCTCGTATTCTCTCCTCCCACCCACCCCCAATTCCATTAGAGCACTGCATTGAGCATTTCTGCTTGTTCAAATGTTAATGCCTTCTGCCAATTATACTGCTGTCACAAAAAGAAATGGATACAGAAAGTGCTTGGAGTGAATACAAAAAAATACTCATTGAGGAAAAAACACTTGCCCCTACAGATTACGCATTCACTTTAATCAAAACACACTCAGACGATAATCTGATGCTTATGAACCGCCCATCATCTTTTCTCACCCTTGTATTCTACAACAGTGGGGGAGTATGGCTTCTTTCCTGCCATGCTTCAAGTTTGGAAGAAAAGCCCATCTACCAAGGACATGCAGTGCCAGGTTGTGCCAGGAGGCACACCTGCCACTGAGCCCCATGACTCAGGAATTATGTCACTGCCAGAAATGATGCCACTTTTGGGTCACATAACTACTCCTGCATCCAAAGGTATTTTGGGGGCTGGAGAGGCCATTCACAAAAAACACAAAATCCCTTTCTAAGGCTTCCAGAAGCCTTAGAAGGCATTCTAAGGGCCAGAGAGGCCACACGTGGCCTTTCTGGCCTTCAGTATAACTCTCGATGTGACTTGAGTTGGCCGGCCTTGGTCATGTGTGGTACTGGGTCAAGTAAGACCCGACTCTAATGACGGCACATTCCTGCAATCTACATATTACACACTGCAACATGTACCTTTTCTCCTTTAAGCTTTTTTTTTTTTTTGGTAAGCCTCTGAAGCTGGAGATTTCATAGGGAGAGCCAAAAGGAGCAGAAGGGGCCAGTTTCCACACACACACCCAGATGTGTGCAAGGCAGTGGAAGCCTTCAACAAGGCAGCACAGACCTTCAAAATGGTGCCCATGACCAGCACGGAGCCCTTTAAAATGGCTGTTGGAAGCTTCAGAATGCCAGAGCTCCAGAATGCTGGAGTATGAAGCTTCCCACAGTCGCAAATTGCTTCAGGCTGCGGATGGCACAGACACTGTGGATAGCTAAGAACACCCCACAATACACAGAAGTAGGTGGGAATCCTGTTCCCCACAGACAAGCAAATCCACAGGTAGCAGATCTGCGTGTGGAAAGAACTGATTGTATTGACTTCTGAATATGAGACTCATGCAAAGCTTTCTATCTGGACTTCCCTACACAATGCACTTTGGTGCATTTTAGAGGATGCACTGCCAAGTGGAAAGAGGGACAGTCTTGTGTGCCTTGGGGATATCTAACTCCAGTTATCTCAATGGCTAGCCCACCCCACCATTTGAGAACAGCTAGAATAATAATGTGCTGGCTTTGACTAAATAAAGGTGGACTGAAGCGAATAATCCATCTTTGCACTTGTAGCACACATTTCCATCACAAATAGTTCTGCTCTAAAATAATAATAATAATAATAATAATAATAATAATAATAATAATATTTGGTATCTATATACCGCCTTTCTTGGTCATCAGATTGCTCCTTTGACTTTAATTCAAGGCGGTTTACATAGGCAGGCATTTTCTAAACCGCAAGGGTTTTTACAAATCACAAACAAAGTTCTAATCTTTCAAGAACAACTACATACAGATGACACTTTTATCGTCCAGTCCTACTTTCTTGCCGCACGATTGCCGCACGGCTGATAATCTGCTTCTTTGCTCTCACCAAAGAGCAGCTGGCCATCTAGCACAACTTCCCCTCTCACAGGCAGCTGAGATGGCTCAGATCTAATCAGCCGCATTCTCGAGGTCCGTCGCACATGGAAGCTTCCAGTGGTTTCAAACTAGCGACCTTCAGATCTTATCTTCAGGCAATTACTGCAGCTTTAACCCTCTCGACCAGACCTTCTGCCCATAAGAAACATGTTGCTTCTGAATGAAGAAGAGATTGTCTACAGGCATGTTCTTAGCATTGACTTATTCTTTTCCCTTTATGCTGCTACATCGTATGCTAGTTGAGTATATGTGCCATCCAAGGTTAGGTGCATGTATCTCCAAGGCTAAAGATTGGAAAAGGAAGAGGGGGGCAGAGAGGAAGAGGGAATGTGGAGAAGAGGACAGTGCTGAGTTAGAACATTAGAGAGGGAGGAGCAGAGGCTCGCACATCATCAAATTTGGGGGGGTAGGGGTAGCATTTGACTGATGTCACTTCAGTCAGAGGTCTTGGACCGGCCCTACACCCAGATCCAATTTTTCACTAAATCACGTTCTAGAGAGAAGTTTGTAAATCTGATGAAAATTTGATGAATGTAGTTTCACAGTGGCCCCATTATTTAAATTATGTACTGTATGTCAGTGGTTCTCAAACTTTTTAGACCAGGACCCAATTTTTAAAATGGCACTCGTGACGCTGGAAGTAATGTAATTAACCTGGTAGTGATGTCATAGCCAAAAGTGACATCATCATGCAGGAAGAGCCATCATTATAACATAACCAAATGATACTCCTGGAATGCAAACTGGCATTCTTGGACTGCAGCAACTGCACAACCATGAAACATCCCCGACAGAAAGCAAGATTAGGACAAAATATTATGTAAAAGCTGAACTAAATTCAAAACAAAAAAAAACTTCACTTGAAAATTCAAACTGTTAACACTTACAAAAAAGGAATATAGCAAGAGTAAGGTCTGCAGTTTCCAAGATGGCTGCTCCCAGCTTTCTGTGACCCATCTGACATCAGATTGCGACCCACCAAGTGGGTCCCAACCGACAGTTTGAGAAACACTGCTGTATGTACTATAATTTGGAAGCAAATCCTCAATAAATAAAACGTGCTTCAAGTCACTGGCATACCTGGGGGAGTTTAGAGGGGAAAAATGTCCAGGGTGGTATGCTGGGGAGGGCCTATGCTGCCACCCCGTTTCCTGCGGCACCCCCTCTGGCTGCTGAAAAAGCAGTGGCTGCAGCCCTCCCACCGCACACAGCACACAACACACGCTTGGGCTCTGTTCTGTTCAGTAGCAAGAGAGGCGGGTGGCTGCTCTGAGCGCTGTCTGCCTCTATCCCTCTGGGGAAAAACGGTCACCATTTTTTTTAAAGCAATAGAGGTGGGTGGCACTCAGAGCAGCTGCTTGCCTCTATCAATATTTTCAAAAGTGAAAAAGGCAGGCAGTGTTGTGGCTGCCACTTTTTTGCTTTTTCGAAAACAGCACTGACCTAGAGAGTGCTGGAGGGGGTGCTGCAGTGCCCCCATGAGGCACACCCAGTAAACACCCGGGGGGCAGCATTTGTGTTCCTGGCTCCTGCACTGGATCACCAGTGCTTCAGGCCCATGTGCTTTGAGTCATTTCATACCTGTCCACAGAAATGCACTTACTTATGCATAAGAACACAGGGACGTGGTGGCGCATTGGGTTAAACCATTGCTGCTGGGCTTTCCGACCGGAAGGTCGGGAGTTCAAGACTGCGCGACGGAGTGAGCTCCCGTTGCTTGTCCCAGCTCCTGCCAACCTAGCAGTTCGAAAGCACCTAAATGCAAGCAGATAAATAGGGACCACTTCGGCGGGAAGGTAACGCCATTCCGTGTGCTACGGCGCAGTGTCACGCCGGCCACATGACCACGGAAGCTTGTCCTCAGACAAAAAAATGCCGGCTCTACAGGCTTTGAAACGGAGATGAGCACCGCCCCCTACACTCGGTCACGACTAGACCATTTGGTCGTGGGGAAACCTTTGCCTTTATGCATAAGAACATACTCATCTGACTAGTGGAATGGGAAAACAGATCCTTCAGGGCTATTTTTCTGCTCTAAAAAAGTCTGTCTCCTACATGCAAGAGACCTGTATTTAGCAGTGCCCGAGAGCTCATGAGAAACTTGGTCACTTTTGAGATAAAACTGTATATTTGATGGGTTCCAAATTGCAGGCTGTAATCTGGCTTTCTGCAGAAGCTCTCTTGTGGCGAACAGCTGCATGGTTTTCTCACAGTTTATCTGTGCATACATGAGACAGGAGATGAGTCAGCAGCTGGACCACTTTAAAGTGGTGATCAGCAAAGGATGTGCCCTGGGTCGAATTGTTTATTTCAGCTGGCTGGGACTGTTGATGCAACTGAAGGATCTTGGACCAGGATGTTTAGTTAAACAAAAGTGGAAACATTTTGGTGAAAAATGCTGTTTCCCCCATAAAACTAGTTAATTTTGGTCCCCTTTGTACCATACAGGGAAGTATTAGCGGGTGCTTTATTTCCCATTAATTGCTATCAAACGTACAGGGTATTCAATGTTTCTAATGTATAGTGCATGACAACTAATTTTAAGGGGTTCATTAGTCCATATGCCATTTCCTGTGGCTAATGAAAAACAAAAGAGAAGCACTCAAATCTGCTTACAAGAGAAAGCAAATGTAGCTAACAGCGTAACCCTGAAGTGACATTGAGCTGGCGTGGCCCTCCCCACACAGGATTAGAGAGCTGCAGACCTGTCATAAGGCATGTTTGTGTCTACTTGGGAGCCAGATGGGCCGGTGCAAAGGTAAGTTCGCAAAGGCAGCCTAGCAGCGCCAAATCCCTTCTCTGTCCTGGCCAGGAAAGGTAAGTTTGTGCCTACGGCACAGGAGTTTGGGAAGAGTGGCAGGAGGGCAGCATGGAGGCAGGAGAGGGGTGTTTTGGGACATGGGGAGGCAGAACGCAGGGAAGATCTGGCCCGGGAGGGGGCAGGATTGGTTACTGACACTGTATCCTAACCTCAGCCCGCCTGGCATTGCATTCTGCTTCCTGGATCTGAGCCAATTAAATAGCAAGAATCTGAGAAGCCCTATTATATAGGGGTGCTAGGGTTTTGCTTGAGGTAAGGGGAAATATACTGGATACCCTTATCCCGAGGAGATCTCCAGTCTGCTTCTAAACTGCAATGGATGCAGCACAGGCCATTTACAGTTTAGGATTGGGAAAAAAATGCTGTTTAGGATTGGGCTGCCCACTAATTATAACTACTAAACAAATTTCCATCTTAATCTCAGATTTGTTGGAGCAGGCTATAGTAGCAATGGAAGTACACTGCACATTCCCAGAGGTATTGGTGTTTTTTTTTTTACTTTGCATAGTTCAAGGCTGAGCCCAGATATTAAACACAGATTCTGTGGATCAGCCTTAACTAAATGAAGCCCTGTTCTGCTCCAGGTAGTATATTTATTTGTCCGAACAGGAGGCAAAGACCCTCATATCCCTCTCTGCTTTCCCTGAGCAATAGGAAAAAATAAATAATTGGGAAGGGACTATTCTCAGGTTTAAGCTAGTGCTCACTCATAGCATATTTAATTTAAGAGGAATGCGTTTTACTGCACAGTGTCATGAGCTATGACTCTCTATTCCAAGTCCATGGCATAATTAATCCATGACTCACATAGGCAGTGTGTGCAGTGTTGTTTTCTAACAAAAGTGGAATGTGTGAGTGTGTGTGTGTGCATGTGTGCGCTTTCTTTCATCTGAACCATGAAAATAAAGATAGCCTGGGGCTGAGTGGAGAGCCAGCATGTGTGGGCGCCATTCTCCTTAAAGCACAGAGATATAAGTAATGTGAAAGCTTAACAAAAGGTAGCATCATAATTGCTCTCTTGCTAAACACCTGGCACTCTAGACAAGGCTGGAGGTGTGTTTGTCTGGGGCACATTCCTCTGTGTTGAATTTGAAAGTGCAACACGGACTGTGGTTTTTTCCCATGGCTTGGAAAGGATTAAGAGGATTAAGTGTGAGTTTGATACGACCATGCACTATCGAATCACTGAATGGAATAATTCTTGAGCTAGTCAACAAGGTGAACCACATTTTAATAGGTGACCTCTTCAATGGTACTTTATGCAGCTTTTGTACTTAGACTGGGTTAAAATAGTGTTGGGGGGCTAAATTTTAATAACTTTATTAAACCAAAGTGAA
Organism: Lerista edwardsae; assembly: GCA_029204185.1. Taxonomy (NCBI): domain Eukaryota; kingdom Metazoa; phylum Chordata; class Lepidosauria; order Squamata; family Scincidae; genus Lerista; species Lerista edwardsae. Next base: position 21,797,649 of record JAJKFI010000003.1, read on the forward strand.
GGTGAGTCTAATCATTCCCATTGGGGATCTTATTTATTTACCTATTTTATTTTAATGCATTTTTCCTCTGCCTGTTGTCCACTGCTGAGGGTGCCCAAAATGGCTTACTTAAAATCAATTATAAATATTTTAATATGGAATATTATAATATAAAAATAATGCAGCCATAAAACAGCAAAAAGCCAGGGGCAGCTCTACAAAAGCCATAAAACCACCAGGAGTAGATAAAAATACAAAATATAGGCACATAAAAATGTAGTAACACAGAATGAAAGCCGCAATAAATGATAAAATAAAAGAGAGCCCTCAAATGTGGCAATAAAAGTAGATATAAAACATTAAAAAACAAATACATAGCACCAAATGTACCACCACAACCCAACCTTATAAAGTGAATATTTAAATAAAAATATTGTTAGCCCTCTCTGGAATGCTTCAAGGGAGCAGGCAGTTCGTAACTTATAAGGGAGGGAACTTCATACCTTTGGTGACACAGCTGAGAAGGCCCTACTCCTGACTGCCACCTCATCAGTTTTGTTCATCTCAGTGAGCTCCGGGAAGAAGATTTCTTGGGTACAGTGCGCAAGCCCAACCTGGAGTTAGGCCAGCACAGTTAGATCAACAAAGTTTGGAGTCAGGGAGGAAGGTGCACGTCTGTGTGTTGGCCTCTCTGACTCCGAGAGTGGTCCAAACATACTTTATGGTGTCCCTTGTGCCGGCCAAACTTTGCTGACCAAACTTTGCTGGCCTAACTGTGCCAATTAGGATTGTGTCCACAGTGGTCTAAAGTCGTAAAGGGCTTTAGAGGTCAACACCAACATCATTAATCAGGCCCAGAACCAAACCAGCAGCTAGCACAGTCTGACAACATTGAATAACTGAGTCTCCACTGGCCTTGAGTTTCAGGGAAGAAATATGGGATCTAAATGTGATAAAACTGGATAGAAGAAGAAAAAACAAATGGAAGTGCAACATTGAGCTAATGCAGATTCAGCATTGATTTCTTAAGCACTGTTCAACCATCAGGAGCAGACAGTAGGATTGCTTTAACAACCCTCTCCTTTTGGACTCCTCCTTAAGTGGGGGTTAAGTTTTACACAGACACTGGTGTTAATTGCAGTTGCTTTCTGCCCACTTCTGATAATTTCACTTGTCAAAAAAATGAACAGTGGTATGTTGTGGCTTACAGCTTAACTATGGGGAAAACATGCCCAGTATCTACTAACTGGGCAAGAGGCACTTTGTCAAGTGGTGTTTCTCTTATATTTAGCAGAGGGAGACTAATTGGTATTCTGCATTTTTTTAGACTGTGAGCCATTTAATGTTGCTGTTATTATTTGCCTGTTAAACCACTTTGTGTTGAAAAGTGGTATATAAATACTGCTGATTGATTGGTTTATCTATGGGAATGTGGAAGGAATTGAGGAAAGGACATAATGCACTTGCTTTACACTTGTCTTGACTCTTTATTGCCTTCTGAAAAACAAGTACTGCAAATAGATAAAAAGAAGAGAGTGCCTACTTCCTTGGAAAACAGCTCAAGGATACTAGCCAACTGGATGTTGAATCATGCCTTGGGTTGCTGAGCTTGCACAGTGCGCTGAATGCTAAAATGCACTGAAGGAAATCTTGGCAATGTTGGCCAATGAATTTCATCAGCTTGTGCCTGCCTGAGGTTAACGATGTAGAATACCCTGTGGTGTGCTTGGAAAGCTGTTGGAGGCTGGTGGGAAATGCACTGTCCAAATAAGCAGACGGCATAGGAAACAACAGCAGTTGCTAATGTCCTGGGGGAAAAACCATTACAACACAGAAGTTGGAAAATGTAAACTAACTTGAATACATAGATCTGTGGGACATGCAGACTTGGGGCTCAATCCTGAGCCTCGCAGCACAGACGGTAGGAGCATACCACCCACAGTGGTGTTGCAAAACGTGCCATAAGGCACATGCAATGTGTGGGTGGGGGTATGCTCTTACTGCCCATGCTGCAGCACCGCTGGCCCCTAGCCACCTGGAGGTGGCGACACAACACCATGGAGAGGTAAGATTACTTCTCACCAGCATTGTGGGGATTCTGGGCAGCGGGAGGGAGTACCTGGGTGGGGGGGGCAGAGAGGGGGCGGGGCTGGAGGGAGTTTTACTACCAATCCCAACTTTCGTGTAGGACCACACAACCCTACACAGAGGTTCTTGCCTCTGCGCCAGGCCACCCAAATAGGCAGTGCAGACGCAAGTAGACTGCTTGCCGTCCCTCATCTTTACCACAGGGAAAGGGGGAAAACATCCCCCTCTCCCATTGGAGCCTCCTGTGTCTGCCTTGGCTGCCTGAAAAAGAGATGAAGGTTGAAGGGCAAGATTTTGAGTTAAGACAATACCCGAAAATACGTGTATGATCCAACTTTAAGTGAGACACGCTACAAGTTAGTTGAGGTGGTTGAATTTTGGATTGTTCCACTTGAAACAGCTGCTAGGAAGTTCTCTAATCCTTCCCTGTGCAAAAAGTATCCTGTGCGGAGTAAGCTAGAAAATCCGGGAGAGGTCTGCGCTACACCTTTCTTGCAATATGCTTATTCGATAAGGGAGGGGGGTCGTATGAGGAAGCATTTAGAAATATGGCTCTCTTCCTGCAGCCTGAAGTTTAGAATTTAGAATTCTCTGTTTAGGGTTCTCCCACTTCACTTTATGACATCACTCATTTGTAGATTAGCCATTCTGGAGGCCAGCTGGGGTGTCATCTCAGGCACCAGATTAGCAGGGAGCATCTAGCTCCCTCTGCCTATGCATCTCCAGTGTTCCTCCTCCTTCTCTTCCCAATCCCTGAATTAGAAAAAGGAGAGGGAAAGCACAGCAGAAAAGTGTGGCGAAGAGGAGGGTGATGGGCTAGCACCTCAGAGACACTCTAGTTCACTCTAGTTCTCCTCTTCTCCACACTTCCTTTTTCAATCTGGGAAGTGGGAGGGTGGCATATCACCAGGTGAGCAGGGGCCAGCACTGGGCATGCCAACTCAGGTGCCAGGAGGTCTTGAGCTAGCCCCATTTCATTGTCTTACAACCAATAAGAGTCTACCAGCCAAATCATATACATGACTGAAGTCAGTCCCACTCAGTTCAGTGGGACCTACTCCCAATAAATGTGTATAGGATTGCAGTCTAAAATAGTGACATTGTTTTGAACACACCATTCTGAATATTGCAAGATTTATACCCTGCTTTTCATAAAATTAACAACATGGCTTCTATAAACACCAATAAAACAACTGCAAATAGCAATACACTTTTACATAATTGTAGGATATCCAGTCAACCTCTGTTAGCATTCATCAGTACTGTAATTACTATAGTGGTGTGCATTACAAAAAAAGTACATCTCCTGAATTACCAGCATTGTAAACAACACTAAGTGCTGCTCCTTTTGTAACACATTGATTTTCTCATTAAATAAATCTTTGCTTTGCTGTCCTTATGTACAGTACAAAAGCTGACATACCTGAAGACTTGGGTGTTTTGTTTTGTTTTTTAGTTCAAACAAATAGGGCAAACAGAACAGGACAAATGACTGTTTCCATAGGTTTGTCTGCCCTTTGATCAAAAGCAGTTACTGGAAATGGCATACCAGATTCATTAACTCATAGAACCTTATTTCAGAACCCCCTGCTGAGATGCAAAATTCCAGATGTCCAGAAAAAAACATATGCATGGAAACAATTTATTTAGCACATTTCCTTATAGGCTTTTTTTTTTTAATCATGACATCTGCTGAAGGGCTTACAAATAATTTCCTTCTGAATGACTGAGTTATGCCAAAAGCAGGTTCTTCCATCATTCTTCAACCACTCAAACAAAGCTATAGTAACAAGAACTCAGAGAAAGTGATTTGCTGTTAGAATTGTCATGCAAACAAGTTCTTGAGTGAAACATTTCTAAAATTAACTCCGCTGTCAATAGGAAAAAGAACACGATTCATTCAGATTTCATTGACAACCTACAGTATTTTACGTGATGATGAAGTCATCACAGGCAAGCTTTTGTTGTGTTTCCACACACACACACACACACCCCGGGCAGTTTCTGCTTGCAATATTGGAAAAAGCTGTCATAGAGATGGCCAATACAGATCTGCAATTGGTATCCATGGGGGAGCAATTCCCAGACATCTTGCAGATAATGGAATCCATGGTAAAGGACCATGAGGACTTCTGGATGTGACCAGAAGTATGTTCTGGTCATGCCCAGAGATGTTCTGACACCTCTGGGGGAAGCTTTATGAAGCTTGGAGAGGTCAGATGTCTGGGAGAATCTCAGTATGTCCTCAGACATGTTCAGAACCTGCGGTGGGTCAAATCTACTAGTTCTGAATCCAAAGAGGACCCACTGTACAGGCTTAAAATGTTGCACCAGGTTGTCCCCACAGCTGTAGTCAACTATGAAAAACATGATGACTATACGGCATATTCTTGCTGCAACACCTTTCACCATAAAACATTACAAGACTATAACCACTTATCTTTCCTGGACTCTTTGAGCTAACTCAGGCTTGCTTTACACATTGCAAAATTCCTATGCGGAATGCATTCCCATGTATGGATCCATGTGGAGCCTGTTCACCCACTGGTGGCCATGGAATGCGAGGTGGGGCCTGTACTATCCCTATTGGCTGCCCCTTGCACAGTGGCCATTCTGCATATGGTCGAGTTGCATGCTGTTTTTGGAATCCCACCCACCTTCCTATTGCTGCACTCTTGGCCTAGTTAGTTGCTATTTGGGTCTGGGTAGGAATTTTTCTGTTTGTCGGGCAGGTTTTTTGTATACCCCACACTGTGTGTGGACCTGGGGCCTGTTTCCTGCTTGAAGCTGGCTTGTGCAATTGAGCTGCCTCTGCCCCTTACAGGGTTGACTATGATAAGACCACACATCCCTTGTAGGCTTTGAGTCAGGGTGGGGACACCTGCTTGGGATGCCTTCAGTGAATTCCCTCAGTACTACACATTTCACAGAATTTCCCTCAGTACTACAGCTTGTCAATTATTAATTGCTGCATGTCCCATCTTTCCTCTGTATTCATTAACACTGGCCCATTTCACCCATAATGTGGTCTTGTGTGGACATTGGGCAGTGCACAAGCAACCAATATCTCTGCCCCCACTGGGGATCTGAATCTATGCCTTACATGTCAACCCAGCATTACGCACATATATAATCTCTGTCAAAGGGTACTATCTATCGTGCCCTTAAGCACAAGCGGTATAAAGGATTTATTTTTCTTTTTTGCACGCAGGTGATTTCACACACACCCCTCCATATTTAAAGTTGCCAACAGATAATGGTTTCATATTAATGGTTCTGCCTTCACTCCAGTGTATGCAGGTTTCTATTGGAGCAGATTAATTGTGAAAGGGTGCCCCTGGCTCTGGGTGATGAATGACTTAGTCAAGCAAACGAGAATGGGTTTTGTGTATATAAGAGCTCTGCATTCCAAAGACATCGCTGGGATGCTCAGCTAGTCCATGCAGAAGCTGGCTGCCAGAAATTAAAAGGCTGGCTGGAGCATGACGTATGTGTGATATAACAATAGCAACTAAATGGGAAGAGCACTCCAGGTGTTCAAATACAGGCAGTTTCCATTAAAACTGGGCTATGCAATTCTTTAGGATGTGAGCAACCTTGCAGAAAGAACCAGATGATTACACTGGGAACAGACAAAACCTCACCCTGTTCCCTTTGGTTTACCTTTGGTTTATCTGTGGGTAATAGGTCCCCAGAATTTATCTGAATGCTGCTCAGTGGATTGTACAATATAGACTTGGTAGAATTATATTTGGAGTCAGCAATCTTTAGTTTTTAATCCCAAGGAGAAATGTCTTTAAAAAAAAACCATTTAATTAATTTATTTATTTAACCAATAACAAAACAATTAACATGAATAACATCAATACCTACTAAAATCAATCCCTATAAACTAAAAAAAGAACATAATTCTTAAACATATAAAATTATGTCTTGTTCACATCAATTATTCTGTCCACTTTTGTTTTATCTGTGAAATGTGTTGTTATCCTGGCAGATCAGTATTTCAACTAAAGCAAGTCAATTTGCAACACATATTCCATAAATTGGTGTAGCCTGAGGGAGGGAGGTAAATCCTGATTTCTGTCAGAAGATTCTCTTTTTGGTTGTATTGCCTCAGCAGCCATTTGGACTACAATAGTGGTTCCCAAATGTTTTTGCACAGGGACCCCCTTTTTAGATATGACAACCTGTTGGGACCCCCCCCCCCAAGATCTAGGGCCCCCTAGGATCTAAGTTAAGCAGGAAGTGAAGTCATTGTTTTAAATAAATCATACATTTTTGAAGTCAAAAGAACTCCACATCCTTTTTTAAAATGTTCTGAATGCTTTGTATCTAAGTGACATTTGAGTTTTGACTTCAGTTATTGATTTACCACTGAGAACAACATTGCACAGAACACATTGTGGCTTTTCTAAGTGATTGCTGATCAAGGTGGTAAAGACAAATTTTAGATAATCTTCAGAGATCTTCCCTTTGTGCTGAGACTCACCTAGGCATGGACATGGAAGGTGTGACATGCCTGCTCGGAAAGAGACCCAAGAGAGACTTCATCACACGCATTTGCACAAACCAAGACGAGCCCAGCGTCGTCATCTGCAAATGAACTCCCAGAACACTGGGAGGGACTTACACGGGGCTTCGCCGTGATTGGCTTCCCACCCGTTACGTTCCACAGCTGCCCTGGCCTCAAGGGGTGCCTGCTCGCCGGGGGAGACAGGTGGGGGGCGCACCGGGTGCCTGGGCAAGCAGCAGGGGTCCGCACCAACCAGGGGCAGCCCCCCTTCGAGGCCAGGGCAGCCGCGGAATGAAACGGGTGGGCTGCTAATCATGCGAAAGTCCCGCCCACGTCCCTCCCCGCGTTCTGGGAGTTCATTTGCGGATGACAACACTGGATGAGCCCATAGCAAGGCTAATTTCCCTTGCAGCCACAAGCATTAAGGAAGTGGCAGAAACCCCTTCCATAGACAAAATGGTGGTGCCCAGCTTTTTAAGATAGCTGTCTATGCTCTTTGAGATCCCCTGAAAATCGGTTTGTGACCCCCTTGGGGGTCCCAACCCCCAGGTTGGGAACCACTGGACTACTAGCTGGCTGAAAATCATATGGATAAAAGATGAGTCCGGGTGTGACCGCATTGCAACACTTTGGCCCTGTGGATTTCAAATTATTTACTTTTAGGGAATACTTTCCACATTGACTAGCTGCTGAGAAACCCCTGAGTGCCTGCAGTTGAACTACAGCATTTTATAGAGTGTCTTCAGTTCCCACAAGGCACAGCATACTGCAAAAAAGCTGTGTTTTGCAAAGCTTTGACAAAGAGAGGTGGGCCATAAGCAGAACAAGGGGAATTTGTGAACTGTGGATAACTGAAACCGCAGATACGGGGTGAGGTGGAACAATGATGCCTGTATATGATGCAGTGTCCAGGAAATATTGGAAACATGTTACTTTGCCCCCATCCCCTTTTTCATAATGTTTGATTCCTTTATGCCACCTCAGTTCCATTTGTTTGGAAGAGGGTTTAAAGTGTGTCACCGCTCTGCTATAAATGTGTGAGCAGCAAGTACTCACTTGCAAAAAAAAGAATTAACTCCTTTAACCATCCCTTTAGTTTTTGTTGAGGGAGTACATTAAGATGCGGCTTCATGCATCATATTTTAATTCCTTGCTTACAACCTGCTCCGCAGCCCAGAAGGCCTATCAATCTAACTTCAGTGCTTTGCATAATCTTGAGGGAAGGGGGGAAGTTCAGTGCAATTCTTTCTTCTACCTTAGCCTCTGTTAGTTTTCAGGACTTACCTTCTGGTTGGTTCATCTGGTGAGAATGTTGATATGTTAACTCTATGTGCTAAAGGTCACTAACAGAAGCAGTACATGTTAGCTAGTTGTAAAGATTGTAATTGGGGAGAATACAATGGTCTTGGAATCCTAATCCAACACTATTACTGTGCATCTGACGAGAGTTTGTAAAGTGGAAAGATTTATTAAAATGTCTCCTATGAGGAATATGCAAAATAGCTAAAAACTGATTCTACATATAAAAGAAACATCTGTTACTAAACATATGTACGCAGGTTTGCCTTGTGCAGGATTCCTTGTCAGACAGAATGGAATGGGAGCCAATTCTCCTCAGTAAAGTACAGGTTTATGCATTTCAGGACTGCCACAAGCCACAGAGAGATTTATTGAGTGAAACAAATAAAACCACAGTTCTGTAAACAATATTTTTAAGGAATAAATTTCCTCCTGGAATAAATGTTTCCAGAAATTTAATCTTGTCAGCTGAGCAATCATACAAAAATCCAGTGCAGACGTAACACAGGCTCCCTGTATATAATGACTGGAAAATCAAAAAGGTGTGCGTTCTCGCCTTCCCTCCCCCTTCCTTGGTGAGCAACTTACTACAGGACAGACCCAGAAGGTAAAAATAACAAAATATCACTTACAGCTCCCAGCAGAAATCATCAATGTGTATCATCAATGACCGACGACCCATCTTGGACAATAAGATTTCTCTCTCACAGGCTTTGGATGGTTGTCTATCCTTTGTTCCATGTAATGTTTAGAACTGTCATCCAGAAAAAGCTTATTGTACAATAAATTTGCTTGACTTTAAGGTACAAATGATTTCTAGCTAACACGGATCCCCCTCTGTAAAGTATTCAATAGAGGCAACTGCAAATCCAAAATGGCTTCACAACATGAAGTACATATGTCTGTCTCACCTGGGATTTGTTAGGGATGCTGGTGACACTGTTCTTGACAGCCACAAGAGCATCTAGCTCTGCACTTCACTCCCAGTCTGAGAATGATCCTGCACCAAATCCTCAAATGTTGAATTATAGGAAATACGGTCACATCTGCACTCATCTTTTATCCATACTATTTTCAGACCTCCAAGGGGGTCACAAATCGATTTTCAGGGGGTTGCAAAGAGCTTGAGGCAGCCAGCTTAAAAATCTGGGCACCACTACTTTGGCGGCTTCATTCAGCTCAAGTTATCAAGACTCAAGTATCCCTGGGCTCAACTCAAGCCTTAACACTGTAGCCTGTGTTTTGGCTACAGGACACATGTTGGGTGTTTAGATTCTTTTCTTTGCCTGTGCCTTTCCATTCTCTCATGTGACATAGAGAACATAAGAACGTAAGAAGAGCTGTGCTGGATCAGGCCAAAGGCCCATCTAGTCCAGCTTCCTGTATCTCACAGTAGCCCACCAGATGCCCTAGGGAGCAAACAAGATGCCTGCATCTTGTTGCTGCTCCCCTGCATCTGGCATTCTGAAGTAGCCTACTGTTAACGTAAGGAGGTTACACAACCCATCATGGCCTACAGCCCACAATGAACTTTTCCTCCAGAAATCTGTCCAATCCCCTTTTAAAGGCGCCTAGGCCAGATGCCATCACCACCTCATGTGGCAAGGAGTTCCACAGATTAATTACTCGCTGGGTAAAAAGTATTTTCTATTATTCGTTCTCCCAACATTCAATTTTCCAACATTCTCCCAACATTCAACCATTGGATGTCCCCTGGTTCTGGTGCTGAGAGAGAGGGAAAAGAACATCTCGACTCTAGCCATCCCATGCATGATTTTGTATGTTTCAATCATGTCCCCCCTCAGGTGCCATTTTTCTAGACTGAAGAGCCCCAAGCGCTACAGTCTTTCTTCATAAGGGAGGTGCCCCAGCCCTGTAATCATTTCATCACTCTGCACATTTTCTACTTGGAAGAGCCCATTCCACTATCCTTCCTTCTGACTCAGCTACTTCTATCCCTCCCCATCCCCTAAGCTGGCTTTCCTTTTTGCTTTCTGAGAATTTCTAGTACCCACCACCCAGTCTCAACAGCTGATTGGCTAGTACAGTATACTATATAGGTCTGTTGTTGAATACCATAATATCCTATTATGGTATTCAAAAATAAGATTCAAAAGAGTTCTTTTTAAGTCTTTTAGTGTTTCAACCCATCTTGTTTGAGTTTGGCAGAGTGACAAGTCCAATTAAGGAACGATTATGTTTATAAATTAAAATGCTGCAAATAGGTTATGTGCTAACTAGACACTGGATCAGTTTCTTTGACTGCACTGAAATTAAATTGCATGCTAGTGTTTCCCATTGTTCATAAATGGATCTTAAATACACCCAAGAGGACAATGCTTTAATAAAAAGGTTTGTCATGGTTAAAAAATCCCTGAGGATTGACTTCTCACAGTAATAAGTAAATTAGAAAATTATTCAAGCAATCTGTTGAAAATGTCACTTCTCATCTTTAACAGCTTAATTCTGACCTCACTGAACCAGCTGACTGGATGTTTTTAAGAAAATAATGAGCATGCTTTACTTGTTGACTACCACTTAACTGTTAGTAGAGTTGAAGAACAGGAATACATGTCTATTTTTGTCATATGGGGACAAACGTATTAATTACCTGCAACATGAGAAAAGGATTTCCAATCATGGATTTGCAGTGAAGGATAAAAAAGATTTATTTAGAGAACAAGATCTGATAGAGAAAATGGATTTCTGAAAAGCTTGGCCCTTCATATTTCTCCCAGGGTCACTGGATGAGGCTGCAAACTCGATAACTGTTAACTGAATTGCATTTGCCACTTCTTATAGTTGTGCTGTTGTTGAAAGGAGGTGATCCACTGTTCAGATTGAGCTGATTATGCTGATAGAACTGTGCCTTCTTTTCCTACCAATTCTCATTTTCATTTTATTTATCATACACATTAACCATACAAACTATGCATTAAAACTTTGTCTGAGTTAACTATAACTTTACAAGGCTTGTGCTCATTTGCAGGCCTGCAAGATTTTTTGGTTTTGATCAAACAACCACTCAGGGCTGTCCTTATGCCAGTGTGGCTTGTGTTATCACATTGGGCCCCGCACTTTGGGGGCCCGCACACATGCACGCTGAGTGGATTGCTTGCTGCTGAAGCCAGGATTTCCATTGGCTGCCTGGAAGCCAATCGGGAGAGTGGAGCGACTATTCATTGGGCTATTCATCAACCCAGACATCATCATGTCACTGCCAACTATTTCTGGGTGCCACCATTCATGCGCAGCACCACAAGCACTTTCTCGCCATGTGTATGGTAGTGGGGCAGCCATGGAGAGGGTGGGGGCCTCAAGGGAATGCCCTGCATTGCGCCCCACCATTCCTGGGGCTGGCCCTGCATCCAATTGTTGTCCTGGGTCTTGCCAGCCCTGGGGCAAACCCCCAATTGGATGCCCTCCATCGCGGAAGTAATTGTGGTGAAGTCACTGCAATTACATCCTGACGCAGTGCAAAGGGATGCTTGACTCCTCTGGCTCCTTGTAATGGTGCGAGGCTGATCCCTGTGAGCAGCTTCGCATCACTGCAAGGGGTGATTTGTTCCTCCAACTGGGCTTTGCGGTGCTCCAGGTGGCTCCTCTGGCTCCTCCAATGGTTTGGAGGAAACCTGCGCCAAGTTTGCTTTGACCATTGGAGGAGCCAGAGGCACCGGCTGGAATGCCACAAAGGTGGTGCACGTCACACAGGTGCATAGTGTCACTACCCCCAAGCCCAGCGCCCCAAGCCCAGCGACATTTGTCCCCTTTGCCTCCCCCGGTCTGCCACTGCCTGCATCCACTCCACTTGATGGCATCTGTAGTCTTTGTATTGGGCTTGATGTGTATCAATAATTAATGCAATTCTATTACTGATGGCCTGCCTGCTCCAGCACAGGTTAGGATTGCGCCCTCAGTGTAGCAGTTCCTCAACTTATAGACGCCTTGACTTATGTACCCAGGACTTTACGTAGGCATTGCATGGGAGCTTCCATACTTACCACTTGCTGTTCTTGCCCCAGCCTAGGTTCTCCTGCAAGAAGTGGGCTGCTTCTGATGCTTGAATTGAGGCAATCAGCGGTAACAGGCGCCCCTCAAGGACAACCCAAGTAGCACAGTCTTAAAGATAACAATGTCTCATTTGCCTTGGCAATGGGGATGCTTAATTCAGGCTCTGGGAAGAAGGAATCTGCTCACAGAGCTTGCACAAGATGTAGCTGGGCTTTAAAACCCCATCTGCTGCCAAGGATAAGGCTGTTAGTAAGTGAGAGAATGAGGGCGCCAGCCAACTTTTCCTGAAGATAAGGGAAGCTGTTGAGCCCAGGAATGTGGCCCATATAGGAGGAGGCGGACTTGAGAGAAACCACCCTCTTCCCTTTCACTGCTAAACTCTGAGCAAGAGAGTCTATGCAAAAGAGTTGCAGTAATTCCTATTTGACTCTTGTGTCCGTGACTCAGACCCAGGTTGAGCATGTCGTGGATCCAGTAAGAATCCCCATGGCAACCTATGGGGTTAATGCAAGTACGACAGTGGAGTACACTGGGAATGAGCTAAATGCATTTTGCATTTCTGGCTTTGTTTCAAGAGCCTACATGGAGGAAGGGGCAGGTAAAATGGATTGATCGCAACTTATTTAAAATCAACATATGTAAGCTTGTCAGCAGAACCCAGACATAAGCCAGGGTCCTACTGGACTTACTTTTCCCTTGCAGAACTCAGATCCAAATTACATGAGATGTGGGAGAGATCTCTGATCAGTTTCTTTTCTTTTTTTTAAACAACAAACCTAAAGAGGCAAGGGAGACAGTTGAATAGGCCCAGTTGGTGACACTGCCCTGATTCTCTTTGGTCTCTCCTGATTGCTTTAAGTCCGTTAGTTTTCAAAGTTGAGAGATCTAATTACAGATCTTCTATGGCTTGGTTCTCATTCAGAGGCTGAGCAGACCAGGAGTGCCTGGGTGCTTTTTGGCAGTGTAGCCTGTACCACAATAAATCAATTATGGTTTTTGCAGCAATAGGCTGATCTTTTGGGATGTTTTACTACTTGAGAGAACCTCTGTGTTTTGTCTGGACCTCTTGCTTGCCAGTGCTACCTACTCTTGAGCAAATCAGCCACTGAATCTAGATACAGACTTCTTTCCTCAAGGAAGAAAAATAGTTGTTCTGAGATGGACTATTCCATTCATAAAGGAGACACATGGATTCCTTCCCTTTCTGGGGCAGAAGTAAAATCACAATTATCTGTTACCCTGAGAATGCTGATCTATTCTTAGGTTCTAGGCCTCGACTATTTCAGCAAGTGAATTGGAACTGAACAGCTTTCTTCTTTCCCTGCCAACAGGAGTCACCTTTGCTCATACAGACAAGGCAAGGAAGGGAGATATTGTACTTTCGCCAGCATTTTCTTACAATCATGACTACGTGCTGTTTGGCAGGACAAAATCTTTTTTTTTTAATGGAAGGCAATTCTGTTCCATGGTTAAGAAGCAATAATTGCATCTAAGATAAAGTTATCTGTGCAGTCTCGTATTTACACTCCTTCTAATGAGGCAGGGACACAGGGTATCTCAAGATATTCTAATCCTTTGTTTTGTCTCTTTTGATGTCATGAGCAGGATTTGACAAACTGGGGGACCCTTTGCATTCATGTTTGAATCTAAACAGGGGGAACCTGACAGTTCTTGCATTGTAGCATTTGAAAAGGATAATGGATTGCTAATATTCTGTGATCCACGGTGCTGCATGCATGCCTATAAAATAAAAATAGTCCCATGAAACACACACATGATAGCCAATGATCAGGTACAGGAGTAGCGGGACATTCCAATGGTCGCCCCTCCCTTCCTCATGCCCCCCATTCACTATACAGCCATGGTGAGAAGAGAACTTTTGGTGCAGTGCACAAAAGATGGTACCTAGCAATAGTTGGCGGTGACATGATGATGTCACTGTCAACTGCTTCTGGCAGGCCCATTTTGGGCTGTTTGCAGGCAGGCCAGGTGAGACGGCCCCAAACAAGCTGCCGCCTCACTCTCCCCACTGGCTTACAGTCCATTGAGATCCTGGCTGCTGCAGCAAGCTATCTGCAAGTTTGTCACACCGGCACTGGTGGCCCCCAAAGCGCAGGGCCCAATACGACAACATAGGCCACATTGGCTTAAGGCCAGTCCTACTTAGTCCTAATTAGCCTAATTAGAAATGGCTATGTGGAGAAAAAAAAATTAGATGGGCAGCCTTGTGATTGATTGAAGTGCAATATAGAAAAAGATAAGCAATAGAAAGAGAAGGAGCAATACACTCTCAATTGGCAAAGCCTCTCATTTCGTGGATTTTATGTTGCAGATATAAACAGTAGTTCTAAATGCTTCATTACCTTTTTGAATTTAAACCAAATTACAGGCAATATCAATTCAATAGAAGATTAAAAAGTAAAATGTTTTTTGGGCTGCAGTTCTACGCATTCTTGGGAGTAATTCCCACTGAACTCAATAGGACTTTCTTTCCAATACTGATCCATAGGATTGTACTGTTAGTTGGTTACTATGCTTTCACAGTTAATCTCAGCAAGGCAAGATGTAATAAAACATTAGATGTGCTAAGCAGCCAAGTAGTCAGGAGGAAAGTTAAGTCATGCCAATTCTGGTTTCAGTAATCTACTTTGCTAGTAGATTAAGGATATGTTTCTGCTTTAGAAAGTGTTAATCTCCAGTACGCTGGGTCACAGGGGACAAAAACAACACCACTCCCATGAGGTTTATGGTATATATGAAGATCTGGTGTCTTAAGAAAGATTGTGGTCACATCAATCCTGATTGTAATACATTGTTGATTTAACTGTCCATTGTTGTGTGAGTGGGTAACATTGGGACGCTCTACAAATAAGGAGGATCTAGAGATGTGGAAAAGTAAAGTGATTGGACGTAAGAATGCAAATTATTTTTTTTTAACTATAATAGTAAGTTCAAAATAAGTTAAATTGCTTGATCTTTTCTGTGAAAATTGTCTTTTTAATTGGGAGCTGTTTTTGTGATTTTCCTGTCCTTAAGCATATCCTAGAGTAATTCATAACATAACTGAAGACAGAATTAAGGAGGTGTGCTGTCAGATATCTAAAAAGGTGCTAACCAAGCATTTGATGATAACTAAAACAAACACCAAGTGATGTATGTTTCATCAATGGTATAACAAAAGTAAAACATAACGTTATATGTCCTCGGTTTGTCCTCTCCTGAAGCTGCTTTTACGTGTTCTTTTCCCAGTCTTATAGAACCTGAGAACATGGAAAAAGGAATTGGCAAACTGGTTTAATAAGCTATATATCACCCAAGATGGTGTTACTCCAGCCTGCAGAAGTACATGAAAGAAAGACTTTCAAGCAACACTGAGATGTTGAAGTTTCAGGTGAGAACTAAGGCATCCACAGTTTCAGTTATTCATGGATACCATGGATAATAGGATGCCAATTAAAAAGATAGGGGAACAAAACTCTTTTTACCTTGTTGCAGTAAAACCACTGATGCTCCCCTATCTTTAAAAAGGCGTCCCCGGTATCCACGGTTTCAGGTATCCACGGGATGGGTGGGTGGGTCCCGAACGTTTACCAGGGCATGCCTGTATAGCTTTAGGGAGATGCATTGCTACCACCAAAATTGGCATCTCCATGTTGAATATTCCCTTTCTCTTCCCATAACGTGTGAAACCCCTTCCTCCATGTGGCGATATCATGTCATTGTGTTTTTCTCTGCCTACGTTCCACATCACTTGCTACTGCTGGTGGTGGAATGTCATGGAAAAAGGGAAGAACATGACAAGAGGCATATAAGCTGAGATGGTAGGCCCCATTGCTCCTGTAAAGGGTAGCTCTGCCTGTAGTTGTTTCTCTTATTTCAACTTGGCACTTACAAAATGTTATGTTCCATGTTTTTGTTTGTTCTTGGATTACTGGCTAAGACTGAAATACTCCTGTAGTGCCTGGAAAAAAGCAGCAGTGGAGGTCTTGCTATTTTGTTGTACTTCTAAAACTCCGCAGGAATTGTCACACAGCTCCTTCTGCTGTTCGTAAACACTGTTCTTGCTGTCCCAGGGTCTTCATCAATAGTGCAATGCATTTTCTCCCATGGGCTGATGGAGCTGCCGCCTTGATGTTTCCAGTCTCTGCTGGATCGAGAATGAATGTGCAAACTGAAGCCCAATACCCTGCAATGGCAGCACTTTTCAGATAGAGGGCTTGAAGTATTATTAAATCACGGACAGAACAGAAATGCCAAGCGAAGGCTGAAACCGTATCCTTAATTCCCCTCGCCCTGTAGAAGCATAGCAGGGCAAAATGGTATGTGATTGCTGCTTTTGTTCCACTCCAATATCGCTAGGCAGAATGCAGCCGTTTCAGTTCTGCTAAGTACAAAAATTACAGGATCACGCTGGATTTTTGGGGTGGAATTCTAACTGTGCCAACTTCCATCATGGGGGCCATTCAAAACGTTGATATTACATGAAGATCAGTTTGTGAGTTGGCTACCCTTGTATTGACCCAAAGTAGCAAATTGCCCTGGAAAATAATAGCTTCAAATCTATTTTATTTTCAAATTAAGAGAAAAATGAACAATGGCCACATTGTTAACATCCTGCAGTAAAAGAAACATATTGTATGACTGCAAAAGCATTTGCTCATTACTGTTTTTGAAGAACAATAATTGATCAAAGGAGACCCTTTCATTTTCAAGTAGTCAGTATTTTATTTCATTTCCCTTATTTGTATGTACTCAGTGGGTTTCCAGTAATCGTTCTGGCGATCGTTCAACGCCAGTCAGAAATAGATGTGGCTGCAGGGCCATGGCAGTTGCTCCCATAAGAACTGCTGGGAAGCTCTTGAAACAGTCCAGGTTAGCTCCAAATAAGCTTTATCCAGAATACCACAAAATAACAGAAGTGAAAGATAAACCTGGGAGAGTTCTTATACCTGAAAATGGGAAACGTGTATTACGCATGTCAGGATTATGCAAAAAAGAAATTTGCCATTTCACAGCTTACCTCGTATTCCTTTCTAGTGAGTATTTTCCAGTAATTGACAAAGGAATGTCATGGTTTTGTATTTACTCCTGTGTCACAGTAGAATGGCTGCAACCTCCTTATGTATAGTAGTAGGCTACTTCAAAATGCCAGGTGCAAGGGCGTGCCAACAGGATGCAGGCATCTTGTTGTCTCCAGGGCTCCCTGAGGCACCTGGTGGGCCACTGTGAGATACAGGAAGCTGGACTAGATGGGCCTTTGGCCTGATCTAGCAGGGCTCTTCTCATGTTCTTATTAGCATAGCTACGGGGGGGGAGTGTGATACTGCAGGTGCTGCAATGCACTATGTAAGCGGCCCCTCCCACTTGTGCAGGGTGCGTTGCCATCGCTGCCCAGAATGGCTCTGATGGCAAGTCAGGCCACTTACAAGGTACATTGTGGTGCCTCCAATACTTACCATGCTGCCACCCCCTGTAGCTGTGCCACTACTCTATCCAATCATACTTACGCAAGCATGTTGCCAGCCTGGCACAGCTCAGTCTTTGAGGTCAGAGTTCTGACATGTGCCTCCTCCTTTTGGTCAGCTATCTTCTATGTACTGCTCTCTTGAGATCCTTTCAACTCTTTTTGCTGCCACCTGAAGCACTTCTGAACTTTAGTGGTATTGAAGACAGAATTGACCTACTGTATATAAAACAGAATGCATTTATATAAGGCACCTATATAACGTTAGTGAATTAAAGACAATGCACCTTTGCAAGGCACTTTTAAATCAGCTTATATAGCATTTTTTTAAAATAACTGCTGTTCACACAGGAAGGCAAACCTTACAATTGCTTTTCCGCCTTTCTGCATTTTTTGTGTGTCATCATGAATACAGTATATGTATTCTGAATGAAGCACATTTTAGGCCTCCACCCATTTTTTTTCCATTGAGCTGTAAATATTTGAGAATTAGTCTTTGATATTGTATTTATTATTACTTCTAATTTTATTATAACTAAAGTTAAATATAATTTATATCTTTATTCTAACTAAAATAGCTAAAAATTATTACATTATGAAAACCATGGTATGGATGGTGGTTATGTATGGAATACAAATAATCATTAGAGCACATGAAAGTGCACATTTGATTATCCCCTTTGTGATTCATTTGCCTTATTTTTATGAACAAGAAAAGTAGATAAAATGATTAACAGCGTCATCCTAAACCCCCCTTAGCGCTGGCGCTGCACTCTTGCGGCGGCTGGCCACTTTGCAAACGTGCCATAAAGCGCATCCATGTCAGCGCTAAGGCACTTGGCTGGTGCTCGCAGCAGTGCCAACGCTTGGGTACCGCGACAGTGCCGGCCGTGCACCAGGCAAGCGTCGGTGCCATTCGGTCGGCCCTGTGAGGGCATTCCAGAGGCGTTCCAGGGGCATTACTAGGTGGCGCAGTGGGCAGAGACCATGGTTATGATGTGGTTGTAACGCAGGATGGCCATAGTGCCAAATCCTAAACCCCGTCCTCGGCCATGGTGGCCTCGATTCGGGCCGCTCCTAACCACGTTCATCTGCGCCTGCAAAACAGCAGGCACAGATCCAAGCAGGCCCATAGGGGTGACTGGGGCTTATGCGGGTGTAAGGGAAAACCCTCCCCTTAGCCTGCACTTTGCTGCTGCCTCCTAATGGGCCTTAGGATATTGCCCTGCTATGTCAGTCTTACAAGGCCAGCACAGTATAGGACTGCGCCCTGAATCCTTCACTTTATTATTCCATAATAATTCCATTTGTATGGAAAACCAAATAGTTTTATTAATTTCTTAAAAACACTCCGTGTGAAGTAAGGGACATAGCCGACAGAGAATAATTAAGTTGTAATTAAGTAATTTTGCTTATCTATTTGCCTGCTGGCTAGCAAATATCCTGGGATCCATCATTATTGCGCACAAGCATTAGCAAATTAGCCATATCGTTTCCCAGCAGGAATTTGAGTCTTTTCCTTGAAGTCATCTTGCTCCTGTATCTTTCACTTGAATGAGTTTCCTCTTACAGCCCAATTGTTTAAGCGCTCTGAAAAAAGCCCCACTGAAGGAAAGAACATAAGAACAGAAGAAGAGCCCCACTGGAGCAAGCCAAAGCCCATCTAGTCCAGCTTCCTGTATCTTCCTGTATCAGCTTCCTGTATCTTCCTGTATCTCACAATGGCCATTCAGATGCCTAAGGAGAACACAAGACTACTAGGTATTTGCATCTTGTTGCACTCCCCTCTAAAACCAGGAGGTCTCCTATGCTTCCTTTTTTAAAGACATTACATTTTCTATCCTCCTATCTATCCTCTGGTGCTATGGCAGCTTTAAGGGACAAGTTGTATAATACAGTCTGCAACTTTGTTCTTCAGTTCCTTAATAACTCTTGGGTGGATACCATCTGGGCCCAATGCCTTATTGATCTTTAATTTGTCAATTAGGTCTAAAACATATTCTCTTTTAAACTCTATCTGACTTAATTATGTAGTCAGTAGGGGCGGTATGGGCAGTGGTATCTAATTGCCGTGATGCGAAGAGATCATTTAATTTCTCTGCAATCTCCAAGACCTTTTATCTTCCCCTGTTCTCTCTTACCAGCCAGCGGGCCAACCACCTTTCTGGCAGATTTCTTCTTCTAACATATTTGAAGAAGCTTTTATTATTCCCCTTTATGTTGCTGGCCATGCATTCCTGGCAAGGTTACTGGCAGAGCGCTTATCGGATTATAGCACTACACAAATCTTTAATGGAATATAATCTTTCACACATTATTTGGACAGTTAATGACAGTTCTTTAGGTGTTTGCATTACTCCAATCATGTTAGTAAAAATGCGAAATACCTAAGATTCTGTTTTGGTGTGATGATAGCTTACATGAATGAGCAGTGAGCAGATCACATGCGCGCGCGCACATACAGAGAGAGAGAGAGAGAGAGAGAGAGAGAGAGAGAGACCCTGAGCATGCAGATAAAGGTGACTAACAGCCTGATTCCCCAATATACATTTGTTGTGAGCTGTGGTGCAAGGAGAGATTTCATTGGTGTGCTTTCGTCTATTACACTGCTAAAAATAGTTATGAATCAGGATCTGTGCAAACAAACTGCTTTACCCAGTTTCTTGACAGAACTATAATAATTCATAGTAAAGTATGCAACTGTCGTCAACTAAATATGGTGCTGAGATAGTTTTCATCCCTTACAATATGGATAGAGGACTTGGTTTGAAATCCAGTGCAGGGAAAAGATGGAAACCTCTCTTGTCCTGTGCAGGTAGCAGGGTGAAGGTGTCGTAATAACAATGTAAAGGAAAACAACATTATCATCATATTACTGTGCATAGCAGGATCCATGTACAGTACACAATGCTTTATAAAGAAGAATGAGGCAGGCCAATATGAAGAAATATTATGCCAAGGTTCCTAAAGTGTGTAGAAGTTACTCTTTTTCTCTGTCCGAAATCTTTGCCAATCAGTTTAATTGTATGATCCCTAGTTCAAATATTATGAAAGAGGGAGAAAAACGTCTATCTCCACACTTTTATGATTTTACAAGGTTATATCCCTTAATCACCGTTTTCCCCAAGATAAAAAGCTCCAAATGTTGCCACCATCCTGCATAAGGAAGGTACTGCAGTCCTCAGAAAATTGTCATTTCCTCCTTTTGTACAATTTTTTTCAGTTCAATTTTTTCAGTTCCAGTGAAAACACAGAAAGATGGAAAGATCAGTTAACTAATTGCCTCAAATCCTATTCAGAAATCAGATAGCTGCTAACTGCCCTGCAAATAGCTGAGTTCCTACAGTTTGCAAGAAGCTTGTGTAAAAATAGGGAGATAAATATTTGAGCATATTTTTTCTGGGCTGTTTTTCCCCAGATCGGTCAATGACAGGTAGTGGGGGCAGATGAAGGCTGGGTCACTTACCCAAGAGCCCAATTCTATACCCCTTATTGTAGGCAGTACACGTGTACCACCTGGGCAAATGTCACGTAAGGCACTTCCAAGGCAGTGCCAGCCATGGGCACCTAAAGGGAACACCGTTTGCTGGTGAGCAGTGAGTTTGTCACTCATCGGAGATGCAACCTTTTGGGGTGGGAGGGTGTTCCAGGGTGCGGGAAGGGTGGAGTGGGGGGCAGGACCGGCAGTGACTGTTGTCTCCGGTTCCCAACCTCTGAGTAAGGCCAAGTGGCCCTATGTGGAAAGCCTCACTTCTGCATTGGCTAAATAGTTGTAGACTTGTTGCCTGCCCTCAGTGGCGTTTCTACAGGGATGGCAAAGCTCTAAGTTTTGCAAGAAGCCTTACCTTGCAGTGGAAATCACTCCTCTCCTGCACCGTTTTAGCCAATCTTGGCGTTGCTTACTGGCTACAGCAGCAAGGGAGAGGAGGGATTTACATGACAGGGTAAGGCTTCTTGCAAAACTTAGAGCTTTGCCATCCCTGTAGAAACGCCTCTGCCTACCCTATGCCCTTACCCTTGGAGGCTCCTGTGGCTGTCTGGCAACCACAGAATGCAGCTATAGCTGCCTGGCTACCTCTGTGTTCCTGGGTGAAGAGGCAGCATAGGATTGGGCTGTAAGTCACTCAAGCCTTGAGGCTTTTCCTCATTACAAGGAAAGCATTAATGCTCGCAGCTCCCTCTGCAAGCATCCCCTCTGCAGAAGTGAGCTCCGATTTGCAACTGGACTTCACTTCCAGTTTTATTTATTTATTTATTATTTATTTATTTGATTTGTATCCCGCCTTTCCGCCACAAGGCCCTCAAGGCGGCATTTACAAGGTTAAAAACACAGTAAAAAACAATTAAAAACAGTATTAAAAGACAATAAAAACACTATTAAAAATACAACATACAACAAATTAATCCCTAGGATCATAAAATATATAAAAAGAATGCAAAAAAAGCCAGCCAGCCAGCCTGTCAGCAACTAAAAGCCTGCTGAAATAAAAAGGTCTTCAGCCCCCGCCGAAATACCGCCAAGGAGGGAGCAGTTCTTAACTCCAAGGGGAGGGTATTCCAAAGTTGGGGTGCCACCGCCGAGAAGGCTCTCCTACTGGCCGCCACCCCTCTCACCTCTCCTGGTGGCGGCACCGTCAAGAGAGCCCCCCCAGATGACCTCAGAGTACGGGTCGGATTATATGGGAGGAGGCGGTCCCTCAAATACCCTGGGCCCGAGCCGTAAAGGGCTTTAAAGGTCAACACCAGCACTTTGAATTTGGCCCGGAACAGAACCGGCAGCCAGTGTAGTCGCCGAAGCAGTGGCTCGACAGAGTCAAACCGACGTGCCCCAGCAACCACCCGAGCAGCCGCGTTCTGTACTAGTTGTAATTTCCGAACCGTCTTCAAAGGCAGCCCCACG
This sequence comes from Lerista edwardsae, assembly GCA_029204185.1. Taxonomy (NCBI): domain Eukaryota; kingdom Metazoa; phylum Chordata; class Lepidosauria; order Squamata; family Scincidae; genus Lerista; species Lerista edwardsae. The sequence goes on from JAJKFI010000003.1 coordinate 21,819,906, forward strand.
TAGAGCGCATTGCAATAGTCTAATCTAGATGTCACTAGGGCATGGGTCACTGTGGCCAGGTCCGCGCAGCTCAGGTACGGTCGCAGCTGGCGGATCAGCCGAAGCTAAGCAAAGGCTCCCCTGGCCACCGCCGACACCTGAGACTCCAGGTGCAGCTGTGAATCCAGGAGAACCCCCAAGCTGCGGACCTGCTCCTTCAGAGGGAGTGCAACCCCATTCAGAGCAGGGCGATAGTCCAATACCCGAGCTGTGGATTTCCGGACCAAGAGCACCTCTGTCTTATCCGGATTTAATTTCAGCTTGTTCGCCCTCATCCAGCCCCCAACTGCCTCCAGACAACGATTCAGGACCTCAACTGCCTCCTCAGAATCAGGGGGAAAGGAGAGATAAAGTTGGGTGTCATCAGCATATTGATGGCACCCCACCCCAAACCCCCGGATGACCTCTCCCAGCGGCTTCATGTAGATGTTAAATAGCATGGGGGATAAGATAGACCCTTGCAGCACCCCAAACTTAAGAGGTCGGGGTGCCGAACAAGCATCCCCCAGCACCACCTTCTGGGATCTGTCAGCCAGGAAGGAGCGGAACCACTGCAAAACAGTGCCTCCAAGCCCCAACCCAGCCAGCCGACCCAGAAGGACACCATGGTCGATGGTGTCGAAGGCCGCTGAGAGGTCCAGCAGGACCAACAGGGACACACTCCCCCTGTCCATTCCTTGGCGTAGGTCATCCACCAAGGCGACCAAGGCAGTCTCCGTCCCAAACCCCGGCCTGAAGCCAGATTGGAATGGGTCCAGATAGTCCGTTTCCTCCAGAACCCTCTGCAGCTGGGACACCACCACCCGCTCAATCACCTTGCCCAGAAATGGGATATTTGAGACTGGCCGAAAGTTATTTAGATTAGTGGGATCCAGGGAGGGTTTTTTCAGGAGGGGGCGAACTATCGCCCGCTTCAAAGCAGGCGGCAGCACCCCCTCCCTCAAAGATGAATTCACCACCCTCCCCGTCCACTCGGCCAGCCCTCCCCGGGCAGCTCTAATTAGCCATGCTGGGCAAGGGTCGAGCGGGCAAGCAGCAGGTCTCACACTGCAGAGAATCCTGTCCACATCCTCAGGTTCTACAAGCTGAAAAGAATCCCAAATTGTAGGATAGACAGGTTCCCCAGGGACATCACTAGAAATGCCCACAGCGGCGTCCAAGTCGTGCCGAATCTGATCGACCTTCTCTGCAAAATGGTTTGCAAATTCGTCACAGCGAGCCTCCGTGTGATCCTCCCCTCCAATAGGGGGGGGCAGATGTAGAAGGCTACGGACCACACGAAAAAGCTCAGCTGGACGGTTCTCCGCAGAAGCAATGGTGGCAGAGAAGTGAGCTCTCTTAGCTGCCACCACCGCCCTAGAATATGATCTTAACTGGGCTCTAGCCTGGGTACGGTCAGATTCGGCACGAGTCTTTCGCCACTGACGCTCTAGACGCCTACCCTGCCGCTTCATCATCCGCAGCTCCTCAGAAAACCAAGGAGCCGCTCTGATTCTGCGATTGGGCAGGGGACGCTCGGGAGCGATCTCATCCAGGGCCCTGGCCATCTCCGTATTCCAGAGGTCGACCAGGGCGCCGGGTGGATCTCCAACTCTAGCAACAGGAAAATCCCCCAGAGCCCTCAGGAATCCATTTGGATCCATCAGCCTCCGAGGGCGGATCATAGAATGCGATCCCCCGCCATTGCAGAGGTAGGAGGCTGCAACAAGCCTAAATCCCACCAGAAAGTGATCTGTCCATGACAAAGGAGTGATCTTAATCTCCTCCACCTCCAGATCGCCATCAACCTGCCCAGCAGTAAACACCAGGTCCAGCGTGTGTCCCGCATCATGTGTTGGGGCAGATATTCTTTGAGACAGACCCATGGTTGCCATGGAGGCCATGAAGTCCTGAGCCGCAGCTGTTCCCGGGGCCTCGGCATGGACATTGAAGTCCCCCAATACCAAAAGGCGGGGGGACTCCAACACCACGCTCGAGACCAACTCCGTCAGCTCAGGCAGGGAAACTGCTGGGCAGCAAGGCGGGCGGTACACCAACAGAATCCCTATTCTGTCTCGCCCCTCCAACGCAACACGAAGGCACTCAAACCCGGTGGACTGCTGAACAGAGTATCTGGTGAGACGGATGGAATCCCGATAGACCATTGCAACCCCGCCTCCCCGCCCCTGAAGTCGTGGCTGCTGCAGTACCTGGAAACCTGGTGGACAAATCTGGGAAAGACTGACCCCTCCCAGCTCATCCAGCCAGGTCTCCGTGATACATACCAGGTCGGCCTTCTCCTCCAGGATTAGATCCTGGATCAGACAGGTCTTATTATTAACCGACCTGGCATTCAGAAGCAGCAGCTTCAGACCTAGGGGGCTGTTGCCAGGAGTACCCAGGGTCAGAGGGGTCAGAGGGGTGAGCGAAGGGCCAGAAAGAGGGACAGTCTGTCGACGACTGACCCTCCTTCTCCTGTAATGGAGAAGTTTTTGATCGACTTGATCTTTTGAAAACAAGAAGTGAGTTCCAATTGTGAATAGTGCACACAGGAGGCTTCACCCCACCCCACCCCACCCCACCCCACCCCCAAAAAACCAGGTACCTTAACATGACTCTGGGTTCTTGCAGATGATCGATACAGTGCTGTTGGGGCATGCATATACACTCTCCCAGTCCCTTACATGTTTCTCGCTCCCTGCAATGCCATGATCGCTGTTGAGGCACCCATCTTGGGCCACTCCCCTTAAGGGGAAATGGCCCTGTTTTGCTCTCTATGGTGAGCCGCCATGATCCGTATTTGAAGAGCACTCAGTAGTGTCATCTGGCAACAAGCTGCCGGAATGCTAGGCGGGACTTACTGCTTGATTGACAGGCTGTCCGTGATGTGTCGCCGCCTGCCCGCCTGCCGTGCGGGCTCCCTCTGGTTGGCGCACCCCTCCACTGCTTGCCCAGGCACCCGGCGTGCCCCCCAGGCAAGCGGGCACCCCCTCCAAAGCCAAGGGTGCCCGCGCGGTGGGCGGGTAGGCGGCAATCAGGCGGTAAGTCCCGCCTAGCGTTCCGGCAGCTCGTTGCACGATGACACAGCTGAGAGCACTGTTCTATACAATGGTTAATGATACAGACACTCTGCCCCAGTTAGTATCTGGTAACCCTATAGACAGTCTTGCTATACCTTAAAGCAGGTGCATGTGGCTTGCGCGCCTGATGGAAGCTATCTTTACTGCTCCGCGGTGCTTGCCTGTTTCTCAGGGCGCAATCCTAAACTGAGTTAGGCCGGCATAAACTAAGCCAGCAAAGTTTGGCCAGCACAAGAGACACTGTAAAATATGTTTGGACCACTCTTGGAGTCAGAGAGGCCAGCACACAGACGTGAGCCATCCTCCGAGAGTGGTCCAAACACGCTTTATGGTGGCCCTTGTGCTGGCCAAACTTTGCTGGCTTAGTTTATGCCAGCCTAACTCCAGTTCAGGATTGCGCTCTCTCTCAATCAGCAACAGCACAAGCAACAGCACAAACAGCAGCAGCAGCAGCTGTGTTAATATAACAGAAATCTCCATTTGAGCACGTTGATAGCAATTCGCCAAGCCGGCCAGCAGGGGGAACAAGAAGACGTTGCTGCAGCAACCAGGCCAAAGGGGAAGGCACTCACGTGCGCACAGGAAGAGAGAAGCGAAACGGAGGAAGGTTTGCTGACAATTAGTCGTGCCGACAAGGAAAAAAGCTGTCTGAAGCCTCCAGGTAAAAGGAGCAGGTGCATGCCGGCACACGCCCACACAGGAAGACCAAGGCTAGTGAGAAATAGCTCTTGCGGAACTTCCATCCCCTCGCCACCTCCTCCCCGGCTCCTCCTGCCTGCTAACAGCCAGTGGCAGCAAATGGCGTCAGTCCTGAACTGTTTCTCAGCAAACGTTTCAAAAAGGGTTTCAAAGGTTTTGCAAGGCGCTGGGCAAGGGACCAGGGATCCAGTCCGTGTGTCCAAAAATGCCAGGCCGTAAAATGGAAATTAGAGGGATTGCCGAGAGCACAGTAAAGGCAAGCACCAGCGCTGGGTCATTTGCAGAGCTGGCAAGGAATTTCTCTCACCCTTCAGGTCACTAACAGCACAATCCTAGGTTTGTCTATTCAGAAGTCGGCCCCACTGTTTCACCTGGGACTCACTCCCAGGTGTGTACTGGACCGCAGCCTGAGCAAACGTGTGTCCTTGCATCAAAGGCTCCAGTCTGAGAGAGAAATAGCAAAGCGGGTGGGGAATTGGGTGCAGGAAGTTTCTCGAGAGCTCAAAGTTGAATATTGTTGGTGTTCGTAAGGTTAAACCAGTTTGCGGCTTTCATGAAAGGGTGAAGAACATTGTATTTGCACAATTTTTTGCTTTGGAAATTATATGGAACATGGATTGTGATGTCCTTCAGCTGACTGAAATTCTGCAGAGAGCATGTTGTATTAATTAACAGATAGCACTTTTTGTTCAGCTTCCCACAGTTCAGAATTTATTTATGGTAACCAGCTGCTTAGTGACATCACTTCTGGCCCTCAGCAGTGCAATGAATGCTGAATTTGGCCCTTTGAAACGAGTTTGACACCCCTGGATTAGATTATGTGCATCAAAGGCTAAACAACCTGTAACTTGTGGGAGGGGGGGGGGAGCACTGCTGCCCAATCATCATTATAGCCACAGGGGCTTGAGTGGCAGGTAAAGTGATATGAAGCTTTTTTTGGGTGTGTCTCCATACTAAAAGGTTTGAGAACCATTGAATTACAGTACTGCAGTGTCCTTCAAACTGTGGGTCGGGACCTGATGTCAGGTGGGTTGTGGAAAGCTGGGAGCAGCCATCTTGGAAATTGCAGACCTTCGTCTTGTTATATTCCTTTTGTGAGTGTTAACAGTTTGAATTTTCAAGTGAGGGTTTTTTAAAATTTAGTTTTTAGTTCAGTACTTTTACATCATGTTTTGTGCTAATCTTGCTTTCTGTCAGAGATGTTTTATTATTTTACAATGACAGTACTTCCTGCTTGACGATGTTACTTCCTGCCACAACATCACTTCCAGGTTAATGACATCATTTTCGGTGGGCCCCAACACAAATGCCATTCTAAAAAGTAGGTCCCGGTCTAAAAAGTTTGAATATCACTGCAGTACTGTATTTACGATCAATTGGCTGTTGCATCTTATGCCAGAACTATGAACATTCATATAAAAGATGTTGTCTATCATTGGTAGGGGTGTGTGTTTTTGATGATATTTTTCCCAAAATTTTTATATTAAAAAAGCAAATTGTTATGCATTTTTATTCTACATTCTCATTCAAAGTTCTCATTTTTATTAATTTTAAATGCTTCAGAACTGTACAAGGTAGATAATATAGGTGATACAGTTAACCCCTGCTAACTGGACAAGAGGCACTTTCCTCTTATATTTCCTCTTATATTTAGCAGGGGGAGAGTAACTGTCCCTCTTCACCCCTGCGCAGTCTTTCTAGTGGCTGTTGCTGGCGGTCTGCCCTTTGTTAGATTGTGAGCCCTTTTGGGACAGGGAGCCATTTAACTTTATTATTACTATTTGCCTGTAAATCGCTTTGTGAACTTCGTGTTGAAAAGCGGTATATAAGTACCTGTTGATTGATTGATTGATTGATTGATACAGTGTCGGCAGATGCAACCACACTATTATTTCTAATTGGAAAAGTAGCTTATTTTAATTTCTGGAAAATACGTTAAACACCAAAATGTGGTGTTTTGTGTTTTTATGCAGTGTTTTAACAACAACAGAAACCCCATCTGTAGTCATTGCTAACAGCATATACTTTACCTCTTTTCCCTTTGGAGATGTCAAAGGTGTGTGCCATTTTTGGAGGATCTCGAGGAATTGGAGTGGCTGTTGCACAACTGTTAGCACAGAGAGGATATTTTCTGGCAATTATTGCAAGAAATTTGGACTTGGCACAGACCACTGCAAATAGCTTGGGAGGTATGTATGCCCTTGTGTTTTCTTTTTACAAATATGTTAAACTTCAAAAATGTTGAAGTATCAATTAATATAGCAATGTTAAATATCTTTTGTAACCTGCCAGAATCTGTTGCACAATCAGAAAGCTGCAAATCAGTTGATATGACTTATATTGTGTTATGATATAAGGACCTGGTTTGATAGTGGGAAACTGTTGGCTTTCTCTTTTCTTCTGACAAAGCCAGTACAGGCCCCCTGTGCAGCCCTCTGAGTGTCATACACGTGCCCTAAGGCACATTTGCGCCACCTTAGGAGTCGGGGAGGCCGAACACTGTCCCAATAAGTTGTGCTGGCTGAGGCTGGCTGGCAGGGGGGTAGAGGGAGGATGGAATGGAAATGGGGAGGAAGCATTTTTTGGGCAGGGGGAGGGTGGATCAGGAGGTTGATCAGGCCTGGGAGGGAGTGGCACTGGCTGCAGAAGGCCACCCTGGATCTTGACCCCTGTCCATGTCTTGAACAGTCTTACACGGGCTGCTCGTATTTATGCCAGCAAAATTGCTGGTCTGAGTAGCCCCTAGGAGTGGCTGGGGCTTGACATGGGGCAAGGGGAAAAGTATCCCTTGCTCCGAGTTGCCCTCTAGTCAGCACCTGCCTTGCACTGGATACAACACAGGTCACTCCATTCGGCTTTTCTAATGCAAGTCAGGATTGTGGCCTTATAGAAATAGTATACTCTGTTAATAACAGATGTTGCTCCAATAAGAATTATAATTTCACATTTTTTGATATTGTTTTCTGGAACCTGTATGCCGATATACATGTACAGTTTTCTCAGTGTATGTGTACTGATAGTTATGGTCTCTGAGAGTCTTCATAAAGTTTCTCATTTTATTCTTTGTTCCAACACAGAAGGTCATCTAGCATTTAGCTGTGATGTCTCCAAAGAAGACAACATCCAAAGTACATTTAGAGAAATGGAGAAAAGTTTAGGTCCTGTAAACTATCTGGTTAATGCTGCAGGTGTCAACAGGTTAGTTTCAGATTTAAGTAGTAAACATTTATGATTGATATTTTTAAAACTGAGAAGGTCACATAAAGAAAGTAAATACTTTGATTTATTTTGTTAAATTCAAGAGCCTGTAGAAAATGTACCTGTAAACCAGTTTGACCTTTTATTTGGCTTCAGATAGCTGATCCTGTGATAAGCCTTTGGTCAGTTTAGAGACCGACGACACAGTCCCACAGCCCATAATGCTGGCCGTTGGTGTGTACTGCTGGCTAAAAATATTGCAAATGGGCCTCATCCTAAGCTCCCCACCGCCAGTGCTCAGTGTTGCAAAAGTGCCATAAGTAGGGAGACATCCAGCACCAGCGAAGAGGCCAGCGCCAGTCAGGAAGCCACATCTTTGGAGTGCTGGGCAGTGAGTTCCCTCAATGGGTGGTGGAGAGGTTTTTCAGGGTGGGGAGGGGGTGGAACTGGATAGGGGGAGGGAGGATGGAACACGGGGAGCATTGGACCCAGGAGTGGGGGAAGGTGGCTGAGGCTGCTGCTGAGTCCAACATATAATAGGCCTCCTTGGTTCTGCAGCTATTAAATAGAGGGCACATACATGAAGAAACCCATTGTGGCCAGTAGCAATCTACTTGAGGTGAAGGAATAAATGTTACATTTTGATACCGCTGTTCCACACTGTGCCAGGACAGCTTGGGATTGGACCGAGTAGTTGACTTTTCTAATCACCATTGGTTATTTATATTCAAGTACGGAGTGAGCTCCCGTTGCTTGTTCCAGCTCCTGACAACCTAGCAGTTTGAAAGCACGTAAAAATGCAAGTCGATAAATAGGTACCACTTCGGTGGGAAGGTAATGGCGTTCGGTACACTACAGCATATAGTCATGCTGGCCACATGACCACGGAAGCTTGTCCGTGGACAAATGCTGGCTCTTCGGCTTAGAAACGGAGATGAGCACTGCCCACTATGGTCGGTCATGACTAGACCATTCGGTCGTGGGGAAACCTTTACACAACCCATAGTGTATTTTCAGGTTTGATGCCTTTCTAGACTTTAATGTCAGCTGATTGTAACAAATTGTCAACAAGATGACTGGCATAACAATGAGTGCTTCTCAGATTTTTCAGTAAATTCTAAGTTCTTTCTTAGAACAGGTTCCCCAGTTTTGTTTTTGAATTTGATTAAAATGAAGTGTGAATCTGATAAATATTTTGTCTTAATGTTTCTTTGAGAATTTATGTTAACCTCTGTAATTTTTTTTTTTTACTAGGGATGGATTACTGTTGCGAACCAAAACTGATGATATGATATCCCAGCTGCACACCAATCTTTTGGGAACAATGTTGACATGCAAAGCTGCTGTGAAGAGTATGATTCAGCAGCAGGGTGGTGCTATTGTTAACATAGGTGTGTCTGCCTAAGCCAATGTGATTTTACAGGTTGAGCATCCCTAATCCGAAATACTCCAAAATCTTGGAGCACTTTTTGAGCACTGATGTGATGCCACAAGTGGAAAATTCCACACCTGACCTCATGTGATGGATTGCACTCAAAATGTAGGTGCACAACAAGACACCTGTTTATTCAGCCTCCCCAAGGGAAAAAAGACCCTGCCAGCCCTCTTCAGCTGTGATAATATCTTTTTTTGTGCTCGTCCAGAATCCCCATGCCAGGATTATGTATATGCAAATATTCCAAAATCTGAACTCCAAACACTTCTGGTCCCATGCATTTTGGAGAAGGGATACTCAACCTGTCTTTCATCAGTACTTTTTTTTTAAAAATTTTTTTAAAAACCATGTAAGATTAAATTGCTATGTTTCAGAATGATTGTCAAAGTTAGCCATGTCACATTTGGAGATCCTGGGATGGATTCAAAAGTGCTTTTTTTGTCTTCCCCTCACAAAAGATCCCTTTTACACTTCAAGGTAAAGAAAGAAAATTGGAACCAATTCAGACAGATCCTTCCATGAGATGGCTTGTACAAACAGATGCACAAAAACTGCTTACAGGCACTTGTGCTAGTGCTTACAAAAATGCCTGCAAAATAGTGCTAACAGTTGTTTTCTGTCTACTTGTCTCTAATAGCATTTATTTTGCATACTTCATGAGCAATTCCTCACAGACATAACCTTTGAACCATTTTCTTGATGAGTAGCCCCTGTAAATGTTCTGCATTTAAAAAGCTGAATGTGGCATGGCAAAACGGTGTGGGGCGGGGCTGTATTTTGGGAAAGTGATGAGAAAAAAACTGCTATGTTCATAGAATCCACTATTTAATTTTGTAATGCGGAATTCATGGATATGAATTTGGATGTAAATCATTCAAAGAGGCCTAGAACTGAAATTGTGCTTGGGTCTCCTATTACAGGATATTCATTTTATATCCCAATGTTACTTATAGAGTTATGGCCCAATCCTATACTTATGCAGGTGCAGCGGCTGCTGCACTGGCCTAGGATGTCGCACTCATGCTGTTAAGTACATTTGTAGCACCCCAGGAGTAAGAAGTGTCAGCAGGCTACTGACGCAGGAGCTGTGCCCAACAGAGCAAAGAGCTTCTCCAAGGTCAGCTCAGAGTCAGTGGGTATAATGGGGTAGGGAATGGTGGAGAAGGCGTGGATCATGCTTCGGAGGGAATGGGATGGGTGGAGGAGATCTCCCCATATCCTATTCTCCATCTTGAGCATATTCTTCCTCACACAGGGTTTCCCTGACTTGTGCCCACTATTTAGCTCCAGGGTGCAGATCTGAGTAGCCTCATTGGGCAGGCTGGGGTTTGAAACAGGGTAAGAGAACAACTGTTCCCTCATCCTGAGAAGACCATCGTCCTTGTTCAATCCCAGCACTGGATACGGTGTGAGCTGTACAGCCTCACTACGCCAGCAGTGGATAGGATTGGGTTGCCCATTGCTTTCACTTTTCCTTTTCTCTGTCAACCAGCCTGTCACCTGTTTTTAACTCTGCCCTGCCCGCCTATTACAAGTGTTTGTGGGTTCCTAAAATGTATTTTTGTGTTACTGATTTTACTTTGGTCTTGCATTTTTATTTTTGAACCCATGCTTGCTTCATCAGTCCTTGGTCTTCATGAACATTAGGTCAGCAATATAGTGTGTTTTTATTATTTTATTACAATTTCTGATTTTGTATTACAGTACAATATAGCGGTCTAATATTTTTTAAAGAGTTCGTCTTGACAAGAAATCTTGAATTTTGGTTTTGCCTACCATGTGACTTTGTTTCACTTTGTTTTATTTTAGGAAGTATTGTTGGACTGAAGGGCAATTCTGGTCAGAGTATATACAGTGCCAGCAAAGCAGGATTAGTTGGGTTTTCACGCTCTCTTGCTAAAGAAGTAGCAAGAAAGAACATTCGAGTCAACATGGTTGCTCCAGGTTAGTTTTGAATCAAGCTGATTTTTCCTGGAATGTCACTTGAAATTCAGTGGTTACATATCAGAAAGGCAGCAGTTCTGAAAGTAGACAGTTCCAGGTCCGTACATACTGAATATAAGGCACAATCACCATACTAATGAATAGTGTGTAGAACTGCAAATTTCTTGGGTTACTGTTGAGTTTCATGGGTTGAGATAAAGACCAAGCACAATATTTTTTTTGAAAGCAACAGTGTAATTTTAGGGTGCAATCCTAATCTGGAGTTAGGCCGGCAGAGTTAGGCCAGCAAAGTTTGCCTGGCACAAGGGACACTGTAAAGTATGTTTGGACCACTCTTGGCGTCAGAGAGGCCAGCACACGGACTTGCACAATCCTCCCTGACCCCGAGAGTGGTCCAAACACGCTTTATAGTGCCAGCCAAACTTTGTTGGCCTAAATCCAGGTTAGGATTTTGCCCTTAAAGTGTGTGTCTGTATTTTCAACCACATACTCAACTTTATTTTGAATTTGGTGCTTTTATTTATATATAGTGAAAGCAACATATAAATTTAGCTCTTCTGTAATTGAAGATTATAGCTGTGTGTGAAGATACTTGCCTCCAGTTCCTTTATTTGTTTTCTTGTAAACCAGCTATAATAATACTTTGTTTAAATGAACGCAATTTGGAGATATTTTGCTGTGTCCTAAGAAAGTTCAGATTCCCAAGTTCCATCTTTATGGAACAAGTTAGTAATAACTAACTTGTCCCTCACTGATTTAAATGGTATTTGATCATTACAAACTTGTTAAGGATACAGGTCATTATGCTATTGTCTTTGAAGTTACATATAAATGTAAAGAGAACACTCTACTAATTACAGAAACCTTTAATATCCTCGTATATTTCTTTTGTTTCTGTGAATAAACTTCTGTATTAACAGGTATTTTATTTTCCTGTGTCTAAAAGCATAACTGTAATGTAATGACTGCAAGATTGAACAAGTCAGTAATTATCAGCAAATACAGCCATACAATTTTGTGCGTGTGTGTATACATGCACACGTGAGTTCATGCAGAAACTGTGCTTTTCATTTTGAATAACTCTACTGGATCTTCTCTCTACTAACTACAGCAAGATTTGGTTTTGAACATTAATACTTTTGGACACCATCTCATGCCCCTAGCAGTACAATGAATAACACTGACTAAAGTAGCCAGATGTGAGAATTTAACCTTCTAACCTGAGGCAGAAATGCATTTGCCATGCATTGTCAATGTTCATTTTATTCAATTCCAATTTTCCTTTATTTACCCTACTAGTACTATTAGTGGAGGAATTGCTTTTTTCTTATTTAATAGTGAAATGTGAAGTATGTTTCCGCTAATATTAAAATTGAATTACCTTATCCTTGCACAACTGAAATATTCTAATGAGACTGAGTTCGATTTGTAGAACACACTTAGAAGTATGAACTTTAAAAAAAATATATTCATTTAGTAATATAAAAAGCAGAAACAAAGAAATAATAGTTACAAGAAACCTCATCAAAGAAAAAGAAAACTATGAACTCTGATGGTTTAACAATGGAAACTTTTCTCAGAATTTGCTCAGATTCTCCATTTAATTGCATGCTGAAAGATTCAAACCAATAAGATAGTGGGATTCAGGCCTGCCTGCCTGCCCCCCCCCCCCCCCCCTTTGTCAACATGGTCACTTAGGCTTATATTTCATCCTAGAACAGTGGTTCCCAGTGGTTCAGGACCCACAAGTGGGTCGTGAGCCAATTTCAGATGGGTTGTGAAGCACCTAGAGCAACCATATTGAAAATACGGAAAGATGGGATCTGGAAAGGGGGAGGGCTGTGTGGTTGTTCTGCTTGTTGTAAATAGGCTTTTTTCTTTCTTTCTGATTCACTTTGCTATTGGAAAATGGCTGAGAAATAACCCAACTTACTGCTGCACTCTCAGGAAAGCAGCAGGTTCTGGCATCCCAGTGATGGCACTTCTTGGCCATGACATCACTTCTGGTGGGTCCCAGATTGTCATTCTAAAAAGTGGGTCCTGGTGCTAAAAATTTTGAGAACCACTATAATTAGGAGATTCTGTATTTATTTGAACACAAGATGACCCTATGCTGCAGAATCTGGGATCTTTTAAGAACTCTCCCAGTGCAGGTAATAGTGGAAGTGTAGAAAGAAAGGAACGTGCAAGGCCAATAGCAGCTCCCTGTCGCACCTTGTTCAGGTTCTGCCACCTGAAAGAAGTGGCAACTGAACAAAATCTCAGCAGAAAAGACAATCTGTTGACACAGTAACAAAAACTCAGATTTTTATTTATTAAAAATGAATATTTTTATTTAAACCATAAATATTTGAGTCAGGTTTTTTTGGAAGTGCATTCCGTCAGTTAGTAATGGGACTTACTGCCAGGTAAACATGGTTAGGATTGGGCTATAAACTGCTAACTTGATTTCTCCACAGTTTAATCAACAACCAGTTATATTGCGGGGTCTTATTGCAAAATGTTTCAAGTTAAATGGAAAATGTCTTTTCCCAGTTGGACACTGTAATATGAATTTTGACAGACATCATGGACTCTGGGGATGCTACATGTGTGACCACTCATGTTGTATCCAGATTTTCTTAGTTACTATTTTACAAATGTTTCTCCCCCACCCCACAGGCTTCATTCATACAGATATGACAGCGCATTTGAAGGAAGAGCAGCTGAAAAAAACTATTCCTCTTGGAAGATTTGGTGAGCCCCAAGAAGTTGCAAAAGCTGTTGTCTTTCTTCTAGAAACATCGTACGTAACGGGGCATGTTCTTGTTGTTGATGGAGGCTTGCAGCTTCTGATTTAAAAGCAGTCTTGAATTGGGAGGAAAACATTCAGCAACTGTAAGACCAAAGGAACATTAACTGAAATTACCCGTTTTGCTAATTTAAGGTAGAATGTGTTGAAGCCTGCTCTTCCATCCCCACCCTGCCTGGCTTGAACCACCTCTTCCCACCCCTTCTCCACTTCCAGAATTCCCTCTGCCTGCGTCACTTAGCACTTGGTTGTCAGGTGGGGTGCTGTGCCTGCTTTACGGTACTTTTGACACCAGTGCCAGTGTTTGGCAACCTTAGGATTTATAATTGTTGAGTAGAAAAGATGGAATCTTACGTAAACTGTGTCTGTTAAAACGCAAGGAAGTGTTGGCTCTCAGTAATCAAAACAGAACATCTACACTCCATGCACTTCTCTAGGTTTATATGGATTAAAGGATCCCAGAGTACTCTTACCCACTGTGGCTAAGCCAATCTGTTTCAACTATTAACACTATCACCTCAAAAGCAAAATATGCTAGAATAAATTAGAATTTTGAACGTCATCAGTTTGGCCAGTTGGTCAAACTAAAATGAAGTCAGGCTGCTGAAACAGAATGAAAATATTTGAAAAGTAAAAATACTTTAATTCACTTGGGATCCTACTGGTGAACTTTAAGAGTACTTGGGATTCATCAGACTTGGAAAAACAACTTTCCCACACTAAATTTCATGCTATTTAACTCTGTAAAACTGACTAATAAAACTGGCTTGCGTTTTGACAGCTAAAAACAAATGTCTGATAAAGGTTGCTTTCCTTTTTGTGAGCAATTGTTTAACTGCCAGAAGAGTTTTGTTTCCAGGAATATTCAAGGAGGCAAAATTTGTTTAAACTGTATCTTGAAAGTTAGAAATGTTTGTGGTATACCATGATACATTTCTCTCCCACACCTTTCGTCACTGCATCGGATAAATTGATGGGACTCAACCATTTTAAAGGCTGATAAATAGGCTGCTGTTAATTTTGCAATAGATGCATTTAAGGACTTTCTCTGCAATTTAAAAGACCAGAAGTGACTGTGAAATAATACATCCCCCCATTTTCTACCTCTTCAGTACCCCACATGTCCCACTATTTGTGTTCCACTGATTGCTGCCTACATTTATGATACCAGTGTGTTCTCAATCTAATAGCATGCTCAAGTATTTGTTTTTATAGCAACAGCATTTAAAAAAAGCAAGCTAGGCTGTTATTTTATATTTGAGGCCTGAGTCACCTCCCCTGTGATCATGACTGTGTTGAATAAAATGCAGAGACAGCTATTTTCTTCTGATTTGACAAGCAAACTGTTTCTATAAATTATTAGTTAGGTGCTTGAATAACAAACTGGCAATAAAATTAACTACAAAGACAAGTCATCGTTGGAAGAAAGCATTCCAATTGAGAAGTATTCTGCCAGCAGCAGCCAGCTAACCTTTTCTTACAAGACTGTATTCACACCTGAAGCAAACATGATTCTCTTTGTTTTGACTACATTTCTTTTGTATGGATCAGGTGAGGCACAGTTCATTTATATTACTCCCACTGCTACTGTGGGTGGATCAATTTAAGTGATCTGTTGTATGAACCATTAGTTCTGCATTTCAATACGATTATTTCCTAAATAGAAGCTAAGAAAGGCTTTCAGCTTAGTCATTCTGAATGTAAGAATAAGTTAGATTGGTTAACATTAAGAATTGAATGAAGTTGTTTAACTATGGCTTAGATCAGTGGTTCCCAAACTGTGGGGTGGGACCCACCAGTGGATCATGAGCCAATTTCAGCCATATTGAAAATATGGGAAGATGGGATGCTGGAAAAAGGGAGGGCTGTGTGGTTGTTTGGCTTGTGTCAAGGTTGTAAAGAGGCTTTTTCTGTCTGATTCACTTTGCTATTGGAAAATGGCTGAGAAATAACCCAAAGTATTGCTCCATTATCAGGAAAGCAGCCGGCTCTGGTGTGACAATGATGGCACTTCCAGCCAGGACATCACTTCTGGTGGGTCCTGGACAGATTGTCATTCTAAAAAGTGTGTCCTAGTGCTAAAATGTTTGAGAACCACTGGCCTAGGTTATACAGTTTAACCTAGCTAAGGGCACAATTCTAGCCAAAGTTCCAGTACTAGGGTAAGGGCAATGCAACGCCACGGTAAGGGAACAGGCATCCCCTTAGCTTGAGGAGGCCTCCATGACTTCCCCCAACTGCAGAATGCAGTACATGCCCCATTGGTACAGCTATATCCATGCCAGAAAGCTGGTTATAATTGTACCCTAAAATGGATCAATGACACTAGTAACACTGTTCATAGAAGGCACCAGTCTTCTCTGTGCAAGTATTCATGCTTAAATAGTATAACAGGATTCTAAAGATACAATTCAAAAGTGAGCTGCAATTCTCACTACACTAGCTCCTTGGGACTAAGCCCCATTGTAGTCAATTCTCAGTGGATATGTGTAGGAATATGTTGTAAGTCCACAGAGTTCACTAGATCTTGCTCTCTAGAACAGGGGTGGCAAAGTTATGTTGGCAGCAATGCTGTCCCTTGATTCTTGAAGCCCCATCCATAACAAATAAAATAGTTACTGCCAAATGACATCACAAAGGATTTTTTTTTTTCAACAACCAGAAGCTGTAAGGTGTGTTCACAGGAAATATCTTACACTGGCTTGATGCTAACTAGGCTGTTGTGACATCACAGCTGATGTGCTTTGAAATCCTCAGACACCCAGTGTGCACATCAGTATTTGAGTAATTTGGTTGACATAGGTTAATGGTTGTTTAGCAGCTCCATGAACATTTTTCACAGTAAATATACTGAATTTATATTACAATTACACTATTTAGCACGGCACCTGTATTTCTATCAGTTACTTACATTTTTCTATCAACATTACAATTGTAATTCTGTATTTGGAGGCATTCCAGTCTGAACCCCCTGTGGACACCAGGGATGCACTTTAAGAATGTCTGGAAAGTAAAGAAAAAAGCCAAAAATAACTTTGCTACCCTTGCACAGCAAAAATGCTGTGTTGAGCGTTCTCAGCTCCCTCCTTCGCCCAAGGTCATCCCATATTGCATCCTCTTTACTTTCCTGATGTTTTTAAAGTAGTCTGTAGGTATCTGCAGAACATGGATAACTGAAACAGTGAATACTGGAGCCAAGGACACCTGTGTATGCCTGTAATTTGTACCTGCTAGAATAAAATGCACTTGATTGGTTGCTCAAAACTACCATAGGCATGTGAGAAAACCTAGAAGATTATCTCCAGTTTGGGCCTATGCACTCAAAAAGATTCACCACTCCTGCTCTAGAAACTATGCTCATGGAGAAGGTTGAGGTTTGTTTTTTTGTTTAAAGGCTTGAGAACATATCTTGACCCAGAACTCCAAATAATTGATTTGTGTAATGTTTTTATTGATGTTTAAACCCTCATGATATCAGCACAACAATCCAAAGTAATATGATTGTACATTTTCTTATAAATACAAATAAAAAGAAGCAAAATGCTACTAGTGAAGCTAAACAAATAGTAAGTTAGCAAGTCACATTTGAGAAGAATTTGGTAAGTGGATGATATGACATACTCAACTAAAGTATGACAATAGAACAGTTTTGTATGACAGATTGTGTGTAAGCAATTCCTATAATTGGTTGTAACCACCTGTAACAGTTTGCATATGATAGTAACTACCTTTTGCAGTAAAAATGCATTAGCCACTAAAACCTGGTTTGTGTACTTAACAATGAGGTGCAAAGCAATACACGTATAGCAGTAATGCAAAATATATGGTGTAGTACATAATACAAAACTTTTTTTAAAAAAGTACTGCACTTGAATAACTGAATTGAGATAAAAGATTTCAACAGTTTTATTATAAATAAAGTACTACAAACGTGCTTCATATAAGGAATACAGTGTTTTCTTTTTATCGCAGAGTACTACTGTACCATGAAAGCCCCTTTTCTGCCATCTGCACTTGAAGTATTCTTATACCATCTCCCAGTTGAAATTAATTTCAAATCCAAATTGTTCAATACAATCCAGGTAGACTCCAGATAGATGCAGAACTAGTCTAAATTCTAGCAGGTCAACTGTTTTTACTTTCTTCACAAGCTCCCAGCCATAGGCAGGGCTAGTGTGTCATGCTGCAGTAGGCAAGAACACAACGTACATTTCTAGTACAAAAATACATGCAGTGTTTAAAATGTAACACCTTTCGCTTTTCATCATTCTGCATTCCCCCATATCCACTAATCTATGATATGTGCTTATCGTACAAACCTTTTTTGTAGGCTTGCTTCTTTCCTCACTTACTCTATACTCCTAATTATCCTTGCTTGGGTCAATCATATGTCCAGTATATTAAAAAAGCCCCAGCGTTCAGGTAACCATGGAATTTCAGAGACATGAACGGCAATGTTGTCTTTCATTCTCTTAGATTTTGCCCCATCCCATCTGTTGTTACATATTTAACACTGTAAAACAATCCCATCATGTCCATACTTTAAAATGTTATGACTGTGTTAGTCTGGCAGTACTTTTGTAAGTTATCCACTTTTTACTTGGCAAAAGTCAAATGAAGCCTTTAGGTACACAGCTTCCTTACCCACTCCAAGCATGTTTAAGGCAATTAGTTACTTTCTCCTTTAGAATAGCCAACTACAGAGGTCAGGATTTCACTGACCACTCTTCCTTTTCCTATCTTGTGTTATTCCTTCAATATTGCACATTTTTTCCCTGTTTTTAATCAGAATGCATTGCTGATACACTTGTAAGTGTGTTGTGACCCAATAAAATGGCATTATTATGTGTTATAGCACCTACAATGCATAAAAGGCACTTGGTGATAAAGTTCTGCACTATGTGCATGCTTTTAAATAATCTAATTCACCAGCATTTGACAATAGGGTTTTTCACAACAGTACTATCGATGTAGTAGTAAGAAACTTATAATGGTGAAGGTGATTTTTTTTGTGTGTGGAGGTCATACATTTCTATGGAGTAATCGCTACCTATTCTAATTGGTATAACGAGCAAGAAATGTGATTAAGATGTTTTATCTTTTGCGCATAAAAGTGTCTGCCTTTCACATAAAGTGGCATAAATTATCATTGGTCAAGACAATGGCTTTCAGTGTTTTCACTTTTGAAAGAAAAAAATCTGGTAATTTACAGATCATCACTTTCTACCAATCCAGACTGCAGTGTCAGATGGCCGGGGTTTGCTTCTGGCTGAAATGCAGCTTTGATGTCTAGTCCTTGATCAGAAAGGGCTGCGTATCGACTGGCTGAGGGGCGCACTTTCTTTGGCTTAGTGGTCTGTGATTGTTGTTGCCACTGAGCTATAGAAAGAGAAAAGAGACAGTTCACTGATATAATACAAGCACAGCAACTTCCGCCAGCAGCTTTTAAGTAAGGAATGAATGCACTTAATTCTCTTTAGGGAAACACCTTTAAATTCACCCTTATCTAGCAAGACTGAATGAAGCTGGTGAAAAAAAATATGCCTCCGTATACATTTGTGCACCACTAAACTTTGTAATATTTCTATTCATGCAGACGAGACTGTGCATCCCTACCTGGGGGCACATAATATATACAAGATACTTAACTAAGTTGGATCACGTCCAGTGATTCCTCCTTTGGTCCCTTTACAATTAGCCACAAAACAGTCAGCAGACCAATTGCAAATAGTCTGCAGGCCTTCTGTTGTGAACTGGTTCCCAAACTTTGACTGGTGACTCCCTTGACCTACTGTGTCATTGGCCATGGCTCCCCATTATGGCTACAATCATATACATTGTATAGGGCGCAGGTTTTTTGTGAGGATTCCGTAAATTCTCTGGGGAGCCATGGCTTACAGTTTGGGAACTACTGGCCAAATGTAAAGCGTGTAAACACTGTATGTAATGTAACACCGAATGTAAAGAATGTAAACACTGTGGTTGTGCTAGGGATCAAGTGGTCATTTGGGCGAATTCACAACCCCTGAAGCAACCCAAAAGGTAACTTACTATAGACGTCCAGTCTTGCTGTGCAGGATACAATCCCAGCTTCGTTCTTAGCTGACACAGTGTACCAACCAGCATCTTCTTTTGTTGCTCCTTGAACAAGCAGGCAAATGTAACCATGGTTATCTTGGTGCATGCTGAAAATAAAGAAAGATTGTGAGGCAGCTTCATACATACATACTTAGAAGATTGATGTCTTGCTTTTCCAGAATCAAGGTGGTTAATAAATTCATAGTCAATAACACAGTCATATCATACAAGGAAATACAACAATCAATGAAATTCCAAAGCATCAGTGCATACCCCATAAGTCATCACAGAATGTAAATAGAGGTTATTAAAAGCAAGTCTTAGTTTGAAGACAGCCAGGAGAGCATTCAAATAGCAAAAAACATAAATGTTACCAGCATCAATCAATAAATACAACCACACCTGCTCTGAAATGCTAGCTAAAATACAAATGTCTTCAGCCTCCCTCGGAATGCCTGTGATGAGGGGGTTTTTCTTTACCGCTAGGGAAGTGAGTTTCACAGCTGTGGTGCCACAAAAGTAAAGGCCCCTCTTCACCTCTAACCTTTGCTGTGGCACCTGAAGCAGGGCCCCACATGAGCCACTGCATTCTGCACTAGTTGGTTTCCGAATAGTCTTCCAAGGTAGCCCCATGGAATGCGCATTACAATAATCCAATTGAGGTGTCACCCAGACGTGGATCTCCGGGGCCAAGGACTTGGATATGGGCTGCAGCTAGTACATTAGCTGAAGCTGGGGAAAGGCACTCTTGGCCCCAGCAGTCATCTGGTGATCCAAGAGTAACTATGGATCCAGAATGACTGGATTCAGACTGCAGTTGTTTTTGCAGAGGGAGTACAACCCCATTCAGGACAGGTTGATAGTCTAATACCTAAGTCATGGATTTCTGGACTCTGAACTCTGTTCTGGTCAGACATCTTACTTTCCGCATATTAACCTTCATCAAGTTCCCATCCACCTCCAAAATAACAGGGCCTTGACAGCTCCTTCAGAATTTGTTAAAGACAAAGCTGGATGTTATCAGAATACTGATGACACCCCACTCCAAATCCCTGGATGATTGCTCCCATGTTTCATGTAGGCATTAAATACATTTCTTGTGTTTTTCTTTTGTTAACCAAAACTCAGAGACCAGTACTTCAACCATTTATTCAGGGCAAATGTCGTATTGTGAACTTGAACCTTGTTCCTCTACTGTAAATTTTTGTAGCTCCTATTGAAGTAAGAAAAACCCTGCTGGATCAAATTACAGGCCCATCTAGTCCAGCTTCTTGTATCTCACAGTGGCCCACCAAATGCCTCAGGGAGCACACAACACAAGATGCCTGCATCCTGTTGCAACTCCCTTGCACTTGGCATTCTGAGATCGCCTACTTCTAAAATAATGAGATTGCACCATCCATCATGACCTGCAGCATGTGATGGACCTGTTCTCCAGAAGTCTAACCAATCCTCTTTTAAAGACACCTAGGCCAGATACCATCACCACCTCCTGCAGTGAATACATAAATACTATGAATGAAATAAATCCTAGCTAGTTTCAGTTTCTACTTTTCAATAACTTTTAAAATACAATATAAAGAAACAGCCACACAAGATGTATCCTCTAACATAGGTACCTATTCATTAGAGAGCTTCAGAAATAATAGTAGTCTAACCTCATTCTGTCAGTATTGTACGTGAGTGATTCATTCTCTTTCTTCCAGAAAATCTGAGGGTATGGTACACCCGAAACCCGGCATTCCAGTCGCACAGGATACCCCTCAGCTACTCCAGTGTTTTGTAGCTTCTCTACAAATACAGGTGGCTTGAGTGCTTCTTTAGCTGTAAGAAGAAGAAAAAAATGGTGATTTTTTTTGGAAATGAGCAATGACTGGATTTCCTAAATACAGGTTGGGCATCCCTTATCCAGAATTCAGAAATCCAAAGTATTCCAAAAACAGTAATTTTTTTGAGTGCTGACATGACCACACAAGTGGAAAATTCCACATCTGATCTCATGTGATGGGTCACACAAAATGTACAACATTACTAAAAAGGTAAAGGTTTCCCCATGACCGAATGGTCTAGTTGTGACTGACTGTAGGGGGTGGTGCTCATCTCCGTTTCTAAGCTGAAGAGCCGGAATTTGTCCGAGGACAAGTTTCCGTGGTCATGTGGCCAGCATGACTATATGCCGTAGCGCACGAAATGTTGTTACCTTCCCACCGAAGTAGTACCTATTCATCTACTTGCATTTTAACAAGCTTTCAAACTGCTAGGTTGGCAGGAGCTGGGGCAAGCTGGGGCGGGAGCTCACTCCGTCATGTGATCTTGAACTGCCAACTTTCTGGTCAGCAGCTCAGTAGTTTAACCCACAATGCCACCACGTCCCTGTGTAATTGTACAACATTACTGCAAATATATAAAATTATATTCAGGCTATGTGTATAAGGTACATAAAAACATGAACTTTGTGTTCAGACTTGGGCCTTATATCCAAGGTATCTAATTAGGAGTATGCATGTATTCCAAAATATGAAAAAAAATCTGATATCCAAAGTGCTTCTGATCTCAAACACTTTGGATAAGGGATTCCTAACCTGTACTTTTTTTCACCTCTTGGAGTTCATGTGCAGCTGGAGCACTTGAGTGTGGCACGAGAAAGGAACCACTTACTCTCATCTGCTGCTTGCCAGAAGTGCTGACTCATGCCGCTGCACAAGGCATGACGCAGTGAAACGTTAAGCTCTTTTATTGGTTTCAGTGGAAGTGCTGCACAGGCTCTTGTCTCATTGAAACCGGAGACTAACGTGCATTTGGTTGTCTCAATTTATGAAGGCACACATACACAGACACTCTTCACATCGTAGCTTATCTTCTTTTATTCCTCCTTCCATGCAGATGCCTTTTAAGCATGTTTTTCCATGTGCAGCTCCCATGGAGACAGGACTTGATTGTATGGACCAAAGTTGACCTTGTGATCAGTCTTTCCAATGGAAAGGGTAACTCGCTTAGCTGGCAGAATTGCCGCTTCCATGGCTGACTCATTTAAACACCACCCCAAAAATGTGGGAGCAACTCCTGGCAAAGCAGCTCCTAAGAAGGCAGGGTATCATTTGAAAGTCCCCACAGTTCATAGTCAAGTTAGCAGGGTGAAAACTAATGCAATCTAGCCAGGATACAGAGTTACTCCAGTGGGAAATCAAGTATATTTCGTGGGCAATGTTGGACCCAGGTTTTTGTATTTGTTTTACTCATAGGATGAAAAAGATCATGTTTTCCTTTTGAGATACCATGCACCAGATAGCCAGTGGTAATATCCTAAAACAGGGGTGTCAAATATAAGGCCTGCAGGCCGGATGTGGCCCCCAAAACTTATTTTTATGGCCCACATGGTGCTTTCCTGTGTCTCAGTCAGCAATAGTACAAGCAGCAGCAGCAGCTGTGTTAACAAAAATTTGAACATATTGATAGCAATTTGCCATGCAGGCCAGCAGGGGGAGCAAGGAGATGTTGCTGTAGCAACCAGATGAAAATGGAAGGCACTCACTTTTGTGCAGCGAGGGAGAGAGCAGCGGAAACAAAACAGAGGGGGAAGTAGCCACACTGACAAGGAAAAGCTGCATACAGCCACCAGGTAAAAGAAGGGTGCTTGTGCGTACCCACAGAGTCACACGGTGTGAGCCAAGGCTTGTAAAAAACAGCCCACGCAGAGCTTCCCTCCCCCACCCTCCTCCCCTGCCAGCTAACATGGGAATGACATGGCTTCAGCCATCCCAATCCTGTACTCAACAAAATGTTTGCATAACTTTTTCAAAAAAGGTTTTCAAAAAGCTTTGCTTGGCGCTGGGGAAGGGATCAGGGATCTAGTGTCCAAAAAATGCCAAGCTAATGTATAATGGCAATTAGGAAGATTGCTGAGCACTCAGTAAAGGCAAGCACCAGTGATGGGTCATTTACAGAGCTGGCAAGGGATTTCCCTCACCCTTCAGGTCACTAATAGCACAATCCTAGGCTTGTCTAAAAAGGACGTGGTGGCGCAGCGGGTTAAACCGCTGCTGCTGGGCTTTCCGACTGGAAGGTTGGGAGTTCAAGACTGCGCGACGGAGTGAGCTCCTGTTGCTTGTAACCAGCTCCTGCCAACCTAGCAGTTTGAAAACACCTAAAAAATGCAAGTAGATAAATAGGGACCACTTCGGTGGGAAGGTAACGGCATTCCGTGCGCTATGGCGTATAGTCATGCCGGCCACATGACCACGGAAGCTTGTCTTTGGACAAAACGCCGGTCTACAGGCTTTGAAACTGAGATGAGCACCGCCCCCTACAGTCGGTCATGACTAGACCATTCAGTTGTGGGGAAACCTTTACCTTTAGGCTTGTCTAGGTTTGAAACAGTCAGCCCCACTGTTTCACCTGGGATTTACTCCTGGTGTGCATAGGATTGCAGCCTGAGCAAACTTGTGTCCTTGCATCAAAGACTCCTGTCTAAGTGAGAAATAGCAAAAAGGAGGGGGAATTGGGTGCAGGAAGTTTCTCAAGAGCTCCAAGTTGAATATTGTTTATGTTCATAAGGTTAAACCAGTTTGCTGGGACTTCAGCTTTCGTGAAAGTGTAAAGAACATTTTATTTGCACAATTTTTTGCTTTGGAAATTATATGGAACTTATGGATCACTGTGTCCTCCAGCTGATTGAAATTCTGGAGAGGGGGTGTTGTATTAATTAAGAGAACTTCCGGTTCTGCTTCCCACCATTCAGTATTTATTTCTTGTAATCAGCTGCTTAATGGCATTACTTCCTGCTTTGTGACATCACTTCTGGCCCTCAGCAGTGCAATGAAAGCTAATTTTGGCCCTTTGTATGAAATGAGTTTGACCCCCCTGTCCTAAAGGGATGAAGTACTAGAACCACAACCACTGGAGCTTGACAAAAATGTGCTCCTGGGTACTCACCCCATAAAAAGCACACAACACAAAGAAGAACAGACTGCTATTTAAGTCCCCACCTCTGTCTAACACCGTTTCAAAAGAGAATGCAGCCACTTTTTATCATAATTGTCAGGTAGCATCCAAATAGCAATGTAAGAGTTTTACATGCATACGTTACCTGCAACAATCAGTTCCAGGCTAAATGTGTTCTGACCAGCTCGATTGGTGGCAACACATGTGTAGATGCCAGCGTCCCTTGCTGTTACAGGTTCTATGATTAGGGAGTGCACACCATTTTCGCGTACCAGCATTTTGTGGGAACTATCAGAACGTATTAGTCTTCCATTGAGTTGCCAGTTGATATCTGGAGTTGGTAAGCCACTGACCTTAAACAACAGAAAACAGCAAATACCTTCTGCTGAGACAGAAGTATAGAGAAACTGCAGAAAAGATTCATGCATACATATTGGGTTCTGGGGTATCAAGAGGTCTTATGTACCAAAGTCTATCATTTCCTCTGCTGTATCTAAGAGTACTTAGAATCACTCCTAGACTGGTGAAGTGCAGTTCTATTTGAACAAAAGGTCTATGACAGCATTTAAGTATCACACATCATCATCTGGGTCATCTGCCATCTATTTAGTGTTTTTATCTTAAAGAAAGAATGCTTTGGAAATCTGTTGCAGAACTACAAATTCAATTCACTTGTTTTGCTACATACTCAAAAAGCTTTGAACCAAGCTCAGCTTGTTGAAAGGTGTGTACTTTCAACAATAATTACTGCTTAGCAAACAGCTTTAACAACAGTGTCCTGAAAAGCTCAGATAAGTTTAAAAAGCAGTTGTGACATTCTGAAATGCAGGTGAGAATCCCTTATCCGAACTGCTTGGTATGGGAAGGTGTCTGCATTTTGGAATAATTGCATAATGAGAAATGCTTCCTCTTTTCACTGTTACCCATTTGGGTGTCTGCTGGCCTCTGACATTTTTCAACAATGACACACCACAGAGCAGAGAATAGAACTTACAGCCTGGAGGTGGGAATGAGTACAAGGCTACAAATGTTCACACTACAGAAAGCTTAAAAAAAAAGTCTTTGAATAGTCTGGATTTCAGATGTCCAGATAAGGGATAATCTACCTGTACTTAATTTTATGACACAAAGCACTCAAAGACCTCTTCAATGGGATAGTTTTCTACCTTTGTAAGATTTCAACAAGATTAAATAGATTCAAAGGAATAGAGGCTGAATGTTGCTTTAGTTTTACAAAACAAATGTCATGGGTTTTTTTTCCATTTTTGCAGTGCAAATGTATTTCTTATATATGACAGGCCTTACTTCTGCATCAATTTGTATAGTTTTTATTTAGCTGTAGTGGGTGGGCTTGTCCTGAAGAGGAGAGTATAAATATTTTAAACTTGTTTTTAGCTGGGTGAATTACATATTAATCTTAGAACTTGCTTGACCTGTACAGTACACAAGTGCTTAAAAAGAGGTAATCAAATCACGTCACCCCAAAACATGGCAGCATGCCAGACTTGTAGCATTTTAGAAGGAGGCATCAGTGGGCTGTTAAACACGCAAGCACTGATATACTGCCCATTCTGACCTCACTGTAAATAAGCCAAAATCATCCATCAGAAATTCATTATCAAATGGATGCAAAAAGATCCTATTTTATTTGACATGTCAAACAAGAGAAAGGATGAATATCTGATGACATCAACCACCAAGGAATAAAGTAAGCCGAACAGAACAAGAAATTACCTTTAAACACATTGAAGTGCCACAGCAGTCCAAGTTTACAAAGACATGAGACATTTGAAGATAGAGTTCAATGTAGCAAGACTGAACATGTACAAATTGTATCCTGTACAACACTGTGTATCCAACCTTTCTTAGATATGTTCCACTGAATCCCTAGAAATTATCTTTTGGGGAACTAATTGACGAATGGGAAACATGAGTGGTTTTAGAAATTCTTTTGAGATATCCATATCCAACAGCATTGAAAATGCACTATTTTATGAATGAACACTGTATTTTTGACCATTGATAAACAATGAAACAAATATAACAACTAATGAATTGATGCAAAGCCACACTCTTCAAAAAATTAGTGAAAATATTTTCATATGCAGTAGTCACTAACTGAAAACACGGGGCACTAAAATACATCAAGTCAAGATCTGAGCTATACTGAGGTAGAGAAGCTCTCTGTGATATGTTCCCCTTTCCACTCTTATACAGCTTTTCCGTAGTCAACTCAGGCATTATCTGGAAGACAAAAGGCCACTAGAGGGAGTACATATTTTGTCTATGAACTATTTCCAGAGCATGACTTGCAGTTCACTTTTATGATGCTATTTGTCATGTGCAAACATTCATAATATTAGGAATAAGATTGCACCTCTAGCCTAATAGTTTTCAGTATCTGCTGAAGACAGAAATTACCCCTTCCATATATTTGACAAAAGTAGCTATAAAAATGATAAGAAAGCCAGTTGAATACAATCTCTGTTCAGAAGTTAAAATTAAAAAAGCATTAAAAGCATAAAATTTAAAAGCATACCTTGCAGTCCATTCTGCAAAGTTTTCCTTCTTGAACTATCAGGTCTCCTGGGGCCTGCAGGAAATGAGGTCGAAAGAAGCGTTCCTGAATAGGTTCATTTTCATCTCCACTATCCCTTGACCGAGATCGAGGTCTGAAACAGACAATACACATCCATTTTTCCCCCAGATTCTGCATTAACCATTTAAGTAACCTTATGGAATGAGCAAATGTAATTGCTAACTACATGCTTCAGATCTAGCCAGCCTGGCTCAGCCTGGCACAGCTGTAATAGTACCATTTGAAGGTACAGCCACCTTAATATGCTGCTTGGCATAATCTTACAGGAAGTGGTTGCATTCCATGTACTGGCCATGAAAGAACGGGTTGAAGTACCTACAACACTTCGAAGAATTGCACACAGGCGAACCATTCCCAGACAAGCTGTTGTAGCACATCATGCTTTGACAATACAACAGCTTTGAACAAATTTGCTGTGCCATACCTGGTGTGGTAAATATAGTACTCCCAGCATAATAGTGCAGACCAGTACAGCTTCACCAGCACATCATCCTGGACTGACTCATGATGCACATGAACCATCACATCACCACAGACAGAGACAATGACACACTTATTAACGTTTGTTTATACAAGAGGCTTAGAAATTAAAATAAACCCAACCTAACCAGGGTAAGCTCATTTTGGAGTGATGGAGTATGAATAACTTGTATAGTATAATGGGCCAGATCCATGTTAGTATAAATCAGTGTTTCTAAAACTGTGGGTCAGGATCCACTAGGTGAGCTGCAAGCCAATTTCAGGTGGTACACATCACAGCTAGGGCAGCCATCATTGAAAATATGGGAAGATGAGACTACTGGAAGGTACTGGGGAGATGGGACTACTGGAACGGGAGAGAATTGTATAGTTATTTTGCTTGTGTCAAGGTTGGCTTTTTTCTGATTGAAATGACTGAGAAATAACCCCACTTATTGCTGCATATTCAGGAAAGCAGCAGACTCTGATGTCACAATGACAGCACTTCCGGCCATGACATCACTTCTGGTGGGTCCTGGACAGATTGTCATTCTAAAAGTTGGGTTCCAGTGCTAAAAGGTTTGAGAACCAATGGTATAAATAGTCTTGCCAGCAGACAAGGTGTAAAGTACATGTCCGCAATGATGGGTTGACTGTGCACACTGCTATGCTCCCTTACTCTCTGAACTTTCGTTAACTTTCAATTGGACACTGATTAGTGGGATCTGCTTATGTACCCTTAGCAAATCCTTAGCTTTTGGCAAAATGGGTGTGTGTCTCAACTACAATACTTGTTCATAAAGTTGGTAGGGATGTGGGTGAGAAAAGGTGACCTCAGTGCATCTGCTACAACATAAATTTGAAGTGACGCTCTTTTGTGACTCTTCAATGTGACTCTCTTTATGAGTCACATTGGATTTGCTCTATTATATGGACATCAAAAATTTAGTACTGACAGAACTTGAAAATATGCAAAATGGAGAGTGGCAGCTTCAGCATGAGTCCTGGAAGGTAGGCAACCCTGTCCCCAGCACTTTATTACCCTTAATCATAATACTGAGCAGTTTTGGCATTGCTGAGGTGTCAGAAGTTGTGCGTTAGAAGTTGTGTGTCAGAAGTCTGTTGCACTGAGGTCTGTTAAAATGAGGATTTTCTGTAAGTCTTACCAATTTCTGTTATTGAGAGACTGAAGCACATGTCTTTTCCAGTGAAAATGAATGGAGCTCAAAAATGCGCAACTTTGGCTGGAATGGGCTTGTTACTGCTTACCTTCATTTTCACCCTTCACCTTTTCACTCAGACTCCACACTGCTTGCAAATATCACATCATGCACACATACACATACTAAGCACTTTTCATTCCACACTGCTGTCTGAAAGATTTGAATATAAACCACAATACAAGTTCAAATTTCCTAATAATGGGATTTTACTAGATCCGAGTATGCTGTAGTCAGCTGTGTCATCCTGGCGGAATGGCCCGGTACGCCGTTCCGCTAGTTCCACGGACGGGCCTGGGCCGCGCCACCTCTCCCGAGGACAGGTGAGCTGCTTCTGAGCCCTCCCGCGCGTCCGAATCTCTCTGAAATGGAGCGGTTCCAGGTGCAGGGAGGCATGGCTGGCCTCTGCCATAGGGGCGGAGGGCTGCCAATCATCTGGGCGTTCCGGTTCCTGGCACGCCCGGATGACATCACTGGCTGTAGTGCAGCTAGTTGTAGGCAGAGAAGAAAAGTCAGTATCAGAGAGCCCTCTAGTGCAGTGATTCTCAAACATGTTAGCACCAAGACCCACTTTTTAGAATGACAATCTGTCCAGGACCCACTAGAAGTGATGCCATGTCCAGAACTGTGATCATTGTGATGCCAGAGCTGACTTCCTGAGAATGCAGCAATAAGTTGGGTTATTTCTCAGCCATTTTCCAATAGCAAAGTGAACCAGAAAAAAAGCCTACTTACAACCTTAACACAAGCAAAACAACAACACAGCCTTTCCCCTTTTCCAGCATCTCATCTTCCCATATTTTCAATATGGCTGCTCTAGGTGCTTCACGACCCACCTGAAACCGGTGGGTCCCAACCCAGTTTGGGAATCACTGGTATAGTGAATTGAAAGACAAGACTAGGAACCACTTCACACATTATATAACAGCTGAATCCTACCAGTGATTGCCACAAGTAATACAGAGCATGAATACTTCATATAGTATTTAGAAATTGTGCATTTCCTTTTCACATTCTGTGCGTCTATGACCATGACCATCAGTGGAGCCCAACTGCTAAGTTACAAAGAAGCTCTGTTGTGAAACAGATCCAATGCTGCAATTATTTTTAACAACCCTAAAATCTGCAAGAGCTGAAAAGTACCATCATCATCATCATCATCATCATCATCATCATCATCAAAAATGCTAATCTTTTTGTTATTTAAAACAATGTTTTCATTGCATGGAGTTTGCATGAGATCTAGAGTTTGGAGGCTTATATTGTTGCTAAGTATCACTATTTTATCACACAATTC
The DNA here is from genome assembly GCA_029204185.1 of Lerista edwardsae. Lineage (NCBI taxonomy): Eukaryota > Metazoa > Chordata > Lepidosauria > Squamata > Scincidae > Lerista > Lerista edwardsae. Next base: position 21,849,665 of record JAJKFI010000003.1, read on the forward strand.
AACAGCAACTAGATTCAGGAGGTGAGGGCAAGCCTTTAGGAGCTGTCTGAATACATGGGAGGTATTCAGTGAATCAGAGAACTTCCTACGATGAAACGTTCACTGGGCAAGAATATTGGCAATCAATGCAATAATTATGCAGCACAAGACTATTTATATATACATTGAAGCTACAAATAATTCCTCATGCCTTTGCAGTTTGAGATCATTGACGAGACAATATTACCTTCTGACATGAGATTGGCTAGGGGGTGTCCGGGGACTGCGTCCTCTCTGGTTAACAGCTTGGACCATCAGCCTTCCTGTACAGCTTACTCTGCCCTGTCAATCCAAAGAAAAATGGAGAAATTATACATTTGAGAGTTACACAGAATCAACAGTCTTTGGTTTAGACTGGAGCAAGATGGTCTCAGTGGGAGTTTCCTCTCCACATTGCCACTAGTCAATTGCCTGCTCCTCCATACCATCAACACGAGGGAGACCATTTCAAGTGGTTGGGCATCAGCTGGACAGTGTATATGACATCAATGATGGGATTTAAAAAAATGGAAGCTGGGCAAGTGCTTTGCTGGGCAAGTGCTTTCATGCTTTATAGACAGGACAGAAAAGCTCATCTAACAACGTATTTTAAAAAGGAGTGAGTGATATTCTTGTCTTCTTTCCTATTTTGTTTCCTCATTTGTTCTGTAAAGAGAAATGTTTCCCAAACTGAGTCAGGACCCATCAGTGGATCGCAAGCCCATTTCAGGTGGGTTGTGAAGCACCTAGAGCAGCCATATTGAAAATATGGGCATGCTGGAAAGGGGGAGGGCTGTTTTGCTTGTGTCAAGGTTGTAAATAGCCTTTTTTCTTTTTGCCATTGGAAAATGGCTGCGAAAATAACTCAATTTACGCTGCATTCTCAGAAAGCGTCAGGTTTGGTGTCAAAATGATGATACTTCCAGCCTGGGTCCTAGTTCTCAATTTGAGAACATAAAGATAAAGAGCATTTGATAAAGAGCAAGAAGGCCTACCCAAGCCAGGTAGCAGTCTTCTCAGTTTCCTTCATTAGCTGTGAACTCCCCCTTCTGTTGTGCCAAAGCACAAAACGGCAGATTTTATTTAAAAAATAGGGCGGGAGCAAACAAATGGGCTGCATGCATGGAATTGTGTTTTGCAATGCAACTTTGAACAGGACAGCTTTGCATCCACTGCAAATTTTAGATGGAAGTGCATCTACCCACTGTACACATGACTCAGGTTAGAGGAGCAGAGCTGATACGCTTTCAAGGTATTAAAACTGCCCAATAACTCCTGCGCTGATCTAGTATTTCTGACTGAATCTGTTGCCAACGTTAGATGTCATTTTTGTAGGACAGCTGTAGTAATTGACCTGAGTATGTGATGTTGGTTTTTCCCACATTATAGAGATATGGAGGACTTGGTTACCCATTAACAAAATGACCCATTAATCTACACTTCGCCGGGGTTTCAAAGTCATGATGAAAACATACAAAACTGTACAAACACAGCAAGAGCTTGTAGACACTTGATTGTTTTCTTGCACAAACATTAAAAAGTCCACAAAACTCTTTAAAGCTGAATAACTACAAAGGCCGAGTACAACTAGCAATAAATAAAGTTATTTCTATACCAGCTCTTAATGCATTGGGACTACAAAGGTTTGTCGTCCAAAGCAGTGACTTCATGAGGAAGACAACAAATCTGCAGAGTAATGGAGGGATTGCTTCTGCAGGTATGAGCCAGCCTGAGCCCATGTGAAGAAAAGATCACACTTGGGAGTATATCATCAACTGCCAGGACCAGAAGACCCTGCTTACATACTATACCCTGATGACCATTTCTCCGTATTGGGATGGTAGGTGGAAATGGGTATTAAGAAACCAGAAGTCAGGCAGACTGGATGATTTTAGCAATTCAGGGCCCAATCTATCCAATTTTCCAGTGCTGATGCAACCGTGCCAGTGGAGCATGTGCTACATCCTGTAGTGGGGCAATCACAGAGGTCTCCTCAAGCTAAGGGCTTGTCTTAGGGCTGCATTGTGACCACACTGGTGCTGGAAAGTTGCATAGGACTGCGTCCTCAGTCTATGGCTGAGGAGAAAAAATAAAATGGAAGAGCAAAGGGCCTACTTGTTCCCGTAACAGTTTATGGTATCCCTGAAAGTGAGAATTCGGGTTAAAGCAGTGGTCCCCAAACTCACTGCTGCTATAATGCCCTGTACTGATGGGAACTGCACCTCAGAGATTGGGGATCACTGGGTTCAAGGGATGCATTCCTAGTGATTAAAAAAGACTCTCCACATTATAGTCCCCCTGCCCATTATACTGTAAAGCAATGCACACTGAAGTTCAGGTCTGACAGTAGAAGATAGCCATATGAAGTTCAAGATGCGGTATCATTTTGCAGTCCGGGGGCGTAATCCTAACCAACTTTCCAGCACTAGGGTAAGGGCAATGAAGCTCCTAGGTAAGGAAACAAACATTCCTTTACATTGAGGAATGGTACTGCCCCCCAACTGCAGGATGCAGCAAATGCCCCATGGGCACAGCTATGCCAGTGCTGGAAAGTTGGGTAGGATTACGCCCTGGAGTTAGGAGGTGGATGCCAGGTGGGAACCATTGAATGCCAGGTGGGTACCAGATCCAAAAAGAATGTTTTAAACCTTTCTTTGAAAGCTATGCGTGTGACGTCACCAGACCACCTTCCTCTTCTCCCTATAATATCTCTAGCTTTGCTCTGTAACCTCATATCTCTAGCTTTGCTCTGTAACCAATGGGAGGACAGGAAAAAAGACAGGGGAATATAAGTGGTTAGGTACTCTCTTGGTGCCATAGAACTTTTGAAAGTGAACACCTGACAATCCTAGAAAACTATTACACATGCTTAGAACTCACAGAAATTTACAGGATTCAAATACACCTTAAATTGTATAGTGGGAGCCTATGCAATATTAACTGGACATATTGTGACAGGAAACACGAGATCAGTGATATGGTGATTATAATGTCAAAGAAACACCAATTTTTGGAAAAGAAAATTTTATATACAAGGCCTTGAAAATAAGCTCCTGGATACTAAATATTCATTTTATCCTACAAGCAACATGACGTCTAGCTTTCTCCCCAGCTTGTGAAAGCTTTTTTGGCACAACAGCATCTGCATGCTTATGATTTCATTAATAAGAACAACAAAAGGCAACAAGTATGAACAGAAATTATGCCTGTTAAAATATGATTCAAGCTGGTTACTTAATAATAAGCCCACAAAGTGTTAATTCATTGCACTACTGGAGAGCCCTGGCAGGGATCAGACCTGAACACCAGAAGTGGGAAGCCCATGTTCCCATTGTCCTGGCCTATTTAAAGTTGCCAAATGCCTAGTTAAGGTTAATTATTGTGCATAGCCTGAAAGGGATTTAATTTAAGTGACATTTTTATTCAGCATTGAAACTTCTCCCCTGTATAGTAGTCATCTCTATAAATTAGTCTCAATTAGCAAGAGACAAGTACGCTTGCTTCTTCTAAAACTTGCTATCTTTATCTAGGAAGTCAAGAAAGCTGCCAGTCATTCAGTAAGATGACTGAAGCCCTGGTCTATGTACCATTTTTTTAGGATGTGACATCTGTCATTAACGAGGAGCAGAAGTTTCTCTGCGATGGCTCTGTGAAGGCTGGGGAACCACTAAGTCATTGAGGGGACTGCCAGAGGGTGGCAACTTGGTGGTGACAGCACAGTGGAGATTGTGCAGCTGCTGAGAAAAAAAGGGGGTTTTCTACCTACTGGGGTTGTTCTGGCCCTCCAGAAGGTGAAGGGAGCCAGGCGCCCCTCTGTGGTCCTCCCCACGCTTCAGAACAGCTCTCTTCTGGTATCATGACCCACTTGCAGTTTTCATAATGGAACCAGGAAGTGAGTTGCGATCGCAGAAGTAAAGGGAGCCCAGCGCCCTTAGACACAACAGTGTCAGTTATGGGGACGAATTTCTCCTTCTTCCAAGGTGCCTCCTACAACTGCTGCAGTGCCCTTAGAATGCAGAAGTAGTTGGTTTTGCTACTGCTGCTCCTACAGGTGCCCGGCACCATAGGATTGGGCTGTCAGCCTCCATCTGGGGATCTCAAGGCAAAGATGAAGCCTAACCATGGCTATGAGTGCCCTGCCTTACGTGTCAAATATCCTAGGCATGCCACTCTACTGCTGTGGCTATTTATGCTCCTCCAGCAATAAATAGACTTTAGACCTAAGACAGATCCACTCTCAAACCAGGAGTTTCATACACCTTATTAGATAATTCTGGATCAAATACACAAACAGCAAATCTAAAAATGCATCTGCTTATTCTATCCAAGATGTACTTCATTACTACATTAAAAATTTTTTAAACATGCCCCCCTCTCAAAACCATGTGTTTGTACTACAGCACATCTGTACTAGCTTTGAGCCCTATAGAAAACTTCCATTAGTGTTTAGGATTACAAAGCACACTTATTTCCATTTATAATGATGTAATGCAGTTGGAATCTACATCTTCTGATGCAAACCTCTGTGCATTAATGTATGGCTGCCTGAGCCTCTAATGTACTATTAAAAGCACAGTGGAAGTATACTAATGCCAGGAGACACAATTGTGTTTATTTGGAACTGATACCGTGATGAGAGAATATAAATGATGGGCTAAACCAAGCAAAAGCTCTTCTTTGTTGTATAATAAAATAAACTTTCAGATTCATATTCAGAGTTCTCTGGTTACTGTCCAAAATACATACATAAATCAAACACCCTTTGACCCATAGCCAAAGAAGAATTAAAGGAGAAAGTTTTTAAGCAAGCAACATTGCTTTTGGTTATTGCTAGAGGTGTTTGAAAACGATGTTCTTTATTTTACCCAGAAGCAAGCTTGGTGTGTTCAAGTAAGGCTTCAATCCTATCTTACTCACCAGAAACAAACATCTCTAGTTATTGTTTATAGTTATACTTGGCTTTTGGTTATTGCTTATAAACTATCAGCTGGCTATAGTCAGCCAGTCCTTTCTAAAGGACTAATGCTGCTACCATAAATACACGGAGCCCACAGACCTCACAGAATATTCAGAGAATGAACAATGTGCGCGCGCAATAGAAAGAGTCCCTCACCCCTATTAATACCAAGATGGAGCAAAAATGCCCAACCTAAATGAAGACTGAGCAGACAGAGACATGCTGTCAGAAGGGAATCAGCAGAAGATGCAACAAGCAACCTCTCCCTAGTTGTTGCTCCTGGGATCCCTTATTGAAAAATTAGTTGCAAAAGTCGTGTATCATGACACAGTTTGGGAATTACTACCATGATATCTTTTCTGGAACATGTGTTTATGTCTGTACTATCTATGTTACGTGGAAACACCATTCTTGTTTGCAATATCATGATCCAAGTATTCTATATAGATTGCAATAAGAGGTATTGAAAGCTTGGGAGCATTGCAGAAATGGAACCATCATGGATAAGTTGCATAGCAACATCCATAACCGACTAGAATGTTCTTATGGCAGGACAATTGTGCTTTAATGATAATGATTATTGTTTTCTGGTATAATCCTCCTGGCTGGCAACTTATTTGGCACCAAGACCCCACAGAACGCCATTCAACAGACTGTGATACTGTTTTCCCTTAGTTGCAGAACTAGTTTGGAAAGCATATGAGGATCTGCGATTCCATTCATTTGGGAGTACGAATCACTGGATTCAGTAAAGTTTTCTTCCAAGGATGCATGCACAGGATCTGAATGTTGCTTTAAACTATTTTCCCTCTTAAAGAGTGGCAACAAGTTTACCCTCAAAAAACAAACAAAAAGCAACCTCTTCCTTATTCTAGGCTACTGAAAATACAAAAAACCCTACTCAGATAGGAAAGTGTCACCACCTCAGTGGTCTCAAAATGAAAACCATTTCCCACGGCCTGTGACTTCTCCATAATGTGTGCTCTAGAACAACGATTCCCAAACTGTGGTTTCGGACCCACCAGTGGGTTGTGACCCAATTTTTGGTTGGGCAGATTATGCTATGTGAATCAAAGGTTAAACAAGTTGCTAATGGGGGGGGGGAGCCAATGACCATTATAACCACACCCCTTGGCATTTATAAATCAGGCAGCAGCCTCTAGAGCCTTTAAAATGTTTGGGGGCCACTACTCTAGAATGTCTCTTTCCTTCTACGGGATTACATTTCAGTGGCCATGTTACCCAATGTGGTTGTTACACTCTGCTTCTGAAATATTGCTTTTTATGGACTAGGATTTGCTGACTTGACATTTCAATGTAAAATTAGGAAGCGTAACTAAGAATTAACTGCATTACATTGTTTACCTTGGCTGTCATAACCCAGAACAAAACACTGATAAAAGTTGTGAAAAAGGACATTATTGGTGTCATTACACCAAGTGTTTTCTCACCCCACATAATCAACTACCTCGTTGAGCGTGCAGGAAACTCATAAACGACATCAGAACACGGCTACATTTTATTATGGAAAGAACATTCAGCATATGTTCACATCATTTTTGGACACAGTCCCAGTTTTCCTTTAACACAGTTCCTCCCTAACTGCCCACTCCTATCCCTTGCCATTGGTGGCAAGGCAGCTGCACTGGTGGAACATATGCTGCACTCAGTGGTGGAGGGGTGATCAGGAAGCCTGCCTGGACACAGGCCACTGATATCCTATGGATCTTCTTAGAGCCATGCACGCAGTCTAGCTGATGCAAGACTGAGGAGAGAAAGGGGAATAGGGCAGGACAAAAAATGGGGGATAGGAGCTGGCATACATATTTGATGCTGAGATCCTTCACTTCTCGGTCACTTCCTGCCTGGGAATATTCCTGAACCTCCCCCCTTCCCCGGCCTCCAACTTACTGGCACCCGCAGAGCCTCCCAGAGCTGCCTGCACATGCACCACACTTCTCATGGCAGTGGCCCAGGAGCAGCTTCGGGCAGCACAAAGTCCCAATAGGGTTTGGGATTAAGGGCACAATCCTAACCAACTTTCTATCACTGACATAACTGTGCCAATGGGGCATGTGCTGCATCCTGCAGTTGGGAGACAGTCCCGGAGGCCTCCTCAAGGTAAGAAAATTGTTGTTCCCTTTCCTTGGAGCTGCATTGTCCTTACCCTGGTGCTAGAAAGTTCGTTAGGATTGCACCCTGAGATGCTTATATTAAGAGAACAGCTTGCTTGAATGGTCCATGTTTGGCAAGCCAGGTTGTCCTTCAATACAGAATAAATCAAAGTTGCTGTAAACCATTAATAGTAGTTGCACAGATGAATGGCTCAACAATAGAAAACAATGTTTTAATCATCCCCCAACGGCAACATATAATGGCCCCAGCCCACTGTTGTAAAATGAACACGTACATCTTAAGGATTATTTGTTTCAGAATGATATCATCCATCAATTAAATCACACCCTAATTAGATGTGAATGCTTTCAGAGATTTGTGCCCAAGAGCATGCTGATGCCGATGCCAAGATCTGGTTTACCTGGGGGTTGGCAGCCATGATAGTGTAATTCCCATCATCATCCAGGGTGGAGGCTGTGGTGTGGAGAGAGCAGGTCCCATCAGGCTCTCTTTGCATCCTGTAATGCTCGCTCCTTTTAGAGATTTGCTTCCCATCTTTAAACCAATAGATCTGTATTCAAAGAACAAGCAATGATGGAAGATACGATATAATCATTTTTTGAACTAATACTGTGAACAAGTCTCAACTGCTGCTAATGGCACAACGCCACAAGGAACCAAAAACAAAAGCTTTCCATTGTGAGGGCATTGCCTAGTAAGAGCGATGGTGAAGCACACGCAAGGTCTGGATGTGTAAGATGAAGAGCTAATGCAGTGGTTTTTGACGGGCGGCTGGGCCATTGGCTGCGGCTTCCCATTTGGGTTATACTGTATGGGGCGGCAGGTTTTTCACAAGGATTCCACAGCTCTCCTGGCTAGTTTCTGCAGCTCCTTGAGAGGAGCCACAGCTCACAGCTGGGGAACAACTGGGCATATGACTAATAGTCTGCTTGTTGCAAGGGACTAGAATGCAGTTGTACTCTAGGGCTGAATCAAAAGAAGTGTGAATGGAAGGAAAACAATTTTCACACAACCTTTTGTGCAAGTAGAAAACCATCTTTGGATCTTGCATCATTTTTCTCACACAGTAGCCTAACACAACAGCCCTTTTATGAAGAGAAGACGACTTCTGCATGGAGAAGGGCATCTTCGGAGCCAAACTTATGATTTTGCGAAGCATCAAACCACCACGCTTAGGAGACAAAAAATAGCAATGGCAGCAGCATGCATACTGAGCAAAACAATTCTAACCCATACACACTTTCGCTAACAGCACAATCTCAGAGGCATGTCAACTCAGATGCAAGTTCCACTGTGTTCAATGAGGCTTGTGCCCAGGAAGGTGTCTATAGAATTGTAGCCTTAGTAATTCTTTATTTGACATTTGGGTATTTCAAACCAAAAACAAAATAATTTACTGTAAACAAAAGGGAGACAACAAGAATGTGTATGAACGGAACTGTTACATAAGCTGATGCATCTGGGAACTTGCTTTCTATTTTGTTTCAGATTGTGCATACAGTTTCATGTGCATAGGCTAAAGTTTCCCTGTTGAAAATAACCTAGATGAAAACGGTTTGAAAGCACGAAACACTGAATTGCTGGTATGATCCCAACTCGCTCCTCCCTCCCATACATTTGTTCAGTATACAGAATACATTGGTTGTGCAAACAATGTTCATGCAGTCCTGTGGTAACTGGAAGTCAGTGGAAATATTGTACAAAACATGAGAATGTTTTCTATCATTTTTTTTTAAAAAGTGTGTCCCTCTCATAAAACTTCATTGATGGAATTTTGCTACATATGCCAAATTTCTGTCTGTCTGAATTAAACCAGAACCTTGTTGCTAAAAATCTGCCCTTTTTCCACAAGGACAACACATAGTTAGACTTGAGCCATCAGTGAACATTCCTTACTGCCCAACTGTCTTATGTTCACTCATAAGATATTGCTGCCTAGTATGTGTTTGTACAGGGACTAACACCAGCACATTGATTTATTAGTACAAAAGCGTTTGTTGCTTACCATAAATGTTAACCAACAACTATGAACTGAAGGTGAAAAAAGCCTGCTTTCATCTACAAAGGATGGGACAGAGGTGCAACATACCACATTTTTCTACTGCTATAAACATCCTAAGATGCACAGTATCATTTTGCATAAGTTTATCCTTTAGATATCTATGTAACTACCTTCAGAAACAACTCCACATCACAAAACTATATGCTTGGCAGATACACCGCAGGCTGATACAGTGGACTCTCACCTTCTTAGCAGTAGGCTTGTTAATCATCAATTGTAGATCCATTTCATTTACTATGGTACTAGATAAATGTGAGGCCCCAGGTTCTACCAAGTGATCTAACCAAGCAAACTTTCATAGCAATAGTTACCCTATTCTCTAGAGCCCTTCTCTGACAGAACATTACTGAATCATTACAGCCACTAAAGTACTGTACTACTGGCCCTCAGTGTCTGTGGGATCCATTCCAGGACCTCCAGTGGACACAAAACTGCAGGTAATAAAATCTATGGGGGCTCGGTGTAGTGCTGCAATAACTCACCTGGGGGCCATGCCTGGCCCACAAGAGGTAGCATGCAGCCACCCCAGGGGCCTCCTGGATGCAACCAGAAGTCACTTCCCATTTGTGCTGGTGACTTCTGGTCACATATGGGAGGTGTTTTGAGATGTGAGGAGGTTGTGTATAGCCTCCCAGCACTTTAGAAGATCTGTGGATGTGACCAGAAGTTATTGGTGCAATCCAGAAGTTACTTCCAATTGAGTCCAGGAGACCTTCTGAGATGCGGGGCCTCTTCATGCCTCAGAACACCCGGAGGCTACCAGAAACCACTTCTGGTTGTGTCGGGGAGGTCCTCTCAGGCCCTCTCCAGCAGCTGGCATGGCATCTGCAGATGCTCAAATCCATGGACTCGAGGATAAGCTGCCTCCCTCCCCCTCCGAATCATTCAACTTTGCAAAAAGAAACCAGCAGAAATCTAGTTCTGGTGAGCTGTTTTGTCTGAACATGGTAAATTATGTTTTAACCAAAACGGTAGTTTTCCTGCCAATTAGGATTACAAACCAGATCAAGCCATTGTTTTAACGTTATATCCAATTGCAGCCAGAGACTGCAACTGCAGATTCTTCAAAGCGCTTAACCTTTCTGGAAGTGCAATCTACACCATCCATTTGTTACTTAGATGCACAAAATACAGGCATGTCTGTTTGACAAGAACATATTTATTGGGCCCTGCACCAAATATTACTTTCCAAAGGAGGAAATTAATAAATTTCCTTGTAAGGTTCTCAGATACTGCACTGCACTACACGGCACATGATTTAAGTTTGCTGAGTAGTCGATTATATTTGCTTCCTAATTTGTCTGTGTGCAGGCTTGCAAAAGATCCAAGATGCCAACGAAGTCTTGTTAATGTGTTCTCATATGTTGACGTATTGTTTTTATTAGAAACCAAAAAGTTATATTATCGTTAATAAATCTATAGGCCCTAGCAAATACATAGCTATGTCTGAACTTGCACACTTTAATGTTACTTGACATCTGTTGGTCTTGGAAGAGCAAGTAATTGTTTTTCAACACACTTATTTCATGGCAGAATCCAAAGACTTGCCAGAAATTAAGCAAGAGGAATAAAGCTTCACATTACATAATACATACCTGGTGTCTTAGATGAACATGACTAAAGTCTATAAAGTTGTAAAGTTGCTTCCAGGTATGTCTTTTAAATTCTGTTGTGCAGTAACTTATAGTTAATGCCAATCCCCCCCCGCCCCCAAAGCAACAGTACATATATGGACACATGTTTTTCTCTCTGGAAGAGAGCTCATGTTGCAGCTACACGTTGCACCCTTTTTCTACTTAGAATAATTTTAAAGCTTTTAGAAACTATTAACTGAGCTGAAGTGAATTTGAAAGAAAATTGTTTTAACTTTAAAATAAAGAAATCTTAATTGTGGAACCTGAATCCAGGTTTTGAAACACAAGGTTCTCAAAATCTTTGGGTACCATCCAGAGTTGCTCTTTCCCAGAGCAAGTACCTCTGGATGTTTTCAACCTCTCAGTTTGCGAAGTCTTATTTTGTAAGTAAGGCACATAGTATAATGGAGGCTTTGCTTTATGAAGGGAAGGTATGACCACCATACCTTTTTATCTATGCAAATCTTTCACATCATTATTCAATTTAAGTTACAACCCTATACACACTTGGAAGTACATTCCACTGAAGTAAACAGGACTTACTTCTGAGTAGACATGTATTGTGATAGATGGCACGTCCAAAAACAGAGTCAAGCCAACAGGTCTCCTTGTAAAAATACATTGTTATATGTTTCTGGGTTAAGTGCACTACAGACTCTGTTCATCCTCAATGTAAGAAACCATTAGGTGCTTCCAAAGTACAGAAATCTCCAGCCAGTTCAACAGACATTTGCAAGGTGTCGTAAGAACATAGGAAGGGCTAAAGGCCCATCTAGACTAGGTTTCTGCATCTCACAGTGGCCCACCAGATGCCTCTGGGAGCACACAAGACAACTAGATACCTGCATCTCGTTGCCGCTCCCCTGCATCTGGCATTCTGAAGTAGCTTACTTCTAAAGTATAGAGGCTGCACTACCCATCACGGCCTGTAGCCTGTGATGGACTTTTCCTCCAGAATCTGTCCACTTCCCTTTTAAAGGCACCTAGGCCAAGTCATGACATGGCACAAGCCAAGCATTTCTGGTTGCTGCCCTAGCATATTTAGATCACAAAGAAAAAACAAACATTACTGTTAGATATTCAGAGCATAATCTGCCATGAAACTTACCTCCACAAGCCCCACTGAAACACAGAACAGCACAAGAACAGTACTTGTCTTGTGTTGCTCTAGGTCAGGGGTAGGCAACCTTAAACACTCCAAGAGCCATTTGGACCCGTTTTCTGGAGAAAAGAAAACCTCGGGAGCCACAAAACCCTTTTGACATCTAAAATGAAGATAATACTGCATATATAGTTTTTTTTTTACCTTTATGCTACGTTTTTTTAACCTTTATGCTCCCACTATAGGGAGTGGCAAAAGGATGCAAGCATTTTGTTGTCTCATGCCTCCCTGGGGCACCTGTGGGCCGCTGTGAGATACAGGAAGCTGGACTAGGTGGGCCTTTGGCCTGATCCAGCAGGGCTCTTCTTATTTTCTTATGAGCCATCACGGCTGAAAATCGGGTCTCGACATTCGTCATTCGCTGTCTCCAGATTTCTTTCTCTCCCACCCCTCCACAGCCTTCCGATCACGCATAAAAAACGAATGGCAGAACAAAAACCAGCCACCATGCTGCACCTTGCAGGGCAACGCGGCGGATTGCCCGCTTGCAAAGAGCACATGTGACAAGCAGCAGCAGGATGGGCGGGCAGGGCAGACCCCAGAGCCGAGCCGAGCAGCTGCCCGTGCCACTGCTGCCACTATGGGGTGTGTTGTTGTTTTTTCAAAACGGTGGAGGATTTTAGGGTTTTGCAAAAGGGGGATTCCAGGCTCGTGCACAGGAACTTTTGCAACTTGCACGCCATCGATGCAAACAATCCCTCCACGTTGCAGAAAGAGGGACCGGGCAAAAGATCCTGGAAAACGGGCGGGGGACACACATACACAACTGCGAGACCCGGCGCTTTCCGTGCTTGTAAGCGGGAGCTGCCCCAATGCGTGCAAAACCAGGGGCAACTTTGCAACCCAACCGAGAGTGAGCCAGAAAGTTTTCCCCACCGGCTCTCTGCTGCACGCCGCCACCCCCCCGCCATGCTCCATCCCAGCTCTGCGTGCGAAGCAATGCAAACACATGGAACATTCAACACAAAAAGCCACGCACCCTTCCAGCCGGCGGATCAGCTCTGGAGCTTTGCGGGTTGCCTTCTGCACAAGGCTATCCATGGACCGAGCAGGAGCCCAGTCGCTGCTGCCGCCAGCACGCTCTCCCCGCTTCCCGGAGCAGCGTGCAGCGCGGGACTGGTGCCGAGCGGAGAGGCGCTCTCGGTAGCAGCTCCCGGCTCGGGGGGCTCAGAAGGAAGGGGAGAAAAGGGGGCGATTCCCAACCTGCAGCCCTGAGCACAGTGCAGCCTACCGGGAGGGAGAGCGAGCCCGCGGTCGCAGCCAATGCTGGGCGCCTCCTTTGCTACTTTCACCTGGACTCCGGAGCCGCAGCAGACGGCTAAAAGAGCCACATGCGGCTCCAAAATCATAGGTTGCTGACCCCAGCTCTAGGTCATTTCAGTAAGGTTTATGTAAGAGTGGATTGGGCCTTTCTGTGAATCAGGACTTCCCCGGATCAAATCTCACCTCTGAAATGAACTGTTATTCCTCCCAATTCCTCCCACCCTAAACTACAATTTGGGGGTACTATTACTTGCTTAACTTACTTGTTGCACGGAGCAGGTTTGCAGCCCCTTGTACTCTTGTGTACTTTGTACACAAAATAAATACTAATTGTCACAACTTCCTATACTCTCTTTGTGAGCACAAACAGTGTTACAAATGCTGATTGTTTGCAAGTAGCCCCCCAAAAGACAGGGTGCTATTATCATTTAATATACACACAAACTGAAAAAATTCATCCACTATTCATACCACAGTCAACAGTTCTCCTTGTAAAAATACATCCAAATGTGTTTGAGTTAACACCACTCAAAAATTTATTTGCCAAAACAATAAATAGCATTTTTCAATGCAGTATTTCAGAAACAACCAAGAAGCTCTTGAAAAGGAAGTTCAGCACAGGTCAACACAGGTCCCCTCAACGTTCACTTATTATGTGTCCATGAGCTCATTGTATGAAGCAACTTCACAAGGGTGTACTTATGGAACTCTTGCGTCAGAACTGGTTATTCACATCGGTTATCTAGAGCTGAATCACAGAGCAGGACTGGACAAGCGCCATGGGTGCTGTTCATTGATCCATTCATAGGCAATGCTGTGCCAAAACATGCTGCAAGAGGCCCTTGAGCTATGGGCAAAGCCACACCATCACAGGGAACTAGAAAGACAACGCAAGTATGGTGATGTCATTTAGTTTGCATTTTGAAGACACTGATGCTCAGTTTTGATATTTGGATCGTGTATAATATGGAGCAGCACTTCTGACCTGATCGACATTCCCGCTAGGGCCTCTAAGCAGTGACAAAACTGAGGATGAATCAGGAGTTCTTTCTCCCTGTCCTCCAGAGAGGCCAGCAACTGTATAGGTTCACGTCTAACCAAGAAAATGTGAAACCGTCAGGCCAGAAAAACAGCGATCGTCATGGCAAACCAGTTCTCAGCAAGTACACTAAAAGCAGAAACAATGCACAAACATGCAGCATTCTTCTGCTACATGATCTGTAGTCCTGGGACAAGTCACGGAAGTTAGGAAACTAGACCACCCACATACAAGTGAGTTTACAGTAACATGCACACAGTACAACACTACACATAACCATGTCACATGATAATCTTGTTACAAACTGAAAGCTGCCACATGTCCCCACACTATGAACAAACTGCAAAAAGCACAAATAACACATTTTGCTGATTCTAAGAGAGATGTTTAATGTGTTTGCATATAGGAAATCCCACTAATACATGGTCTCCTCTTACCTTTGGGTTTGGATTTCCAGATACTCTGCATGTAAAGGTGACTGGCATTCCTTCAAATATTTTGTAATGCTTCAGTTTCATCTCAAAATATGGTGCCACACTGTTGTTGACAAGCTCTTCTCCATGCTCCACCTCGTCATCAGACTCTTCCACTGGAGATCTTTCCAGCCGAAATTCAATCTCGCTGATCAGTCTCTGCTCAAAACTAGAGACTTTGTATTCCTAACCAAACAAGGAAGGCTCAAATTAGTCCCCATCTAATTGTGATAAGTACTTTGACGGGATTATAACTGTCTCCAGATTTCAAATGTTACAGCCCACTACGATAGCACAAATTGTATGCATTATATAAAAGAAAACTTCATCTCTGCCCTAAATGAGTGCCTTATGAAATAAACGTATAAGATGCCTGGATTACATATGCAAAGTATCCTAAAATTTCTCCTGTACAGTACCAACTCCAGTAGTTTTTCTTCAACCTGCACTTTCAAGGAAAGCTAAGGATGGAAACAGACTATGTGATGTTCTACTATGTGATGTTCTACTGGGTGGAAAGGTGGTCACCTTCAAATTCTGACCATGCCATAAAAGCTCAGCATTACCATCTTTCTTCAGGTTCTATGATAGTGCAGATCTACTCTGCTGGTGGCTATGGATTTCAATCTTGTCACAAGGGTAGAAGTGCCACATAATTTGTAAGTGGCCCGTCTATGATTAGCAATGGTTGGTTCCCACCAGATTTCAGTTACAAATGAATTATTGAAGATACTGTTACTCATCTTTTCACACTATGGGAAACTCAGACACATAAAAAAGATGTGAAGGGAGGCAGGCACTGTTTGCTGCAGGGCATAGCAGATGGCGGGTTGGGGGGAAGCAGACCACTTTTTTGCCCACCCACCCTCCCTCATGTCTGGTATGTTCCTAAATGGAGCAATTCCAGATGCTGGGGTGTGTGGCTGGGGGCGGGGTGGTGGCACTAGGGGCGCTGCGACATCACCCTGTCCATGGTGCGATTTGAGCCTGTTATGTCTCTGTGGGAAATGACTAGGCAGCACAGCAAAGCTTTAAAATGTGATTAATATTGAAGAACTATGCACAACAATGGAAAAGAGGGTTAATAAGCTTTGTAGAACTCAGAAAAAGAAGAGAAAGAAGAAAATAAAAGCTCAGTGGACAGCAAACCAAAACAGAAGAGGATGAAAGGTGAAACCTTTTGAATAGCCTCAGGAATCATTACAGAAGCATCAAGAGAGCCAGTCCCCTGTAAAAGCACAAAAGAAGTAAAGATGGATGTTGGAAGTTAAAATGGGGAAAAGAAAGCTACACAGTCTTGCGTCAGGAGGCTCTTTGGTTAGAATTTGCTGAATATGATGTGGATGATTGGCTAAGATACCCTGAACCATCATCACCAATATCCAGTGAACAGAAACAGCTTTATTCTTCATGCCTTTTAAGAACCTACATTGCATCACCTGTATGTAAAAGTACAGATCTATAGAAACAGGGGGGGGGGAAACCCCTCAGGATATAGGAACTTTGTTACCTTAAGAGCATGGAAGATCTGAGGCCCAACTTTGCATAACAGGGCAATGTTTTTTCAGCCCTCAAGGACTACAGAGAACACCAAAAAAAATTTAAAAATGGCAAGTGAAAAGTTACACAGAAAGCACCTGTTCTGCCAGTTCTTCTTCTGGTTCCTGAATATTAAAGACGGTTGCAGCACTGTCAGCACCAAGCAGTCGACGGGCCATCTTCTCCTCATATGTTAATTTCTAAACCAAACAGAGGAGGAAGGAAATTAGTGTCTCTTACATCAAGGGCTGGACAATATACTGTACTAAACATCAATGTTTTCTTTTGCAAATTCTGGCACACGTGAATAGAATAATGTTTCCTATACTTTTGATTGCTGTAATTTTTTCCCCCCTTGGAAGAAGACTTATAGGCAACCCATGTTAACTTCCAGAATACTTTAGAGGAGGAATTACCTGCTCCAAATTAAAAAAAAATCAGCACTGGTACAGAACTGTGAGTGTGCAAAGCATTTCATGTGTCTTCATGCAGTCCTGCCCTTTATGAGATTCTGGTATCATTATCCCCATACTGCAGTTGGGGAACTGAGAAGGAATGGTTTGCCTAGGCAGGTCACCTGGTCAATTCATTGCAGATTCAAACAGAGAAAGGACCAATTTACAGCCCTGTCTCCTAGCCATGATAGTACAACAGCTGCTAATAAGCCCAGTCCCTGCATTTCGCCATGAGTCACTATTCTGGATCCACCTCCTTCAGGAAGGAAGAATGCCAGATCTAGCTCAGGCAGAGTCGTAAAGGGCAGCATCCTCTAACAGCAATTAATTCTGCAAAATCTGCATCACAAGGGTTGAATAATTTGGTAATATCCAACAGAGGCATAGTCAAATTACCTAAAAGAGGCGAAGGGGCGAATTTTTGCTTGATTTACCAGGAATACTTTGTTGATGGTGGGTACTTGTGTTCATAGCAGCCACTTATTATCTGTGTATTTTCTTGAGGCATGCTAGCAGTTCTTACATAGACCACCCCATGCTCTTGCAAAAAAATTTCTGCTCTAGAATTGCATGTCTGAAAGGAATCCAATCATCATGAAATCTAGCACTGAGACACAATCTTAAAGCCTCCATTTAATATAAAAATATTTACAACCTCACTTAAAGTTGTTTATAAGTTATCGGAAAACTGCAACTTTAAGCAAAATGACATAACAAAACCAAATTTATTGTAGACTAATTGATATATGTAAACATTGCAGGAACAAAACTAAGTTCCTGCAATGTATTACTGGTAACAAAAAACATCACCAAACGTTTACACACATCTAATGTGTGTTAAAACACACTTCTAAAACTTCTAAAACACTTCTAATAGCAAAAAATAAAAGTGAGCTTTTTGGGCCAGAGAAAACTCATGCAAATTCTTCCGATGAATGGGCAAACACCACACAGACAGTGGCCCCAGTTGGGAATCAATTTTTTTCCTCATCAACTTTATAATGAAATGACTTAAAACAAAATGACTAAGTGAGGACTTGCAGTACATAGTAAATAGGCAGATGTTATAATTTATCTCACTATGCAGTATATAGTTTGCCTCAGACACGTAACTCTGGACTCCATTTTGTATGAGTTTAGTATTTTCCGATGCAGTGTGTTTTATTCTATAGATCATGTTAGAAAAAAAGAATCTTCCCCACCCCCAAAGCTCTAGGCATCATTTTTGAGAGGGTCTAGCCATTCTTTAAAAAATACACACACTACAAAATGGTAAACACATGTACACTGACAAACCAGAGTACTGATCCCAAAGGAGACATAAGGAAAGCCATTAGGAACTAAAATAGGCTAATACTAATTTTCTCTCTGTTATAACATTACCCACTGGAAAAAAAGTAAGTGTATGAGGTAAAAACAGTATGAAAATTCCAGATGAATTCTTCAGGTGAAGAACTACAGTTAAATGTTATGGCTCTGATTTAGAAGTTAGTGAGTATATCGTTGGCAAAGTTCCTAGAAACTCATTCACTCAGGGGTACTTACAGTACACCAAATAGAGCACTTCCAGTCTGCATCACTAACAGACATGCCTCCCTTCTCTGACCTCCCTGCTAGAGATGTGGAATAGATGGAAATTACACATATTTATCGTATGTTCGACATTTCTGTTGAAAGCACATGAAGTCATCTTTCACTTTTGAGCAGACTCAAGTGAGAGTGACTGAGAATTGACAGGAGGTTAAAGAAAGTGTTTCTCAGTCTATGAATACTTATTTTCTTGCCCTGCTGACAGCATTACTTGAATTCCCTTACTAGCTTGTAGTTTCAGGGTAATAGCAAGACGACCCAAGAATTCAAAGATAGTTCTCATTTAATGGGACATGGCAACACTCAAGTATCCTTCAGTCCTAAACTTTGAGAGAATCAATAGGACGTGACTATTGGGGCAAGCCCAGGCAGAAAGCCCAGGCTTTCTGGACACTTCAACTGGCCATATTCAGGTCGGCTAAAGTGATGGATATACTTTTGATGTATGCTAACAACTATGGCTTAGAGCCAAAGATCCTGCCGCATGAGTGGAAAAACCTACTTGCATAGAGAAGGATTGCCAACTCTCCCTCTCGGATGCAGCTCCCTAAGATGTGAAGAGCCCCTCAATCTAAAGAACCCAATTTTCAAAGAGTGGGGGGTCTGTAGACACTGACGTAAGTGGAAAACCACTTAGGCATATGTATTTTTGAATCCAAGTCTGTATTCTGGAAACATTTTTTTTTTTTGCTCATTTAGAATTGAAAACAGAATATACTACTACATAAAATTGAAATACATTGAAACTTGAAAACCGTGTTTCTTTCAAAACTTAGGCAGATTAAAGGCCAAACGCTATCCAATTTTCCAGCCCTGGTGTAGCTGTCCCAATGGGCTGCATGCTGAATTCAATGGTGGAGGGGCAATCAGGGAGGCCTCCTCAAGGTAAGGGAATGTATGTTTGCTTGCTTTGCGGCTACATTGCAGCTGAATCAGCACCAGAAAGTTGGATTGGGCCCTCAGGCTGCAATACTACACACTTACCTGGGAATATACTGCCACTGAACACAGTCAGGCTTACTTCTAAGTAAGATGCACATAATTGTGATATTAGAAACTAAACCCTATGCCTTAATTCCTCCCTTAATTTCCTTAATTCTTAATCTTGCAGTTACATACTGGCTGGCCATTGTTCAAGAGATCTTCTTTGAAGCGAAGCTTCCTTTCCAGGTCCTGGATAACAGCATCTTTTGTGCCCTGAATTTCTTCATCAGATGCAATTCTAGCAGTTCTGCCAGTTTTCTTTGGAAATCCTCTGCAACAAAACACAGTATGCATCATTTACAGACGTTGATGCTATATGTAAGCAGCAGTTTCAGAAGTCATAATTTAAATGAAAGGACTAATTTTAACACTCAGGACTAATTTTAATTCACTGTTACAGACCATTGTATAACATTCATGTATGGCATTTCACTAGTTTAGATGGCTTAAATATAAGAATTCCTATAGGCCAATCTCCCTTATTAAGCAAGAGTTATAACATACTCATTGCATTATTAAAAATAGATTATTTCAAGCACAATCCTATTTTTTTGTAAGGCCAGCACAGGATCCAGTGGGAAAAATATTCCTTTATCCCAAATTGTCCTCCAGCCACCTCCTAGCTTGTGCTGGATACAGCACAGGCCGTTTAGCCTGCCTGCTCCAGGATAGGTTAGGATTGGGCTGTTAGTCAAGTTGATCACATAGGCACAAAATGCAAAAGGTATTACAAATCTAGAAAAATGAATTCCGAAGGAGTCAATACATGGAATAGTGTGACCACTTTCATGAAAAACAAATATATATAAAAAGATTTTGTACAGCCAATATGATACGGCTTAGATATTGGGGGAACCTTATGTAAACGGTGGCCCCCATTGCCCCCCCCATTACAGTAACTTTGTTTTTCTATAAAAGTGCTTGCAAGGCCGGTGTTTCTTGCTTAACATTCTTGCTCAACTGAAGAACTGAACATGCAGGCAACTAGCCTTCATACTACAGAGAGGAGATGAACTGAAAAACAGGAGGAAGCAGAAGTTCTGGGATAGGGCCTCCCTGGATCTGCGGATAAGTGGAACTGTGCATACCAGATCGGTGGATAAGGGGGAGCACTTGTACACACTGACTCCCATGTAAGTTCCATTAAACTCAATAGGATTTACTTTTGAGTACACTCTCTCTCTCTCTCTCTCTCTCTCTCTCTCTCTCACTTGCCTGTAAGATTCAAAGGCATTATTTATTATGGTTAGAGATAAGTTTCCTTGGTTCACTTCATAACAGCAACTATCTAAAAACAGGTGGCTAAGCAGAACCCTGTATTCTTAGACAGTAGACCTCTGAATACCAGTTAAGGCAAGGGGAAAGTCAGTTACAAATGGGGAATATCTGCTGCCTCATGCCTGACATGAAGCTTTCAGATGCATTTTACTAGCTATTGCTGGATATGGGAAGGCCCAGACAGAGATTTGGTTCAATTCAACAAAGCTCTGTTTATATACCTAGTATTTAAGATGAAGGTCAAAAGTCTTCCCAAGCCACTAAAGATAAAATAAAATAAAATGCTATTGTCGGGGAGGGGTGGGGGAGAGAAAAACTGAGTTTTCAGTTACTGGGGGGAAATCCTCCCAGCATTGCCTTTTATGGATCAAGGAGGCTACAGTACCATTGAGTAGTGGTACTTACTGAATTGTGACCACTAAACCTAAACCTATCAACATGATAGAACACATTTACATTAACTTCCATTGACTAGGAGGTTTCCTTTCAAAAACGACATGATATGAGAGGATGATGCATCTCAGCCCACAGGAACTATTGTGAATTCACCTTTAGCCAGATTACTAACCCACAAGCAGCTCTACTAAGGGACCTCAAGTAAATAAACCAGTGTGCTCTTCTCTCTCTCAAAACTTTTCATTGCAGCAGATTGGTTTTTAGTTAAGATTGACAGCAAGTCACTTGCCATTAAAGAATGTTTTACATGCTGCTACCACAGCAATCACTTGAAAACACTGATAGATTAAAAAGCACATGGAAAATAAACCCTTCCAGATGTAAACACTTATCAAGACAGAGCAGGTCAGTTCTTTTTGGCTACTAAGCCAGCCCTGAGAGCACCTCTCTTCCTGTTGTCAAGTTTTTGGTCCATTCTGATTCCAGCATAGCCCACAGCAAATTGGGATTACTAAAGAGACAAGGGTAATTTGAACAAAGATCTTTTATGTTACAACTTTGGGTGAATTTAGTTGATCACTAAATCAGAAACTAGGCAATAAAATCAAGGGAGGTTAGAAAATTAAGCAGGATTCTAATTGTATATGTCATTTTAAATTACAATTCAAGCAAACACTCTTGCTCTGCACAGCTGACAGATACAAAATGGCAGAAAAATTAGCCCTTAATAGACTATTGTGGAATATGTGAAATTCTCTCTCCCTTGATAAAAACATGGGATACTTACAAGTGTGTGGTGATTTCCCTAAGCCTATCAAAGTTTTCCTGTTGAAGAGCGGCAACTTCCAAAGATCTTAAATAAAACCACCCAGACAGTCGTTTGACCTGACATAGGTTGATGACAATAAGCCCTGGGGAACCCAAAGTACAGTCACCATAGAAAGAAAGTTCTGTGCCAATCATGACCAGCAAAAGGTAAACTAGAAAGAGCTCAAGAGCTCATTCATCTCCTCCTACAATGTCCACATTGGCTGCAATCCAGTACACACAGGAGTCTCCCTACTACTGTAACTGTAAAACATCTGAACATGTGTGCAAGGCACTTGTCCTACCACAGAGGACCTGGGAAGAATGGTATACAATACATTATTGAATTGCAGCTATTATCTACGATCTCATGTGCGGTGTGCATATTTATGAGGGAATCCCTCCTAGCATGCTGGCCTATAGTTTCTTGTGAATGTGAGATATTGTTTATAAGCAAGAGTTCTATTGCTGTGGTACAGAAACAGACTTCTTACACGTTATCTTTCGAGTTATTCAGGTTATCCACATGCAATAAAAAGGAACCAGAAAGCTAGTGAACGCTCAGTAGTTACTAAAGCAAAATCGAGTTCTTAAAAACACCATTTAGAAGAGATGACCAGCTTCTTTCATTCTGATAAAGAGAATGTTCATTGTTTCCTCTGCAATATTGTTTCCTCTGCAATATTCTTGAATCCTCTCAATTTTTCATATCTGATTTACCTGCTTTCAAGAACATGCGAACAGCAATTAAATTTAACATCAGCAAGAAAGACAAAAATCTTATGGTAATTTTGGACAGGATAAAGAGTGCTCATGCCAAAGCAATGCTTTCCTTAAGTTTTCAAAAAGTTTTTTTTAATTAAACTTGGTGCTTGCTGTTCCGATTCAAGGCCATTGCTACTAAGAATTCTGCACACAGCACAATTCTATATCCTGAACAACAGAACCAAAAAAATGTCCAAAACTGATCCTGGACAAATACTGCCCATGTTTCTCTTTCAAGTTGAAATACCAATAAGCTGACAATGCATGTTGTTGTTTTTTTTTACTTTGAAAGTTTCCAGTCTAGCCATAGGCAGATGACTAATTTTACAGTCTCTTTCTAGTGGTTGCATACTATATGCTTACATGGTCTCCCAGTGGACCAGCTGTGCTTTCAGGCACACCCATGCAAATTAATAAATGTAAGTAAAAAAAGTCAGAAACAAGTGAAAGCTGGATTTTCAGAAATAGAAAGAAATAAACGGAATCAGTTCTGGTGTCTGCCACATGGCTTTTGTTCCCTACAACTCTGAAAATAATTAGAGCTTTGCATCTGATAAGTTGACAGCAGCCATTGCAGTTAAGAGAAAACAGAAATCAAAGATTTGAATTTTGGCCAAATTGTAACTTGAGAATAATCTGCATTTTGCCCTTCAGTGCACGTGCCATGGGGTGGTTTGGACATGCCAAGTCATGGTTTGCTATGACATCCAAGCCAAAGTCACAAAATAGCAACAATTTGCAAGCCGAACCAAGATAAGGCATGGTTTATCTTCCAATTCAAAGCATCCTCATTCACATGCCTGGAAAGAACAGGAAGGGGAGATGCATGTATAGCACAATCACTGGGAGCAGCAGGAGCTGACCTTGGCTGCGGGTGAGGAGAAGAGCCTGACAAGGAGGAGATAATCTAACTTCTAGCTCCATCAATAAGGGGAAGTATCCCCCCCCCCAAAACCAGTTGACCTCAAAAACTACTTGAAATATGCCCATGCTCAAGGAGCTTCACAGTAGCATGGGAATGTTTCCTAAGGAATGCAGGAAGCTGCCTCATGCTAGATTTGTCAAGTTGGGAATAAGCAACAGGGTGATCAGGTTTGAAGATGACCCTAAACTTTTCAGAATGGATTGTGAAGAGCTCCAAAAGGATCTCTCTAAACTGGGGAAATGGGCAGCAAAATGGCAAATGCACTTCAAAGTACATAAATGTAAAGCGATGCACACTGTGCAAGAAATCAGAAATTTCACATACTGTATATCTTGAACTCTGAATGGTCTATGATGAAGGGGGGAGAGAGAGCTGTGAGTGGTGGTGAACAGTTTGGTGAGAGTGTTAACCCAGTGTGTGGTGGCTATGAAGAAGGCCAATCCTATGCCAGGATCATTAAGAAAAAGATATTTTAGAATAAAATGCCCAATATTATGTGATTCAACAATTGATGTTAAGGCAGATCTGGTGTATTGTGTCTACCACATCTCAAAAAGGATATATGTAGTGGAACTTGAAAAGGTGCAGAAGAGAGTGACCAAAATGACTTGTGGACTTGGACATCACTCTTAACAGGAAAGGCTACAACATTTAGAAATCTCCAGTCTAGAAAGAAGGTGCCTAAGGGGGGACATGACTGAGACATAAAATTATGCATAGGATAGATAGAGTGAGAGTAAAGTTTTTCTCTCTCACACACATCTTTCTAAAATTGACTGATGGGAGAATTAGACAAAAGGTAATATTTCTTTCCTGAACATCTAATCCATCTATGGAACTACTTGCCACAAGATGTTTTGATGGTACCCGACTAGGTGTCTTTAAGGGGATTGGACAGATTTACGGAGGAAAAGACCATTGCAACTTACAAGGCATGGAGACTATATGTAACCTCCAAGTTTTAGAGGTAGACTCTCTCTGAATGCCAGATGCAAGGAAGTGCCAACAAGATACATGTTGTATTGTGTGTTCCCCAAGACATCCGGTGGGCCACTGTGAGATACAGGAAGCTGGACTAGATGGACCTTTGGTGTTATTCAGCAGGGTTCTTATGCTCAGTTTCACAGATCTCCATGAAGGAGAAGGAGGGGCCTGGGTAGACTCTGGGAATTTTACCAAGGATTGCTGTAGCGGCTGTATAGAGATGATGCTCTCTATGCCTAGTCTTCCTATGATGGTCCTTAATGTGTATGTGTGTTTCAACCTAATGTTTAATCGGCCAATATTTACTATATACCCAGATTGATATTTTGAAATGTTTTCTGTACACAGTTACAAATCTGCATTTTTAGAAAGTCAGCCTTCAGTTGCTTTCTCCCGCCTGCCCTGTTGCACAGAGTTTTGGAACAGTTAAGTCTAAATGCTGGCAACCTAGCATCTTAAACCTATCCAGCATCTCAACTTCAACAATGATGGCTTAGGCAATGCTGCCAAATCCACAGCCTAGAGAGGCCTCTAATTCATGAAGATGAATCTCCTTTGGGTTGAAATGTCTGTGTGATATTTATTGTTCATGTTCCCATGCCACATGTTGGGGAACAAATGTTAGTGAAACTTGATTGAGAGCTCTATTAAAAAAACACACACAATTCCGTGGGAAATCAAGATGTCTTCTTTGGCAGCAGCTGAAGGATTCCATTCTTCTACTTGTAGTTAGGAAATTTTCATCCACTATTTCCTTACTGTTCAGCACAACAGATGAAGACACGTTAGCTATCAATTCCCCAGATCGTGTGCCAGCTGTAAATAGCAACTAGAAAGCAGGGAGAAGGCAATTCTGCTGAGTTCCTCATCATTACATAAAGATTCCTTAGCAGAACAAAGATTAGGAGTGGGAAGAATTGAGGATAGTGAGCAAGAATGATATAGAGAAGGCATGACCAGAGTCAAAACTATGGAACCTAATACCAAGAGGGGCCCACAGAGCACTCTAGAAGCATACTCCTACCTGGTTAAGTTTCCTATAGCTCCTGTGAAGTGTCTAGTACCATGGAATTGACAGATATAGAATATAGGGACCAAAGACCTAGCCCCAGTGTTGCGATGGTCATAGTGACACTATGGAAATAGTTATCAAATATGTAGGTAAATCAAAGGGCAGAAATACGTATTACACTGAAAAAACAGGGTTCCCAAAAGGCGACAGCCTTTGCACACAATGGTGGCAGTAGAGGGGAAATTTGCAGATGAAACTGGCAGGCAGGAGGAAAATGCTTTTAACACCCTTCTCGGCAAGGGGGATGTGTAGAAGAAAACTGATAGGCATGTATGGCATACCAAAGACGCAAGGCTCTCTCTCTCTCTGGAAATAGCTAAGGAATTTCACACGGAAAGAAATAGAAGGTTTACTTCAGTGTTTGATCTTTAAAATGCGTAGAAAAGTCTCAAAGGTAAATGGCAGCCAATTCAACTGTGTGTACACACACACACACACACACACACACACACACACACACACACACACA
>JAJKFI010000003.1:21875682-21925669 GCA_029204185.1 Lerista edwardsae
GAGAGAGAGAGAGAGAGAGAGAGAGAGAGAGAGAGAGAGAGAGAGAGTTACCATAATAAGTACTTTCCCTATAAAGACAGCTCTGTATTCTTGAAAATCTGCATGTATCAGTGGCATATCAAGGGCAGGACAGTGGGAGAAATACCTGCATTTCAAAAATTTTGAAATCAATTTTATTTCAAAATTTGCCAGAGTAAATTAGACTTTGAGTATTAACTTGCAAATTGCACTATTTGAAAAACAGTCAATTTAAGATGGTATTAAATTGAGAGCTGCCTGTGTCTCAGATTTCACTGTGAGTCCCGTAACTGCCTCAACTACATCAACAAAGCTGTTATTATGCTAATGAAGATGAACATATGAAGTACTATACTAAGTTTGGATGGGAACTGGAAAGAATGAAAATCCACACTAACTTACTTGATTCTGACATCATTAAATGTTCTTCCAGCTACAACCCCAGCTAGCAAGGCTTCTGCTACTGAGCTAGGCTTTTGTGACCCCGTGTCTGCCATTGCCTAGCAGGCCCCAGAATCTTTCCTGGCCCAGCAGATCTTTAAGGTGAGAAGGAGGCCCGCTTTATGAGTGCAGAAGATAAGCACTCCATGCAACATCTGGGACTAGAGACTTTATAAATTTATGGCAAATTTACCCGAGATCTATCTGTAGAGTGAGACTGATGTCCTGCTCATTCTCAAAAAAACCCAGTGTCTTTTCCTCCTGTATCCCCAGCAGGAGGTTAGCCACATGAAATGCAAAATAAGGGTAGCACAGCAAGTACAAAACAATCATCATCAAAACTGGTTCTCATTATTGCCCTGCAGCGGATAAGTCCACAATGCATGTGTGCACTTGATCCTTAAAGCAACTGTCACACAGAAGTATTCTTGGATGTCATACTAGATTAGCCACAAAGAAAACTGTGGAGAGAAATGCATTAAAAGGCAAAGCCAAGAGGAAAAACAACCTTTTTTTAAAGACCAAATGTTTATACTTACGGAGGAGTGACACCTTTTGGAAGTCCTAGTGCATTGACAGATATAGGAGGCGGCTGAGAGGGTAGCATGGAGCTGAGGAACGATGCTGGAGACTGATTGGCATTTGAAAACCTAGATGGTGGAGAAAGACTGCGGGAAGGCGAAGGGACAGAGGTTGGGAGAGGTGGTGGAGGAGGTGGTGGCAGTGGAAATGTATCGACCACTGAAAAAGTAGAAGTTGGGCTAAAAACAGGAGGTGGTGGTGGTGGAGGGGATGGGGACGAAGGAGACCAGGGGTACTCCCCTTCAGGAGCAAAAGGCTGAGAGAAAGCTGGCACTGATGATCTGCCAAACTGTTTCTGAGAAGCAGTAGGAGACATAGGGGAGGGAAGGCTGGACGTGGAAGATCCGGATGAAGGAGTCATATAGCTTGAAGCAGGACTGATGTTCTGTGCAGCAATGAACTGTTTAGGACGGGCATAGTTGAAGGAGCTGGAAGACTGCATGGTGGGAGCAGAATGAGAGTTGAGAACACTCATTTGAACCGCGGGAACAATAGTGTAGCTGGACTCCAGTTCTTGGAATGAAGGTGGAGGGGGGAAAGATGGAGACAGGGGCAGATTCTGGTGGAAACCAGCTTGCTGCTGATGACACCACTGGGTGCTTTCTTTTTCCAGCCGGATTTGGTTCTGTAGCTGTTGAATTCTTAAAGGGTCCCTGTATAATAAACACAATAAGAGAAAGCTGATTAGAGGAAGGTTATTTTATTCAGCAAAAAACGAAAACGAAAACAACAACAACAACAACAACACCTGCTCATTAATGTGCAAATAGTACTGTATTGAACGCTGGTTAACAGATTGGCAACAGAACACGGATTCATGCACTTGCTTCCATCAATTTATTTCTCTTGCATGTGCACATTCTCCACCCTCCTTTTAGTCAATGGCATCAACCATGGTTGGCACAGATGTAACCTTGTCAGGGTTCCCACAGAAACCGGAACCAGGACTTGAAGCTGTTCTGCAAACCCCTTTCTGCACAATCTTACACATGTCTAAGAACCAAGTCTCATTGTGTTCAATGAGGCTTACTCTCAGGAAAGTATATATAGGATTGCAGCCTTTGAGAAGGAACCTGGTAAATGTTAACCATGGTTAAACATGCCAGGAAGAGGGCCTTCTCGGTGGTGGCCCCCCAACTTTGGAATACCCTCCCCTTAGAATTAAGAACTTCTTCCTCTTTGGCAATATTTCGGCAGGGGTTGAAGACTTTATTTAAACAAGGCTTTAACTGCTGACAGGCTGGCAGGCATTTTATACCCTCTTTTTTATTGGATCCACGGGGCTTGCTGTTTTAAATTTTAAATTTTAACTGTTTTAAATATGTTTTTAACATTGTTTTTAATTGTTAAACTTTGTGTTTTATTGTATTTTTAATGTTGTAAGCCGCCTTGGGTGCCCATGGGCAGAAAGGCGGTATAGAAATTAATAATAATAATAATAATAATAATAATAATAATAATAATAATAATAATAATAATAATAATAATAATAATAATAATAGCAGCCTTGGTGGAAAACGGTAGGGAAGATCTACAAACGAGAAGGGAACTTGGGTCAAGTGTGCACTATTCTGCATTCTATTCCCCATCTGTAGTTATGAATAGACTGCGTTACACTTTTGAGTTTCATCATGGATGAAAGGCAGAATAAAGGTGTAATGAATAAAATGAATATCTGATTAACTACATGTGAACAAAATCCTATAGACCAGTGATTCTCAAACTTTTTAGCACTGGAATCCACTTTTTAAAAGGATACTCTATAGGGACACACCTAAGCTTTAAGAGACTTTAAGTGATCTAGAATGCAATACTAGATCTTGCAAATAAATAAGATTACTTGTAAACAAAAAAAAATTGATCTATTTCTCATAATGAGGTGGCCCTAATAAATAAAGGCTTGAGGGGCTTAGCTGTGGCCCAGGATTCACTTGCCCATACTACCTGTCATTGATGGACTTGGAAAAAACACACCATTTGTGTGTTTGACACACAAACATTTATCTCCCTATATTTACACAATCTTGCAAACTGCAGGAGCTCATCTGTTTACGAGGTGATTAGCAGCTACCTGATTTCTGAATAGCCTCAGGGCTTGAGTTATCTGATCTTTCCATCATCTGTGTTTTCAATGGAGACTCTGTGGGACCCACCAGAAATCTGGCTGCGACCCATCAAGTGGGCTCTGAATTCTAACAAATAAATAAAAAGCTTGCCATAGAACACACATATGCAACACCACAAGTTCTCAATAATGCCTCACTACCATAAGAAAAATTTCCCACTGGTCTGTACCAAATTATTGATGGCCTCAAAAGTGCTATGGCAATCTCAGAAAGCCACCTCTCTCTCTCTCTCAGAATGTGGAACATTCTGGAATGTGGAACATTCTGGAACATTCTGGAACTTCCTTATGCAGCCTTCCCTCTCTCCCAGCCATACCAAGGATGTTGGATAGCTGGATATGCCATGACGTCACAGACTTGAAGCCGTGGATTTACTAAAATGGCTGACTGAATCATTGCCGCGAACGACGAGGTTTGCCGCCGGAAGGGCTCTCTCGCTCGCTCGGCGCGCGTGTGAAAGTTAATTTTATGGGGGGGGGGGGTGAGTGTAGAAGTTTTAAAAAATACTCTTAATAGCCTAGAAGTAAAAAAAGAATTACTCTCCTATTGACAACTACTTGTGTTATGAAGAGATTTTAATGTAATATAATTACGCGGAATTAAACCTTGGAATTGCATATTAACTCATAATATGGTTACCACTGATGTTTCTCCACGATCACACGTTGTTATTTTGGTAAGTTTTTACTTCAGGAGTAAACGATTCAGCCCTAAACATCATGCGAAAACCCATTGGAAATGCTTGGAATGAGCAATGTTTTGGACATACTGTCATGGCCGCTAAGGAGTCAATGCGTTTCCATACATTCTAAAGGAAGGGCCTAGCCCTGGCCATACCCAGGTGGGGCCAGTGGATATACACCACACAAATGAGGCACTAGTTTGCCCCACCTAATCAAAAAAAACTAAATTCATTTTTTAAGCAACAGTTTCCATTTCGCAGAATGAAGCCCGCTTTTAAAAAAACCCAAAAATATAAGCATTCGTAGTTAAAACCACCAACAACACTATGATCACCTCTGTCTTCACTGAAAGAGTTTTACAAGCTTTACCCATCTGACTCACCCAGCTCTATCCACAAAAGATTCCACTTGGCTCAGGGTGGATTTTCCATGCTCTCTCTTACTATGCTTAAATGACACTTAAAAAAACACTCTTTTCCAGGTGCTCTGTCAGCATACTTAAATCTGCTGATGGAGGTTAAGGGGTCATTTTCAGAAAGCAGTCACTTGTGAAAGCAGCCTTTGATGTGGATTTGAATCAGGGTCAGGGAAGGAGACACATTAACCCTGTGCCCCTGCACTAGTTCCCTGAGTTAAATGCTCCCCCCTCAGCTTCCGCCCTACTACTATTACGTCACAGAGGGAACCTCTCACATAGTTTTTGCACTGTAATCTTTCCCTTGCCATATAATAATCAATAGCAACGGGGGGGGGGGGGAAGAGAGAGAGAGAGAAGAGGAGCAAAGGATCATGGTAAAGGGAGCCCTCAGGTCTTAGGAGCCCTCAGACATCAATGCTCCAATCCAAAATTGCTTCTTCCTCCAAACAACTTTTTTGGAAAAACGTTAGGATTCCAATCAATGACATTCACATCTAGTTTGGTCCTCTGTTTAGTTTGCTCCCTCTGTGCATGGGCTGAAACGTGGACTTTTCAAGAGGCTCCCTCAAGAGATGAAGAGTGGTTGCATACTAAAACTAAATTTGCTGGAACCCCACACATTTAGGTTCAAGGGGTTCACGCTTAGTTTTCCATTACACTTGTCCTGACCGACTCACCTATACAGCTATCCTTTTAATAGGAAGTATTTCGTTTTTATAAGTGGGTAAAAGCTTTTAAAACTTCAGAACAGCTGTTCTTAGCCAACTTACACATTTCTGAGGCTAACAATTCACACACACTTGGAACTGGCTACAAGGTTACAGGACGTTTATGAGAAAATATTACTTTTCTGTTCAATAATCAGAGTCTATTAGTCCCACTTATTGGGAGCTCCACCAAGGGAGGAAGAATAACTATGAACCCAAGTCTTCTTCCTTTTGAAGTCTTGAGAGCACATTATGCTTTCTGGGGGGCACAAGGATCACATCATGTTTCAATATTTGGTACCTCCAAGCCATAGATCGCACAGCACCATTTCCATACAGCTTTGTTTTCAGCACTGTATAATTGTTGGAGGGCTTCTCTCATCAACTTACAACTGTGGCCACCTCCACTCCAGCCTCCTCTTCTCCCTCCCCCCATTTTTCCTTTTTGCTCCAGAGGAGCGGAATGCACCGGGCTGCGTTTGGCTGAAGTTTTCAGGGTGCCTCAGTGAGGCATGGCTGCCGTGAGCCCCTGCATGTCTCACTTCTGCTCTGGATTAGGAGAGGGAAGTGCAAGCAAATTCAGAATGCATTTGCTGACCACAGCTCTGTTTTGCTCACTGTCCTCACCAAAGGGTACCAGCCTACTCACCACTGGCCAGAGTGGTGACTAAAATGGAGGAGAGCTACTAGCTATGGTTTCCTGCACTACCACCATTTTTGTTTTCTCTTTAAGCAGGATCTTGAATTCTGCCATGTTCTCATCAAGCTGCATCTGTTTCTATTTGGGTGACTTGCAGCGATTTATTAAAGCTTGTTTCTCTAAGAAAGGATTAAAACAGATCCCTCTTTTCCTTCTTAGGCCAAGCACTTATACATCAAAAGATCTTGCTTTTCATGCTAGCATGGCAGCATCTTAACCTTAACTCCTTTTAATCTTTCTGACACACACAGGAAGGAGGGCAGGATAAATACCATTGAGCTCCTCTGTGGAGCCAGAAAACTTGAGTTCACTGGCTGCCGTTAGTATGACATGGCTCCTATCTCCTAAACTGCTTGTCCCACAGGAGGAAGACTACTGGGAACCTAAATTGACCATGGAGAAGAATTCCAAACTACCCATCAAGTGTGAAGATTATGTATGATTGTTGCTATGACCCATGATAGAGGCATAGAGATACATGTTCACCACCACTTGAGATCTTCAAGCAGAGGCTTGGCAGGTACCATTTGGAGATGGTCTAGAAAGGATTTTCCTGCTTCAAGCAGGAGATTGGGACTAGATTGCCTCAAAAGACCCATTCCTACTATAGTGCAAGGGTCTGAGCTGTGGCACCACAAAGCATTACTGGGAGCCACTAGAGGCCACTTCTGGATCAAGCCAGGCCTATTAGCCTCTGCAGGCCCCAGAATGCCTTGTAGAAGCAAACCAGAAATCTCTTCTTGGAATGCGGGTGGCCTTTTGGAGCTGCATGAGGCTGTGGGGGTTGGGTGGCACCTGCTGGGGGGGGTGCACCCCTGGAAGTGTGCCCCTGGGCACTGAACCCCTCCAGGATTGCCCCCCGCAACCCAGCGTACATTGGATAGTGACCCACAGTTTGAGAAATGCTGATCCAGTGAATTTACAACAGAAGTGAACAATAGATAGCCTGGTTTACAGCTTCTACAGAGCAACCAAGAGTTTGTTAACTCAAAAAGGAAAGTCTTCCAAGTTCAATGGAACTTCCAAAATAGGTGTGCATGGGACTGCAGGCAGCTGATATGACACACTAGTTCACCTCATGACCCTTTCACAAGGTTCTGTACACAAACTGTGTGTGCAGACATGCACTCACTTACCCACCCTCCCAGGGAGCAATTAGTGCAATAGCCACTATATTATGGCAACACTGTATCCTCAAAGCTCCTATCAAATCAAGTTTCAACGTTATCCTTGTGTGGTCTTTATAGGACGATCCACTCTGTTTACATACTGTCTATCCCAGCTGGAAAGCCCAGAGTTGTCTCACTCTGCCAGATGCAAGCAAGCAAGCAAGAGAGAAGAGTGTGTAAATGTGCGCACACCCCTTTCTGTATATCTTGCATATAAATATTTATAAATGGGATGCACATACATAGCATTTATCATACAGCGTTAAGAAGGCAGCTCTAAAGTCTTGGTTTTAAATCTTGCCCTGTAAGTGAAATGTCATATTATGCGGTCTTGACAACTATAGAGTAGAAGCTGTGTAAAAACAGTAGTAATAGAATAGCTTACTTTCCATTATTGGCTTGATGTTGATCCTGCAAAGTAAAAGTCTCATGCTTAAAAGAAAACCCTTCATTTTTTAGGAGACAGTTCTTACACATGTTGTAAATGCAAAGACCACCAGCCTAAGACCACCCATTAAGGCCAGGTTGGTTGTGTTAAAATGAGCAATCTCCTGCACAGGCCCTATTTAACATGAGAAATAAATCATTTCCATAGGAATGTGTGCAGGATAACTTGACAGACTGTACCTTGATGTAATAGTTTCATCAAACCTGTCAGGTGACATATTGCAGTTATGTACAAACAAGACTGAAGATTTGTTTTTAAAATGAGACATTTTTCCATGAGAAGATTGTTTTTTGTGCATGTCCCTTTCCTCTGAAGAACCAGCTTTGGATTACAAGGATGCTCTAATACATGGGGCAACTCTTTTATTCCTGCAGCATTGTGGATTTCTGAAACTAAAGTTATACCACAATTTTTATTTGGGTCACCTATCTGGATGTCTGCCTTCAATTTTTGCTGTGGAAAGGGTACAGGCTGCCTTTCTTTACAACATACTTGCTGTACCACACTGCGTGCCCTATGCTGCCCTATGCTTGGAAGCAGGAGTAATCCGATTGGAGATATCTGCTTGGTTATATCTTTTCAAGTTTTGGATCAGGGTGTGTTACATTTCAAATGATGACCCTTTTCTCAAGGGTATGCTAACAGCTTCTTCTCCCCCTACTGAATTTAAACTCCTTATGCTAAAAATCCAAACAATGGGCATTGCATCAGATTCTTTAGGAGCTCTTTCGCCATCTCAAGCTTTAAAGCTGCTTAAGGGCAGGCTTCTAGACATTGAGCAACAAGTCCTGTACGCAGCTCCGGAGAAGTGCTCCCCTTATATTTGCATTTACTACTATCTGTGTGCAGAACTACCTATTTTTATTGGAAAACCCATAGGAACGCCATGCCTTTACGTTGGCAAGATGCAATGTACTCCCATCCAATGTCTTGGTTGGGAGATATAATCTGCACCTTATGAAGCACAGCTCTACCCATGTAATAATAGAGCCATAGAATCTCTGCCCCGTATGTTATTTTATTGTGACAGATAAAGACATTCACTCGCCGTTTTTAAATTCAATTCTTTTGAACCTCCCAGGACGACCCGATGAAGATGTTATACGATACTTGATAGCTAACGACGATAAACAACATATAAGCAAAGTGGCTAACTTGTTAACACAACGTCGTAGAGCCATCTTCTCTTCCAAGGAGCTGTTACAGCAATGGAAGATATAAGGGATTTAAGTATAATCAATATTCAGATTACGTACTTACAATTAAGGGAGAGATCCACTTGCTAACGCTTTGTTTTGACTCTTAACTGTTAAGCTCACCTATATTACTTGGTATTATGAGATGTTGCATTTTAGCTATATTTATACGTGTGTTACTAAATGTGTGTTACTAATGCATGTACATCCATGGCATTAAAGGTCTATGATGATGATACAAGGATGCTATCTGGTTGATTTATGTTAGTATACCAAAGTTGTAGTTTAAAAATGCAAATTTGTGCTCTTTGTGGTAGGTCTTCTTTAAGGAGATCTACTGAATATCCACAAAAGGCTCTGAATGTTTTGTTTCTGCCGCACAGAATAGCTTGCACTGCTAATTAATGCAAAAGTTTGGTGCTTCTGAAAAAAAAAAACTTTAGGTCAGCTATTTGGTTCAGTAGGCAAAAGGAAAGAGCTTGCCATTACTCCTAATACTGCTGAGCACATCTTAATCTCTTTTGGCAACATTTGCTTCCCATTCATTCATTAATGCAGATGAAAGAAGCGAAAACAGTTGACTATGTGGGAGGCAGGGGCCTGCTCTAGTCAAGGTGCTGTACTGAACTGCAGCTCAATTCATGAGTTGATCCAGGGAACACCATGCTGCGCCCAAAACACGATTTCCCTGGTTTTGATCTGCATCTGCAATGCCACACACACATTTACGTGATGGAAATAGCCTATTTACAACCTTGACCAAATCAAAATAACCACACAGCTCCCGTTTCCAGCATCCCATCTTCCCATATTTTCAATATGGCTGCTTTAGGTGCTTTGAGATCCACCTGAAATTGGCCTGTGACCCACTGGTGGGTCCCGGCCCACAGTTTGGAAGACACTGTCCTAGATGCTATATGACAAAACCCAAAGGGTGAGGAATAGGACAAGATGGTAAGTGAAGTGCAGCAGAACTACTGTTTCTTCTGTGGTTGATGCGAATGTAATCCTGGCTGATTACATATTGCATAGCTTGCAAACCAACAGCCAATCTCAGGAATGTGTATTTCTTTACCCCTTTTTCCTGCCATCTTCTAATTCCACTGTCCTTCCCTTTGCCATCTTGAGCCAGGATTTAGCAGAATATCTGCACCAATGCTAACCAGGGTTTGCCAACAGGCTTTGAAGCTAAACTAGAATCCCCTGTTGAAGACGGGAGTTTGAGGTGGGTGCCAACTACAGTTAGTGCAAATGCAATGCTAAGCCATAATTAGAGCTGGGGTGGTAGTGGATTGAAACTGGAGGAATGAATGCTTTCAAGAATTACATCAACATCTGGCCCATGTAAACTGCATGGATTTAATCATCTGCATAGTCTTGTATAGTCTTATCAGGCCATATGGTCAAAATAGATGACAATGGATAGAACAACTGTATCGCATTGTCTGTACTATGTTTATGACTGTTTTGAAGTTTGGGGAAGGACCAAGGAACAGAAATGAAACCCAATCCTACATGTATAGGAAAAGCCCAATTGCCCCAACAGAACAATTGGCGGGGGGAGAATGACAACACCAGAGCAGAGGATTACAACATTCAAGGCAAAAGTGCCATAAACACTGTGTAGACCATGCTTTATGTTTGTTCTAGCCATGTAATCTATTTTAACCAAATGGCCCGATACCCATCTAATGTAAGACCTGAAAAACCGGTGCCCTGGTCGACCTCTGGAATACGGAGATGGCCAGGGCCCTGGATGAGATCGCTCCTGAGCGTCCTTTGCCCAGTCGCAGAATCGGAGCGGCTCCTTGGTTTTCTGAGGAGCTGCGAACGATGAAGCGGCAGAGCAGACGACTAGAGCGTCGGTGGCGAAAGACTCGTGCCGAATCTGACCGGACACGGGCTAGGGCCCAATTAAAAGCTTATTCCAGAGCAGTGGTGGCAGCTAAGAGGGCACACCTCTCTGCCACCATTGCATCTGCAGAGAACCGTCCGGCTGAGCTCTTCCGTGTGGTCCGCAGGTTTTTACATCTTGCCCCTCTTACTGGTAGGGAGGAGCACACGGAGGCTCGCTGTGACGAGTTCGCAAAACACTTTGCAGATAAGGTCGATCAGATCCGGCATGACTTGGACGCCGCTGTGGGCATATCTAGTGATGTCCCTGGGGAACCTGTCTATCCTACCATTTGGGATTCTTTTCAGCTTGTAGAGCCTGAGGATGTGGACAGGATTCTCTGGAGTGTGAGACCTGCTGCTTGCCCGCTCGACCCTTGCCCGGCATGGCTAATTAGAGCTGCCTGGGGAGGGCTGGCCGAGTGGACAGGGAGGGTGGTGAATTCATCTCTGAGGGAGGGGGTGCTCCCGCCTGCTTTGAAGCAGGCGATGGTTCGCCCCCTCCTGAAGAAGCCCTCCCTGGATCCCACAAATTTAAACAACTTTCGGCCAGTCTCCAATATCCCATTTCTGGGTAAGGTGATTGAGCGGGTGGTGGCGTCCCAGCTTCAGAGGGTTCTGGAGGAAACGGATTATCTGGACCCATTCCAAACTGGCTTCAGGCCGGGGTTCGGGACGGAGACTGCCTTGGTCGCCTTGGTGGATGACCTGCGCCGGGGGATGGACGGGGGAAGTGCGACCCTGTTAGTCCTACTGGACCTCTCGGCGGCTTTCGACACCATCGACCATGGTGTCCTTCTGGGTCGGCTGGCCGGGTTGGGGCTTGGAGGCACTGTTTTGAAGTGGTTCCGCTCCTTCCTGGCTGACAGATCCCAGAAGGTGGTGCTGGGGGAGGCTTGTTCGGCACCCCGACCTCTTAGGTTTGGGGTGCCACAAGGTTCCATCTTATCCCCCATGCTCTTTAACATCTACATGAAACCGCTGGGAGAGGTCATCCGGGGGTTTGGAGTGGGGTGCCATCAATATGCTGATGACACCCAACTTTATCTCTCCTTTCCCCCTGATTCTGAGGAGGCGGTTGAGGTCCTGGATCGCTGTCTGGAGGCAGTTGGGGGCTGGATGCGGGCGAACAAGCTGAAATTAAATCCGGATAAGACAGAGGTGCTTTTGGTTCGGAAATCCACGGCTCGGGTATTGGACTATCGTCCTGCTCTGAATGGGGTCGCACTTCCTCTGAAGGAGCAGGTTCGCAGCTTGGGGGTTCTCCTGGATTCACAGCTACACCTGGACTCCCAGGTGGTGGCTGTGGCCAGGGGAGCCTTTGCTCAGCTTCGGCTGATCCGCCAGCTGCGGCCGTACCTGAGCTGTGCGGACCTGGCCACTGTGACCCATGCCCTAGTGACATCTAGATTAGATTATTGCAATGCGCTCTACGTGGGGCTGCCTTTGAAGACGGTCCGGAAATTACAACTAGTACAGAACGCGGCGGCTCGGGTGGTTGCTGGAGCACGTCGGTTTGACTCTGTCGAGCCGCTGCTTCGGCGACTACACTGGCTGCCGGTTCTGTTCCGGGCCCAATTCAAAGTGCTAGTTTTGACTTTTAAAGCCCTTTACGGCTCGGGTCCGGGGTATTTGAGGGACCGCCTTCTTCCATATAATCCAACCCGTACTCTTAGATCATCTGGGGGGGGCCATCCTGACTGTGCCGCCACCAGGAGAAGTGAGAGGGGTGGCGGCCAGGAAGAGGGCCTTTTCGGTGGTGGCCCCCCAACTCTGGAACACCCTCCCCTTAGAATTGAGAACTGCTCCCTCTTTGTTTATATTTCGGCGGGGGCTGAAGACCTTTTTATTCCAAAAAGCTTTTAATTGTTGACAGGCTGGCTGGTTATTATAACCCACGGGGCTTGTTGTTTTTATATTGTTTTTAAATTTGTTTTTAATTGTGTTCTTAATTTTTGATTGTATTGTTTAATTCTGTTTTAATTGTTTTTAATTGTGAATTGTTATATTGTTTTTATATCTATATTGTAATGCCGCCTTGGGTGCCTTCGGGCACAATAAGGCGGGGTACAAATCTAATAATAAATAAATAAATAAATAAATAAAAAGGAGAACAGACAAAATTGGGGAGGAGAAAGCAATGTGCAGCTTGAGCTGGAGACTTCTGTTGGAAAAAACAAACTGTAAATCTTGTAGCAGCTGATGTGCTCTACATAAGCCTCTTTCTTCGTTTCACAATTTGGAATACAATGGTTCCATGTTTACTGTCCATGTTGCTTGAAACCATGGAACATCAGTACATTGTGTTTACTCATTCATGCATACTGGTAGCAGTCAATTGTACACACACTTTAAATTTACATATCATTCCAGACAAGGCATTCCATGGAGGCAGAATTAGCCAGACCAACTCAATGACTAATACTGCAAGATAAGTGAATGTTGCACAATTTACAGGACAGAACTCATATCTGGCAAG
Organism: Lerista edwardsae; assembly: GCA_029204185.1. Lineage (NCBI taxonomy): Eukaryota > Metazoa > Chordata > Lepidosauria > Squamata > Scincidae > Lerista > Lerista edwardsae. Next base: position 21,888,543 of record JAJKFI010000003.1, read on the forward strand.
GCTAGAGGAATGCAGTTGTGTCATCACCCACCCACAAAACAGCTAATGAGTCAACATTTTGCTAAACATTTGCTACAGTCTAGAAAAGCCTATCCTTGACAGACTTACTATTTTTGTTCATCTTTAAACTATAGGAACTTTCCAATACCTTCAAGTATTATCTAATTGTTGCAGGAAAAACATGGTTGCTGTCCTCAAAGATAACTTTTCTTTTCAACTTTTAATTTTACTGTATTAAAATATAGTACATAGTTCATTTACAGAATTAGAAATGAATTACTACCGCTTCAACAGCTTGCAAGCCCTTATGTGGGCCAGACACCATATACAACGTGCAAAATGGCCAACCAAGAGCATTGTGCACACACCTATACTCATGAGATATGCAATTCAAATATCTTTTCAGCCCATTTTGAAAGCACATACCTTGGGTGTACTATATATACAGTTAACAGATGTTATACTGTACATGTGGCAAGTCTGCAGCAGTTGTGGAATCCTTGGAACATACAGCACATGTGCATGTGAACCAACTTTGCACTTTAACTTGCGAGCTCTTGCTATTTGCTTAGTATCTTTAGACTGAAGAGAGTAATTAAGGTTAAATCCAATGCAATTTAATTATATGCAAGTTTTTCCCCCCTCCAATAAGACCTATGTTGATGGAAACCATTTCAAACAGTAAAATTCAACCAGAAATCACTTCTCCTCATAACAGAACACAAGGGGGTTGCATGAACTTGGACAAGTGGATTTGGGGTAGATGCTTGTTGTGATTTCTGATGTGAGATGTTTGGTGGCCTTGATACTTAGCATTCCTAAAAACAAACAAATCACCACCCCCAAATTGTAATTTGAGATACAAGGAAAAATATTCAGTATTTTGCCCAAAACAGACACAAATTTGCTCCCAACTAAAATGATTTCAGTGTACCCAGAATGTGACATAAATCGCAGCCTCCTCTCAAATCTGGGGAAACATACTTTTACCTCAAAGGGGGGGGGGGTGCAGTTCTAGCTTTTTCTATATATTTCTGTTTTTACTATTGTACCCTGGATATATTGATTGACTGTGTTCTTTGTGGTGTGGTTTTGTTTATGTACTGCTCTGGAACACTATTTGATATATAATCAGAGGATCTACAAATTCTCAACTGTGTGATCAGGCGTTGTACAATTATAAACCAATAACATTCCACTAGGAGTTTTCATTGGGCATCAGTTACGAGGATCTCTGAAACTTCTCTTTCTAGTAATCACTAGTATTTCCATTTTTCATATGGTGAGTGAGGATGAGACAGTGAGTTGCACAAGCCTGTTGTGTGAGAAGGAGATCTTAAGTCTGTGCTTGGCTCAGAAAGATCTGCTTAGGATTCTCTTCATGATCATCCATGTAATTATCTTTAACACATTCTCTGACTGCTATTAGCCCCTCAAAATCTTACTAGAAGACTGTAAGCAAAGAATTGGCTGGTAAGTTCCAATCAGTGGGTAAAATTTAGATTCACTTCATCCTGCTTCTAGAAGCCAAAAATCAGAATTCCTCTTTCAGAAAAAGTTGTAGATTGAGACCTAGCAATCCTTGGGTTCCTTTCCTTTCCTTCCTACTGGCCAACGGCATCCAGATCTTCAGTCTCTTGGCTCTATGTGCAATTTTGCCCGTTACACTGTCTCCTTTGTGCTTCCCTTCCAAGTCTCAATCAACCATTGTTTCCTCAGGTTTCCACTACCCAGGGCATTGCTTCCTTTGTCCCACTTTCTTTACCTATCCAGGTTGTTGCTAGCATTGTTCTCTCTCTCTGCACATAACAGAGACCTGAGAAACATTTTCAAACTCCCACTCTGATTAGCCCCTTCTTGCCTCAATTTCTTGAGTCTCTTCTGCCCTTTTTCTCAAGCCTCCTTTCTCCAGGTGCTCTTTGTTTGTGTCCTGTTTCAGTTTATTGCCTCCTCTGCACTTTCTATCATCCTCCTTGCTTCTAAGTGCATTACTTTGCTTCCAAGCAACAGCCTTTTAAACAACATTTAATTATGCTCTGCAACATTTCAAGTGGAACATTAGGAATTCAGCAGAACTTCAACATAATCAACTGTCTTTAAAGATAACACACAGAGCATATTACCAGAAAAAAAAAAACACCCACTATACCCAGTTTGTATTGTACCTCATTATAAATGCAGCTAAGATTGCAATACAACCCCAAATATAATTCTGTCGTTGATTTGCAGTTTAGTGGATTTATCTGTGGATCAAACTATAAAAAACAACAGGAATTCCAATGGGTCTTCATCATAATCGAAATGTCTGTGACATCACATTGGAGTGTGTCATAGCCAAGACCCATCCCCTCCATCCACAAGGTAGGAGCAAGGTTGCTCCTAAGCATCAATCCTGACTACTTACCAAAACTGGTCAGCATTTGTGAACCCTTGCCAATTTCTACCTTGATTATAGAGGACAGAATTATTGAAAGTGCCGATCCATTTTGAAAAAAGAGACAGAGTTTAATATTTCCTGTTGGCAGTTGCTGTGAACCACTACAGGATTGTTTGTGGGTATTTGCAGAGAGGGAAGGACATTGTTCTGTCCTTGGCTGCACGTTGGAAAGCTGCAGAAAACACTTCCATGTGGTGGCAGCATCTTCATGACAGAGAACTGCACAACAAATCTCCGGGCCACTGTCTGGGCTTCTTATTTAGAGAGATTGCCACATATGAAGTGGCCTTAAGACATTATGAAGACTTTGGCATACTTCTCAAATTGAACTGTGTTGCTATAGAGAGAACCCCTAAAGTAGTGTTGTAGAACTAATACAGAAAGCCTCTTAATTCGCCATGATTGTCTCCTGTATTTCAAGAAATACACACAGCTCCCAGACAAAGAGGCCCATTCATGTGACAGAGCAGTCAAGGTCAAAACACTGTGAGAGTTCAAAAGGAAGTTACACGGATACAACCACACATGAACTTTGATGTTCATCTAAATCAAAAACACCATCACCCCAGAAAACAACCTTTCAGTTTTTCAAAATCCTCTCATTTTGTGCCACATAATTTGCTTTCTGAGCACATAATTTGTTCTGAGCTTTACACAGAAATAAAGCAGAACAAGTAAGTATGATCATGTTTGGTTGAGAACAAGTATTTTAAAAGGAATTTAAATGGAATAGGTAAAAACTGAGGACTCTTTAAATCTGCAATAGCTGCCAAAATCCCCTTAAAACCTGTTGCTACTGGTCTAGGCCTTGATCAACGATGGCACTGACCAAAGATAAATGAAAATAAAGCTCATTATTGGTGAGACAAAAAAGGCTTTCCAACAGCATTAATGAACTCTACTATAAGACTATCCTGCTTCAATTATGTTGTTACCAATTTTGCTATTTACCATAATTTAATCCACCTCAAGAGCTCATCTCCATTTTATAGCTTTGTTTTTGTTTGAGGCATGTTTCAAACTAACATTTGTCATAAGGAACCCAGAAGCAGCAACAAAGTTAGCACTTGGTGATTTACATAGGTATCCATTTACTGCCCCAGTTTGGTAACCAATGGGAATACATTGAGCACATAGTGCCTTTCCTTTCCTTCCCTCCAAGAAAGTGCAGCCAGTTATCTGTGTCTCTTTTTAATGAGGAGGACTTTCAAGAAAGATGGCATGGCTCCCCCCCAGCTCGTTCCTATACATTAAAAGTAACACCTGCCGTGAACAACCTTGCTAGTTTGTCATATCAGAGGTGTTCAACCTTTTTCATGCCATGACCCCAATATATAAATAAAAAGTATAAATAAAAATATGAACAATAAAAAATATAAAGTATAAGGCTGGGCCACTGTCGATCCTGTCCTCCGCCCAGGACCCTATCTGCCCACCGCCATCGGCACCCACTTCTTCCCCTTGCCTACTGCAATCCACTTACTGTGTCCCGACTCAGTTTGAGAAACACTAGGCTATAACATTTGATAGAACACAGATATTTCAATGTGGTCTCACTATATTCTGCATTAAATCACACATCAAATGATATAACACATGATGGTATTATTCCTGAAAACCACCATTTTGGTCACTTGTGGTGTCACCACCACCCCATGGGTGTCACCTTATTAATACCATATTGGTTCCATGCTCTGTCATAATAACCTCTCATAGGCTCTTTGAACAATCAGTCTCATTGATCCATTTTGATTTAAGGAAATCTACTTTTTGTTACATACAACAGTCGCATTTTCTTTTTCTGGTTATTTGACTACAACTTTTGATAAAACAGGAATTCAGTGTGGTTTGTTTCATTTCATTCTACATTAAATTACACATTGAATGATATATGATGGTATTAGTCATAAAAACCACAATTTTCACAATTTCAGTCACCCTCCCCCCAAAGGGATGACAACCAAGATGGTCCAAGCAACCCTTTCGAACTCTGGAACAGTGGTTTCCAAACTATGGGTCCATGGCCCACCAGTTTGTCACAATCCAGTTTTTGGAGGTTCATGAAACTGACTAGTAGATTATCAAAGGTTCATCAAGGGTTAAACATAACTTCCACTGTTGCCCAATCATCATTATAGCCACAGAGGCTTGAGCAGCTGGTAAAGTAAAACTTTTTTTTTAGCTGTGTCCCAATGCTAAAAAGTTTGGGAATCACTGGTCTGGTGATATTGACTTCACTTACTGTTCAACCTATAGTACATGTAGGCTTGACCCTCAAAAGAAACCCAGTCTTGACAGTGATGCCACAACCCATCTGAGGCTGCATTGCAATATACTTCTAGGCCCCAAACCATGTGCCAAAGCCCTCTGCTGTAGAAACTGTGAAGTTATCAAATGGCTTAACTCATGTTCCTGCAACAGCTGGGAGTAGAAGAGAGCACTGACAGGAATTCTTGTACTGCTGAAGTACTATAATGGAAGAAGCAGAACCCTGCAAAATTCTTCCTTGTACACTAATGTTCAAAAGACAAGGGAGAAATGTTCACTTGAGTATTCCCCACAATCATAATCAATGCCCTATTTTAGACATTCTAGCAGAATAGTTGCTTGATAGAAGAAGGAACACTTAAATTTCTACTAGGTAGAGCAGAAAAAAGATGTACTCCTCACTGTAAAAGTGAAGAAACTTTAGACTGAAGGGTCTGGTGACCTTACAACTTCACGGCAATGACTTGATTAGATAAATGCAGTATATCTCAGTCCTAGAAGACCTGTGGCTCACAAACATGGATTTTATAAATATGTATTAAAAAATAATTGAATATTTGTATAAGTACAGTAGTTGTGTTGGGGGTGGGGAATGCTTTTGCAAGCTCTTTTTAAAGCCTAGCCCAAGTACATCACTGGTTGGCTGGTGACACTGATGCTTTGTGATGTCACTGCTGTCATAGAAACCATTTGTCCACACAAGTGAAAAATCTCATCTGTCAGTAGAAGAGCATGGGAAGCTAAGAGAGGAGGCACCACCTTGAGTCTGGCGGGATCACAACTGCTCAACTAAAAGAACACCACTCTATGGCCTTGGGTGCAGCTGCACCTTAAAACAACAAAGATGGCTCAAGAAATTGACTGGTTACGCAGCCAGGCAGGTGTATGTAAAGTAAACCACTACAGCCCTGATGATACGAAAGACCAAGACCGTAAAATGATCTGTTTTGTCGATGTCTCCAGCCTAAAAAAGAAGGGCAAAGGCCAGAGAGAATTGAACCATCTTGATCTGGGGAGTCTTGAGGAGAAAGAAGTTATCGTTATAAAAGATAATAAGCGAAACAATCCCAACAACACCGAAGGTGCAGTATGCCTTTTCAAGCAAGGCTCCTCTGAGGAACTTAATGTTGTGGGCTGGCTGGCTAGTGATCTTCAGAAGTATGCTATTGGATTTCAGCATGCATTGACACCTGCAGCTGGTGCTCGCAAAGGTGGGTCTCCCTACACCATATCCTCTGATAAGCTTAGTACCTCCAGTCTTCAAAAAGGATCAGAGGAGCCTTCTTATGTCAACAAACTTTGCTCCCTTGTTGTTCAAAAGGCACGTCAAGAGTTAAAGAATACTTTGGAAAACAGTAGTAAGAGCCTGATGCGTCAGTCCAGTAGCAATTGTAGTTCTGACAGCAAGCCTGCAACCCCGAACCACGAGTCCCATGACAGTTGTGAAGAAAAGCCCTGGTCAATGGATCTGCACGCAAAAGACATTTTTGGAATGGCATTAAAGATGATACAGCAACACCTATTGGAAAAATCCAGACAATCATCTCAAGAAATAAATGCCAGTTCACCCAGCTACACTAAGAGGGAACCCAGCTATGAGCGGGTAGGACAAAATCAAGCTCACAAGCTCTCAGGGACAGGTTGCTCACCAGAACCTAATCAGGAACAGCCCAAGGCAACTATATCAGGTATCCTTTTGTCACTTGTCCAAAAAGTCTTGCGTGATGCTGCTTCGAGTTTGGAGGAAGGTTTGTGTGATGCAAACAGGGCTCATAAGCAGGCCCCCACTTCATAAGTCACGCTCAGGAGGGACAAGGCCTTATTAAAAACAGAACATGGGATATGTATGGCAATATGGATCAGATAAGCAAACAATTTATTGACCAGTTGAAATAATCTGTGATGACACTGAACAAACTCATCATGGTTAAGGAAATCAAAGTCTTCAATTTAGCCACTGGTGCACACCAGGAAAACAAAACTGTCACAATTTCCCATTCCTCTCAGGAGGGCAAAGACAATCTTCTCTAGTGAGGCAACAGGGTTCAATCCATTCTGGGGACAATGGTTTATATAACATTGGTTATGGTCAGCTATGGCCTGAGCACTTACCTACTCCAGTTAATGTTTGCTTCCAACTTGACTGCCCAACCTGATATCCATAAATAAGAATAATGGGTAATTGTCCGGGAAGAGCTACCGCAAATGAGATCTTCAGGAGCTAATGAAGTACTTTGGAGAACAACAGATGGATGCCAATGTGGGAAAACCTTCAGTGTGGACAAACTGACTACTTGCTACCTTGTAGCGCCAACTCTTCCCTCTCTTATTGCTTCAACCCAGTTTAGGCGCCCAAACCCAGCCTCCTCTGGAGCAACAGCTGCCATCACAACCCCACTGAAGATAGCAGCACCACCACCATAACCACCGCAGTGAATTCAACTGGTAGATTAAATTGTAGCTGGGCAAGATCATCAATTAAAAAAAACATGTAAAAAGTGAGCACAAGCCAGACTGTTTTATTATTATCAATCACTTCAACCAAACACGACAAACTTACCTTACCTAGGCATCAACTAGCTGCTACACTTAGGATAGCCAATGGGCTTAGAATGCTACTTTGAAAATTCAAAGTTCTTCAGTTGGAAGATACTATGCAAAATCAGGCACACCTGCATGACTTTTTCTTAGGCCTAACTTGATATCAAGTAAGCTCATTATGAAGGCTTTATTAAGGACTTTAACTCCTCCACCCCTTCCACAATCTTGATTGGAATTGCCGACACACACACACACCCCACGGCTATTTACCCTGAGAAGGAAGCTCACAATGGTATCAATGGGAAATCCCCTCCAGGGCCAGATGCCAATGGGTGCTTCCTTCTCGGGGTAGCACACTGCAGGGTCCTACAATAGCCATTGGGATAATGGTGGCAGAAGATGTTCCCACCATCCACAGGGGCCAAATTCATTCCCCCCTGATCAACCCTATCAGTACTAATAATAGTGGCAAAAATCTAATTTGGCCCTTAATTAGCACTGTGTTAAAACTTCATTTTGCAGAATTTGGATTGTTCAGGTCAGAGGTTTGAGTGGCAACAGCGAAGTGGGGCTTGGGCACCTGAAGAAATGGAGGGCAAGCACACAGACAGGAACAGACTATCTGTGGGTTCAAATTTGAGAGAAAAGAAGACCCACTTTTAGATTAATGAAAGTCTCTCCTACTATCCTGTTGAGGACCTTTTCACTGCACACATATATACTGGATTTAAAAACAACAACACGCAAACAACTTTAAAACTTTGGTGCTTGTCATGGTCCTGGGTCTCTCTGATCTTACACACTCCTGGCCCACTGCCTTAACATTCCCAGTGAGTAAGAAATGCATGTTTCCAATTTAGTTCTTGAGTAACCTTCCCTCTCAAGAGTCTTACACTTGATGAGAGAGCACGGCACAGTTCCCAGGCATAAAACCCAAACACCAAGTACAAGTGGCCAAACGGGTGGGCGTACAAGTGGCCAAACGGGTGGGCGTACAAGTGGCCAAACGGGTGGGCGTACAAGTCCTCAGGACCAACTGCCCTCCAGTAGCTGCAGCCAATATCTCTAAACAGCAAGACTATCAGCCATACTCTCTTCATCACCAACTATCATCTCTTTAAGGAGCTGATGTCCTATGGACTAACTTCCTACCTCTTGTAAATACTGATATCCCCCAAACCCAAGTGACTCAAGCCTTGACTCTGGTTTGGTCCAATAACAGAATGGTCTATGCTGGACTCGCATGAATCTCAGTTCCTTTGTGTGTACGCGCACACACAAACACAAACACAAAGACACACACAAGACTGTAATAAAAGAATAGTGTATTTAAAGAATAGGCAGTGGTTCCCAAACTTTGGGCTGCGGCAAATTCACAGGGGTGACATGGAACGTGCCCGATGATCACCTCTCCTTGGTGCTTTCTTTTTGTATCATGTGAGATCTTGCACAATCCAAGATGGCAGCACCCAGGAAAGCTGGGAAGAAGCTACCATGAAAAAAGGTGCTGTGACCCTGGTAAGTTTGGAAACCCTTGAATTAAGTTTATATTTCACTTTCAAATGCATTTAGGTATTTCAGATAGAAGAAATCAGATATACAGTGCTAAAACAATAAACCTAAGCTTCCTTATCCTTAATGCTTACCTGGAACATTCCGGCTTCTGAGCATGAGAAAAGGGTAGGTCTTCTACCTGTCATACCACAACAGATACAGATATCCATGATGGAATGTCAGAGCTTCTGAACACTTAATGCCTCCAAATCTACAGGGTTTTATATACCTTAAGCTTAGCCAGGGATTCAGACTAGCAGAAGCTTCTAGAAATGATCTCATCACTTGAAGCTATTGTTGGTCACTCACTCTGGCCCCTCCCACCCAGAGAAATACAGCTGCCACAAATTCCCAATTAGTGGGCCTTGAGGATCCAGCACGTTATAAGGCATCTCGCCCAGTGGTGTCATCTACTCACCAGTAGACGGTACGCTGGGCGGGACTTAGCATGATCAACAGCCCGTCCACTCACTTCCGCTTTCTTCGCGCTCGCCGCGCAGCTTTCCCTCACCTCAGAGGGGGCGCCTGCTCGCCAGGGGGGATGGGTGGGGGGGCGCGCCGGGTGCCTGGGTGAGCAGGCGCCCCCTCCGAGGCAAGGGAAAGCCACGTGGCGAGCGCGAAGAAAGCAGAAGCGAGTGGACGGGCTGTCGATCACGCTAAGTCCCGCCCAGCGTACCGTCTACTGGTGAGTAGATGACACCACTGATCTCGCCCAACTGAGGCAAGCTTTAATATAAGTAGCTTCTTTCTCAGTCCAATAACAAGCTCCTTTCCCATAGCTGTTGTAAAATGGCTGTAGGCGGACAAAATGGAGTCAGACCCAAATCAATTATTTTAACCTGTTCTTCACAATTAAGATTTGCAGGGAGGGAAGGCCATATTGTGGAGTATGATCAGAGGAATGTAAATCAGTCTTAATCTGTAAACATATCTTGAATGTTTAAAAAAACTTCCTTGAGCTACTTTTGATGATAGAAATTCCAGGTAGATTCTAGGGTTTGGAATGATGCCATCAATGTTTCTTATGACCTTTTAGCTCTACTTCAATTGTAGGCTGTTATCAGAAGTAGTAAGAGGAACCATCTGCATTATTCTACACACAAAATTCACAGATTTATCTATCAAATGGTAACATTAATGCAACCTGTCAATTCAGAGAACTACTAAAATAGGCTTGAAAAGAGCAGAGATGTGTTCAGGCTGATTTATATGGCTCCAAACATACTCTACACAGCACAGACAACATGGGGCGTGTGAGCTATTGGTAGCTTGCAGCCCTTTTCGGCTCAGAGCTACAGCTGCCACAGTTGAGCAGCCAGAAAGGACAGGGTGGGAGCACAGAGCCGGCCTGCCCTTTCCAGTTACCGCTCCTGGTCGGCTTCTGCTCTTGGGAGGTGACTGCTCGAAGTGGGGCTGCTGACTGCAGCCAGACTGGGCGGTGGGAGAAGCAGCTTCTCCATGATGATGGAGACAGAACAGTAAAGCACAGAAGGAAGAGGAAGACAACTCCCTCTCCTCTCTAGGGCATCATGGTTGCGGGACTTTCTTAGAAGTTCTCTCTCCTCCAAAGCAAGCCCAGTTCCTTGCTCTGTTGCCGGGGGGGGGGGGGGGGCGCAGAAACCAGGACCATGAGGGCTGTCTTTATTAATGATCTGCTGCTGTGTGGGGGTGTGTTGCTTCCTGAAAGGATCATCTGCCCTGCTGCCTTGTTCTGACTTTTTTCACAGTTAAATATTGGGAGGGGGAGAGAATCACAGTGGCTCTTCGCCAATTAGTCATTTTGTTAAGTAGCTCATGTATATCCAATGGTTGCCTATCTGCTTATTTCTACAATGTGGCCCTCCCTCCCTGCAAGCTTGAGAGGGAAGCAAAGCACCAGCCATTCCTGTGCCAAGATGTGCCTACAGCCTAGTCAGCGCACTCAATTACGATTAGTCACCAGTATCAGATGCTGAGCCCACCAGTGTCAGAAGCAGCACCACAGATACCCCTGGGGAAAATACCCCCCCCCGCACACTCCTGTATTTTAGGACACATGCAATTATTCCTAAAATTATTGTATTTATTGTAAAGTATACAAAAAGATTAACAAATGCTCAAAACTTTTTTCTTTTTGTAATTTTAAATTAAAAACGGAATCTTGTCCTACACCAGTGGTTTCCACCAGTGGTTGACTGGCGGTTCCCTTGACCACTAGGCCAATGGCCACGGCTCCCCATTAGGGCTACATTTGTATACGCTGTATAGGGCGGTGGGTTCTTCATGAGGATTCTGCGGCTCCTGTGACTGGTTTCCATGGCTCCCAGGGAGTGACGGCACATAGGTTGGGAGCTACTGCTATACACCAAAATCTGCTCCTGAGCAACATACAATCTAGAAGTTGTGTATCTTCTGTAATCCCAGGACATACCTCTCAGGGGCCCATTCACAATCATGCCAAGGAGAACAAAGAAGATAGAGAAGGAAATACTATCTGCAACATTGGTTTACACTGATTTAATATACCATGGCCCCGTTTTCCTTTGATGTTTCTCCCTTTTTTGCTTCCCAGTGTCCTTAGTCCTGTTGCATGCACATTGCGGCATTCCATTTTCTGCCCACATGTGAGAATCTCAACACAAGAACAGATTCATTCACTGTGAATATTCTACGACAGTTGTCAATAAAGTCATTCCTTACATTTAAGGAATGAAATTGTACATTCTAGATAAAATATATGCTCTAGAGCAGTGATGGCAAACCTATGACATGTATGTCAAAGATGACACACCACAACATTTGGAGTGACACACCAGGGTTCACCAGCACCTGACAAAAATTGAGTTTATTTTACTCATTTTTCATTTTTGCAATTATTTTATTTTTTTTAATAGAATACATAGCACCACACATGATTGGACTGTATTTTTTGGCTTAAATACATGAATATAAAGAACTGTTTCTCTTTTGTTTGGGAGAGGGATTGACACACCAGCAGAGTCAAGTTAAGCATTTTCCCAAGTTTTGACACACCAAGCCCAAAACGTTTGCCATCACTGCTCTAGAGTCTGTGTGCAACATTCTTTGGGGGTAGTACAATGCTCTAATTGTAATGGAAAAAAAAGAAGGGGGTGCCCTTACTGAAAAATCTATAGGCCCCACACTTTATTTGCCCCCAGTTTTAGCTCAGTCTTTGACCTTCTGCAGCCTACTAAATACAATAGCTAAGGGAAGGGGGTCATCCTCTCTGCAATTCAAGCACTGGGAGTTCAAACAATGAAATCTTTGGTGTACCTTGATTTTTCTGTAAATGATGAGATCTGTTTGACACTTACATTTGATAGCATAATGTACGGATAAAGAATGTTTTGTTACTTTCATATGCTTACTGTCTAAATCCGATTGCTTCTCAGTGTGACAACCACATCGAAATACCATCATTTTCAATGCAGATATTCAAATGGACCTGCACAATTAAGCCCTACTGCATTTCTCTGCCTTCAAATATGGCTGTTTGAAGCTACCCATTTTAGGGTCAAACAAACAGGGTGGTATTAATGTCACTTGACTATGTGTTTTAAACTTTTTAAAAAACCAACATCATATTTAGGGGCAAATGACATTAGCTTGACAGTTAGTTTGGCCCTTATTTATCTTCTTATCAATGCAGTCAAGGTAGTTAAAAATTAAACACAATTGCATATAATCTACTTGGCATGACACATAAGGAGAAGGCAATGGGGAAGGGATATAAAAAGAAGCACATTTGGGTACCAGTTCTTATGCAACCTTAGCAACTGGCCCCAATCTATATTCAGTGACAAAAATACAGTATACAATTCAGTTGCAGTTAATCATGCAGTTCATCCCAGGGAGATGGCAAAGTGCTTGTTTAAAAGTGCCTATTTAAATAAGTCGTACTTTTAAGCATTTAACCAGGGCCAAGTAGTACCCATGACATTTTCAGGTTAGTTCAAAAGAAAAGCAGGTTCAACAAAAGTTGATTTTTTTCCCCAGTTGAAATGGAGAATTTTGGTTTAACAAGAAGTGATCACACATCATCTGTATTTGTACACTGTCCAGGCAATACTTCATACATCAGCTATGTCTGCTGCTCTAATCCTACAAGAGATATTTAGTCCTTTGGAACCAGGAACCAGAAATAGCAACACTGATTTTTTTAAACCTTCTTCTTTTGATAACAATTTAATTTTGGATTTGAAATTAACATGAACTCAACCCACAAGGAAAACTAACTTGATTAGCAGCCATTACATTTAGAAGAAATTATTTTGATTCCTGGCTAACCTAAAATATTTGTCATGCATCTGATGAAGTGGACCATAGTATACAAATACATTTAGGTGGAAATAATCTACTTAGGCTGCAATCCTATCCACATTTACTTGGGAGTGAGCCCCACTGACTATAAGGAGACTTACTTCTGAGTAGATATGCATAGAATTTGGTTCTTAGGGCTTAATCCTAACCAATTTTCCAGCACCGGGGTAAGGGCAATGCAACTCAGAGGTAAGGGAGCAAATATTCCCAAACGTTGAGGAGGCCCCCGGCCCCATGACTACTACTCCAGCACATGCCCCATTGGCACAGCTATGTCAGTGCTCGAAAATTGGTTAAGATTGCACCCTCAGTCTTGAAGGTGCTACAATACTCTGTTTTGCTGCAACATGGCTAACCCTCTGAAAGCTGCTAAAAAATTATCAGTACCGAATTGATAAAGGCTTTGTTTATTGCTGATTAAATGCCACGTTACCCTAAATTTCATAAGAGTAATGCCACATATTATCCCTTCCTATATCAGGAATGCCACATATTATCAATGTCCAGTGGGGTCTTTGAGAATGGCACATGCCAACCTTTCCACTTTTGGGCTTCTGGACCCTTAACAATTGTTAAGAAGAAGAAATTTCAGCATGTGCAGCTTGTCATTCAGGCCAGTGGCTCTCCTCCCAGAAAGCATCTTGTCTTCTTAAAGAAAATCAATTCGACTGAGGGTAGGGCAAGTGAACCAATGCAGAACAGATCAAGCCTTAAGGTCTCAATGGATACCTACTCAGGAGCATACATACAGTATAGCCTAGTAGTTACCTCCCAACATGGTCCCCTTTGAGGCATACTTCTCAGTAAAATGTGGGGCACAATCCATTTTAGAGACTGCAAGTATGGAAAAAGCAGTGGTGTCAGCCTACCGGTTCGCTGGGCGGAGTTTCTTCGCTCGCTGCAGCGGGCGGGCTTTCGCCATTACGCAACGGGAGGCAGCGAGCACGCTGCCGATCACCACGGAAACCCTCCCAGCGAGCGAAGAAACTCCGCCCAGCGAACCGGTAGGCTGACACCACTGGGAAAAAGGTTGTAGATTACACAGAATTTGAAGGAGTGACTTAATGTATGTATGTGGTGTGGAGAAGAAACTCGCAGAAGCGAAGTTACCAGCAAATGCACAAGAAGTTACTCTTCCCCCCCTACCCCACCTAAACACCATTACACTTATTGAAAACAGAATGGAACAGCACAATACTATGCATGGCTACTCAAAAGTCCCATAAAGTTCAATTGCATGTATTCCCCCAAGGATGTGTGTGAAAGATTGCTGTCAAACGGCAGGTGAAATTTTGACCACAGAGAAAAATGGGTTTAGAAGACTTGACAAGAAAATTTCTAATCTTCTGTGATAAGATATTACTATGCCCAATGAAAGAAGGCAGATATGGCTTGATTTTTTTACTTCTCCCCTGGGAAGCAAGATGCCCTTTCTACATAGTCCAGAAAGAGCAGGAAGTTCAAACAACCACACAGAAGCATGCCATTATGGCTAAACCCCAGAGCAACAGCCTAAGAGAACATGTAACAGTAAGTTGAGACTGTAACTAGAAAACTTACATTGGTGATGGGAGGGGGGCATTTTGAGGCAGCTGTAACTACTTCTTTCACATGTGCTTAGTAGCAAATTGAATGATGAACAAATACTGCAAGAGGAAAGTGGCAGAGCTGAATAGAATTGCCCACCTTCCTTTTCCGAGAATAGAAACGTGCAGTGAAAAAATGCCCATTTTTTCTTGTAGGAGATCATTTTTAATTCTCTGAATACAAAACCCCACAAATTGACTTAAGGGCAGGCTCCTAGATGGAGAAAGACCTGTTCATTGGGTTAATAACTTTGATAGAAGTCCCCTGCCAAAGCTTTCTGAGTCAGTGAGCAAGGGGAACAGGCCAAGGAGGGGCAGCAGCCACAGCAGGAGCTCACGTACTCCCCTTTGTGATGTCATAATGCCATGCGGTGTGCCTGGGGCACCAAAAAGCCCCGGTATGCCTCTGGATGAACTAGGAACTAGCCATCATTAAGGTTATATACCAAGCAAATTATTAAAAGTTTAGAACACTGGCTTGTTCTGCAGTCAAAACCATTCTTAATGACAAACACTAGAATAGCTTAGGTGGGCACAAAGAAACTCTAAGAAAATCAACTGAGACTTTAGTCAAGGAGATTACTTTAATGTGTCTCAAGACACAGCACCAAATACCAACCCAATTTTATGATTTTTTTAAAAACCCAAAAGCTAAAGTCCATTTGATTGAACTACAATGCTCAAAATACTGGTTTTTTAATAATTACTTCCATTGCATATAAATACAACCTCCTAGAATTACTAAACTAGCCCGGCTAAATATAGCAAACAGCACTCATGTTGTTGGGGTATCTTTCTCTTGGTATGCAGCTAATATAAATAAAATGAGTGGAGAGAAGCTGGCTGTATTCCACCCGCATTACATCATTCTTCCTTAATAGGAAACCTCTCTCCAACTGAAAAATTTGCTTCAGTGTGTCCATTTAAGTTCTCAGAGAGAAATATCTCCAAAGACTGATGTTTTAATCAGAAACACAATTTAGACAGACATCAGTAAATTCGCTGTGAAGACTTTCAAAACTAGGAAAGCACTAAACAACACCAAAGAAACAGAACAGCTGCTTAGGGCCTTCAAACTTTGCAGTACTATGTCATTTCTATGTTTGGGGCAACATTATCTGAACAAGTAACTATATAGTACATAAGTGATTAACAATAGTGCTCCATGAATTATGTTTTGCAACCCTCCTCTCTAGGTGAAATGGAATTACATTCTGGAAAGGGTCACACACTAATTCAGTCATATTAACAAAACAATCCTAAGCACATACACACGAGAACACTGGTTCCAAAACTTTTTAGCACCAGGACCCACTTTTTAAAATGAGGTTCTATCAGGACCCACCTACTGCTGCTTCCTGATTTATAAATGCCAAGTGGGCATGGCTATAATGGTGATTGGGGAGCAGTTCTCCCCCTCCCCCCCCAAGTAGCAGTTCGTTAATCCTTGATGCACATAACCCTATGGAATTAGGCTGGGCTGCTGCAGTCATTAAGCAGCTACCTGATTTATAAACGCCAAGGAGTATGGCTATGATGATTGGGCAGGAGTGACCCACCCCCCAAGTAGCAGCTTTGTTTAACCCTTGATGCACATATCTGCTTTGTCAGTTTCACAACTCAACACAAATTGGATCATGACCCACTGGTGGGTCCCGACCCACAGTTTGGGAATTACTGTACTAGAAATTAATCCCACCAGGCTTGGTGGGGCTTATTTCAGAGTAAACATGATTAATATCATGCTGGTGTCCAATAGCCACCGATACAAGAAGTACACAACACCAGGTATAGCAACAACTTTATGGAAAAATTTATCCATCTCTCAAACATTCAAAATTGCCATCCACTTAGTGCTTGCCATTCATGTTCAGCAACTGCCGAACTATTTTATAGTGGAACAATCTGCCTTGGAAATCTGGAGGTCTTTAAGCAGAGGCTGGATAGCCACCTATTGGGGATATTGTAGCGGTGGAAAGACCACATTGGCTGGGGTTGGACTCGTGTCACTCTCTTCCAACTCTATGAACAACTATGAACAACTTCCAGCCAGAGTGAAGGTATTTGTTATTCGTGATCAGCAACCGAAATCCTGCTTCAGCCCAGCATGAAAAGAAATGCAGTTGTCTGCTTTCTATTTTCCTTAGCATTTCTGACTATTTTATCTAAATAGCACCATGCTGAAAATGCCAAGCAAGTCTAGGCAACGAGCTCTTCACCTCTTCCAAAATAAGCAGCTATGGATTTCACCAGAGGCCTCTTGCAGACTTCACAGAATACAAGTCCTATTATAAGCCAGTATATAACTGTCAACAGGTCTGAGGGAATAACACATTTGGGCACCAGGAACAAGTATTTCATTTTAGACGTTCAGTCAGCCTCTTCATAACTCAGGCACCTTTCTACGGTTAGATTTGTTAGAGCACAGTGCTAACCTGTGCTCAAGAGCCCTGCACTGTATCCAGTGCAGGTGAGGAGTAGGTTTGGGCACAACATGGAGTAAGGAGATTTCAGTCCTCTTACCCCATGTAACACCCCAGCCAGCCCAATAAGGCTACTAGGTTCTGTGCCTGTGATTTTGCAGGTGCAAATCCAAGCAGCCCATGTAAGGCCCATCAGGCTGGGGATTGGTCAGGATTCAGCCTAGGTTACCCAGGCCGGTCCTTCCCCCCGTCCCACTGATCCACTTCCTGGCCCATCAACAAATGCCCCCACCCTGCCCCCCCAATGCCCCCCCACTGTCCTCTCCAACCCCCTGTGCTGGCTTGCCCAGGCTGGCACAATCTCACCCACTCCTGGCTCAGCTTCCCTCCGAGTAGCCGCGAAGGCTCTTTACAGCATGTCCGCAACACTTGGAGATGGTACAAAGGACTTGTGACATTTCAGGACAGCATTAGGATTGTGCTGCCCAGCTATTATCCTGGGAGAAACTGAGTTATAACTAAGGGAGGGAGAAAAACAAGGAGGGTTTGGCTTGGATGATGAACCTTGGCCTCCAAATCACTTTGAAATTTGCTGAAATGATTAGGCCTCCTACTTTGGAACCAGTGGTTTCTGGGCTGGGAGGCAAAGAAAACAAATACAGGAACACAGCTCTACTCAAAAGTGGCACAGGCCATTTCATCATATGACTCATAAATCTATTGACTGCCTTAAGATAAACTGGAGTCAATGGAGAGACTGGGAAAAAAAAGAACTAAACACTTACATTTTAACATTAAAATGTTAGCTATTAGTTACTATCACCACTGTTTTTAACCTTTCAATATTGGGATATCCTGCCCCTTTCAATTTATTTTAAAAGGAGTTGTGAAGCCTCCTCTGAATTGGATTGGGGCCATGGTGCTCAGGGACCAACCCTTTGCCCCATTCTGTTTTCTCTAAATCAAACCTCAAAGCTGTTATTCGCTCTATTAAGGAAAGCTTAATAGGACACCCATGTGCTTCTCCCAATGAGGTAAATAGCAGCTTGAAGAAAAAAAAATTACATTGTGAAACTAAAATAAGGGCATGGGCTACAGCTCCCCTCCCTGGCACTTGGTATGATTTCCAGCGCTCCTACCCCATGACAATCACCTTTAAAAGAAAGATGGAGAATATTTTATTTATTTGGAAAAAAAATTATATCCTGTATTTCCCATGGTGATTCAGTCACAACTTTCCAACATCCCCCATAACTTGGCCCCTGGAAAGCAGTTTTTCCAAGAAATGATATTATTAATGAACCAACCAACTTAATTCTTGATAGAATGCAACACAAAGAATTAGGGCAATTCATCTTATTCCGCTTTTCATTCAAAAACGACACACCAAGGGCACTCAAGTTTCTATTACTATTTGATTTCAAAAGAGATTGTTTACAGTATTTGTTATCCAATCCTCTTCTCCAGGAAGCGGGTATGAAAAAGAATGTGGTGTGAGTCTCATAAGATCAGCATAAATAACAGAAAAACTATGTTTATGACACATCACTCATGTCCAAGTTGCAACAAAACGTGGACCTAAATGGCAGTGAGTGGTAGATGATGTAACTATTGTTTGTGTTGTTGCTTTAGTTCCCTGCACAGTTTGAAGCATTGTCCCTTGATATGTTGTCATAGCATGGGGGGGGGGGAAGGAATCAGAAAAAAACATCTGTTAAAATGAAGTGTAATGGAAAAAATGTAACTGGCTTCTCTTGTCTTTCCTATTTTAACAGCACATTGCACAAGTTTTTTTTTCTATATATAGCAGCCAGAATGAAAATCACATTTTGAACTAGGCCATAGCTAGACATGGCTGGGTCATTTCACAGTACCTTGCTTGCAAAGATGCTGTGCAGGAACTCTCCATTTTGTGTGAGTAAAGTTGGACATATTTATTGGAGGTGACACTTAGAAGCATCAAGGGGCTGTTCAAACAGTGAACACCGTTTTAAGGTTTTAAACATGTCAAACACATTTTAAACACAAACCCACAACACTCTTGAGGTTTTAACCTCTTTTTGCAGGAGGCCTGTAAATATTTCAGTATAGTGGGTCATCAGTTTTAGAAGTGATAGTCAAAGATGTAAATAAATGCATACTGTAATTTGTATAATTACTAATCTGTAAGAATGGGTGGCATCTCATTCCCAATTCAGCTAGCAGGATCTGCATAGATAAGTGGCTATCTGTGGCCTCTATTTTTTGAAATGCAAAGCATATGACAACATGCAATGCCTTTCTGAGACCTATTTTTTGCCATTTATATCCTGCTCATCTATATCAAGATATTCTCACAACCACACAACCAGCTAGTATGATAACTTTAAGGTCTATTGAACTGACTACATGTGTGTTTAAGATATTATCATCAGGGATGCACATTTCCTGAATCTGATCAATACGGGTGTCCCCAAGTATCTGTGGGGGATACGTTGCTGCCACCCCCTTGGGAAACCGCAGATAAGGGGGGAACCCTATCCACACCTCCTATTACTTTTGTTTAGCTTTATTAAAAGTAAAAAGGTAACGGTTTCCCCACGACCAAATGGTCTAGTCGTGGCCGACTGTAGGGGGCAGTGCTCATCTCAGTTTCAAAGCCTGTAGAGCCGACGTTTTGTCCAAGGACAAGCTTCCGTGGTCATGTGGCTGGCATGACTCTACGCCGTAGCGCATGGAACGCCGTTCCCTTCCCACCAAAGTGGTCCCTATTTATCTGCTTGCATTTAGGTGCTTTCGAACTGCTAGGTTGGCAGGAGCCGAGACAAGCAACGGGAGCTCACTCCCTCGAGCAGTTAACTTCCTGCTTTCCATAATGGGGCATGGGATTTGCAGGGAACCACAAATAAGTGGATCTTCAGATACTAGAGAACGCTTGTATAGTTCTATTGATACAAGTTACTTTATAAAGCAGTAGTTCCAAAACTGTAGGTCGCAAGCCAATTTCAGGTTGGCCATGAAGCACACAGAGCAGCCATATTGAAAATATGGGAAGATGGGATGCTGGAAAGGGGGAGGGTTGTGTGGTTGTTTTGCCTGCGTCAATGTTGTAGATAGGCTTTTTTAAATGTTTCTGATTCACTTTGCTATTGGAAAATGGCTGTGAAATAACCCAACATAGTGCTGCATTCTCAGGACAGCAGCAGGCTCTGGCATCACAATGACAGCACCTCCAGCCATGACATTACTTCTGGTGGGTCCCAGAAAGATCATCATTCTAAGAAGTGAGTCCTGGTGCTAAAAAGTTTGAGAACAACTGTGATAGAGCATGATCCACCCAAAGCACAGCACTGTTGCATCCCATTTATTACAACTGAAGAGTTAAGCACTTGCTTAACATTACTCCATAATGGAAACTAACTTGCTTAACCTGGCAGAATGACACCATATTTTCCTATATAGTCACAGATTATGTGGAAAAAATATAAAAATGCTATAAGAAGTCCTAAATCCATGGAACAGGGTGATCCACAAACTTTAAAAAAAAATGCATTCTGACTATAGCAATGTTATGAATTCTACTCAGCTTTTAAAAAAACTTTTGGTACATGATTTTTAACAACACATTTACAGCCAAGATAATGAGCTGCAATTGTTAAGTACACTTCCCAGAAATAAAGTTCAACTGAAAACAAGAGGACTTACAAAATAGCTAAAATATTAATCATCATATCTGAAGATTTCAAGGGGAAAATTTAGCACTTGCTTAATACTGTTCCACTGAAAATAACAGAAAACTTACAATGCTAAACAAGTGTGGTCAATCCCCCCATTAAGGGGATTTCAGCAGCCATTACAGGAAACCAGAGTGAGCTTTCCAGCTTCAGAAGTGTTGTGTGGTAGCACTTTCAAATTTGAAGCTCAGTTGTTTGGGTCACAAATGCAGAGGTACCTATGCATCTGAATAGGAGAGCTTCTAGCTCAGAACACCAAACTGCTCTTTAATTAACACGCATTTGAAAAGCAGTTTGGGTGCAAGAGTTTTCCAAAGGGAAAATGCTTGGGATACATCTATCCAGGCTCTCTTTCAGTTGTCACAGAGATAATCAGACACAAGCACTTGCATCCAATTTTCTTTTGGAAATCTCTTGCACTCAACCCCTAAACTGTTGTTCAAATGCAAATAAGAAAAAGAGCAATGTTGTATATTGGCATACCTTCAAATACTGGAAAGTTCAAACAAATTGGGTGTGTGCTTGCAAGCACCCATGATCACAGCCTTAAAGTTGTCATATCAGCCTTGTGAGCCTCTGTACGTAATAATTTACCATGATTTGTCTATACCATTGGTTCCCAACCTGAGGGTTAAGAGGGTCACAATTTAATTTTCCTGGGGTCACAGAAAGCTTTATCTTAAAAAGCTAGTCATTTCTACCTTGAAAGCTTCTTTTGAACAAAATATCTGCCACAATCTGGAAAGGCAGAGCTTAAAACAGTGGTTGATGAGAATGTGAGGTGGTAACGAGAGAACACAGTGAGAGCCTGGCATTAGTGGTTGTTCTCAGAGTGATTGTGATTGTTTGGTGGCAAGTATGGTGATTAGCTCCTGTTGCTTGTCCCAGCTCCTGCCAACCTAGCAATTCGAAAGCACCTAAATGCAAGTAGATAAATAGGGACCACTTCAGTGGGAAGGTAACGGTGTTCCGTGCGCCTCGGCATACAGTCATGCCGGCCACATGACCACAGAAGCTTGTCCTAGGACAAACGCTGGCTCTACAGGCTTTGAAACGGAGATGAGCACCACCCCCTACAGTCGGTCACAACTAGACCATTCGGTCGTGGGGAAATCTTTACCTTTACGCTTTCTTTACTATCTTTATGAAATAGATCCTCCTCCTTCTTCTTGTTAGTGGAAAGTTTGCAAACTTGCTCTGCAAAACTCAGCAGGTAGCAACAGTGGGAATTTCTAGCTAGGGAAGAGTCTTCCCTATGAATAGGGGTGGGTTTTTTTGTGATATTTTTTCTAAAATTTTGTAAAATAGCAAATTGTGGTGTTATGTGTTTTTATTCAAATTTTTTATTGCAAATTGTGCAAACAGCGCAATAAATAAGAGTGAATGGCCCTACAAAGGTAAGCAATCACTGGCACACACACCCCAGCCCAAAATGATATGCTCAAAAGTTCCTGAGTTGCACTTTGATTGCTGCTTGGAGCATCAAGAAACTGCTACTTACTACTTCCACATTCCATCAAAGTCACCCCAGAGTGCACTGTGAACTATGAACATATGTGTTCAAGCTTCCTCCTGTTTCTGCCAATCCTCTTCCTGATCTAACACTGAAAACTATTTGTGGATTCCTCCAAACTGTCAAAAACAAACAAAGGTGGTGTTATTTTTGTGAAATTGATCTGAATTTGGGTTAAACTCTGTCAAAAATAAGCAGAAGTAGTTTTTTGTGTGTTTTGACCTAAATTCGGTTTTATGTAGCGTTTTCAGTAGAACTTATCATTATTTAGCATTCTGTGTTGATCACCGAAAAAACCATCCCTACCTATGAAACTGCTTCTCAATTCTTCTGGGTTTGGGGAAAACTAGCCTTGCCTTGGGCTCATGGTGTATGGGGAACCATGCTGTAAAGTCTCTACTGGGTCTCTCTCTGAGCAGACATGTCACACTTTCCCTGTGCATGGCGAGTCTCAGCATTTGGGAAACAGGAACATAAATACTCTTAAGCCTATCTAAAATTTGGCTTTGCCACCTTGATCAGCAATGGCAAAGAGAAGCCACAATGAATTCTGTGCAAAGTTGTTCTCAGTGCTGAATCAATGAAAACTTCAAAGTTATAATGTCACTTAGAGACAACACATTCAGAACATTCGAAAAAGGATTCAGAGTTCCTCTGATTTTCAAAAAGTGTGATTATTAAAAAGGATGAGTATCCCTGTGCCCAAACTTAAAACCTAGGGTTGATGCCATAGGGTCATTTGATTGGATGTGTTGGGACTACATGGGCATTCCACCCTACCCTTTAACTCAACCATCAGGTGTGTCTGACTGCCCCGTCACACAACAGTCTCAGCAGGAGGATGGGCCTGAATTCTTTATTGATGGTAATTCAGTCAGGAAAACACAGCGTCCACTGGAGCTTGCCTAGGATATCATGTGGCCTTTTGGTAATGTCAAAAAGGACAAGGGTTACTCTGCAGGAGAGTTTCTCAGCAAATCTCAGGATGCTAAATTATCACAACGCTTATGGGGAGCTAGAAATGACCAAAAATTGGTTAAAAACATAGGGAAATACTCAGGAATTTTTTTTACCACAAAGGCATACATTAGATGCTAACTACAGCAATTTAAATTCATTAGTATGGAATAGCTCTACACAGGTAGTTCTTGAACTTTTTCACACCAGAACTAACTTTTAGAACGACCATCTTTTTGGGACCCGCCTGAAGTGATCCAATGGCTAGGAGTGCCATCATTGTGACACCAGAGCCTGCTGCTTTCCTGAGAATGCAACAATAAGTTGAGTTATTTCTCAGCCATTTCCTAATAGCAAAGTGAATTAAAAAGGGAAAAAGCCTATGTACAACCTTGACACAAGCAAAACAACCACACAACCCTCCTCCTTTTCAGCATTCCATCTTCCCATATTTTCAATATGGCTGCTCTACGTGCTTCATAACCTACCTGAAACTGTTTGATCCACAGTTTGAAATGATATAAAGCAGTGGTTCCCAGTCAGATTTATTACCAAGAATATGCACTGAAGATTCAGATGCCGATAATCAAAACACAACTGTTAAAAGTTCTCCAAGCTGGTGAAACTTGCCCAAATGAAAACCTTCTAACATACAATATTGCAGAAGAGAAAAAGGTTTATACAACAGCAATTTCCTAGTAATTGGTTCTCTCAGCAAATGGTTTGCTTTTCCTATTTGGGGCACATGTCAGACTTTTCCCCTGATCAGATATTTCCTTACTAGCCAGTTGGAATTGTGCCGTTTTCAACACTCACTGAAGGGCCAAGGATTTGATGCAAGTAAATCCTTTAAAAAATGGTACTCTTCACATACACAAACATGTCTTCTGGCATCTGAGGTATAACTAATTCACAATGATATTTAAGGGTATGTCCACTTCTGAAAAATAAGCTAGCATCGGGCAAAATTGTTTTCTAATCAGTAACTAGCAACACTGAAAAACCTGATAACTGGTTTGCTACAGAAATGCCACAATTCTTTTTGGGTTAATCAGAAGAAAGGGTAGAATTTAAATGTTAAAATCTATTGGAGTGGGTACAAAGGATTTGACCCGACATCACAGTGGTTTCCAACACACCTTCTCCCCAGTTCCCAATTAAAATCTCCCTCTTGAATCTCCTGTTTGCCTCCACGGACAAATTTGCATTTGTATGATAACTTGTATCTTTTGTCCCATGGGGCAAACACAACAACTTGCGTTTGTGGTGAGGGTATTTTCAATCATTGGTGGAAGACCCAGACCAGCATCCCTACTCTAACATGACTACTTTTAACACTGAAAACACCACTGGGGCTGCCCTGCCCACAAAAGGAGGCAAATATAAGTGAAGCAGCACTTCGACAACAGATAGGGATAGGTGCAGGTGTGTTCATAAGCCTTATCCTGCCTCTTTTTGTCCATGCCTGTCCTCAATCTGAGCCACACCACCTTTATATAGGAGAGGTACAGGGGGGGACTGGAAGCCAGGAAAAGTACTTTCTCCACTTATTTTGGAAGGTTTTGTTTTTGTTTTTTCCTTTCTTAGACATATAGAATAGTGGTTGCTTTAGCATGATCCTAGGTGCAATCCCTGACATTTCAAGCTAAGTAACCTAGGATTAAAAGATGCAAGAGATGTACAATATGTTCTTGCTTACTGAAGAAGCAGCAAATGAAACTTGGCTCAGCTGTAAAGGGACAGTTCTGAAGACTACAAGTAAGACTACATGGGTTGATCTGAATTATCACTTGGATAGTTCTCAGAGTTCTGTCACACCAAGAAAACAGCTCAGGCCAATGCATACAAAGGGATTATGCAGATACCTCTCAGTTCTCAGTTCTCATTGAGTTGTATGGGACAAAAATTAAAACAAAGGATGGCCCAGATTCCATCTACAAAATGTACACAGGCTTTCTCTACTCATCATGACCATCAAGATGATGAAAATTTTGCTAGATTTTTTCAAGCTGAAGATTAAATGCACTTCCTGTGGTACTGAAGAAGTAAACAGCATAAAAATGAACACAAGGGAACAGTTAAGTGCTTCAGCAATCAACTAGACCATAATAGACTCTTAGAAAGGAAGCACACATCAATTCCCCCTAATTTTATTAGGCAATTGTTCCCTTTCCCCTTTATGCTGCATTTAATGATCAACAACTTAAATGTTGCTGAGATCTAGCCTATGTATGCCTCGGACCAAGTACAAATAAGATGGTTAAGTTTTAAGATAGCAGAATGGCCAATACCATTTAGGACTGCAGGTGGGGGGAAGTAGTGTCACTAGGGGGCACAGACCACACCAGGAGATCCATTTGGGGGTAATGGTGACACCACTAGTGGCCAAAAATTGTGAAAATGTTTGTACTTTCAAATACCACCATCATGTTATAGCTATTTGTTCAGGAATTGAAATGCAGAATGCAATAAAATGTGTTGAAATATCTGAATTTTATTAAAAGTTATAGGCAAATAACCAGAAACGGACAATGTCTTATGTCATAAAAAAGTGGATTTCCTTAACTCTAAACTGACCAATCAGACTGATTGTTCTGAGAGCCAATGAGGTGTTATGACCCAGCAAGGAGCCAAGAAGGTGTTTGTACAAGTCAGCTCTTATTCCACACATCTGATACTAGACCTCTTATTCAGTTGTGCGAGTGTCACTGATTTGTCAAGTGACCCGTACTGTTTTTGAATAAATAAAGTTTATGGGGGTTACACCAACCATAGAGATGCCACTGCACTGAGGTTGTGCATATGATATTATAAGTTATTCTGTATGATCTGGTACGGGAGGGGGTCCATTTATTTGGAGATTGGTAGGTATTTCTATGGTACAAACTATCAGCTTTGGGAATTCTCCAAAGTGTACTGGAAGTAGTAGTTTGATGAGGATGCTGGGAATTCTTTCCTTAGCACCTTTACATAACTACAGTTTCTATGATTTCCTGGGTAATGGGAATCATAGTTCAAATCTAGAATATAGCCATTTCACACATGATTTCAAACACAGGTGTCATACCTGTTGAGAATAAATGCCTTTACTTCAAAAGACGTGATAGGTATACTCTTATCAGACACTGATCACATACGCCAACTATTTATTTTGCTATGTAAATAGCATTGTGAACTTTTTTTTTTTAAAAAAGCAGTATATTAATACGATAATACATATAATAAATGATAAATGCAGTAGACTGTGTGTGGTAGGGAGCTGTGTCACACCTGCCCTATCCCCCACAAGCACCTGTACCATGTCTAAACCTGCTATATGTCCACGTACAGGCTCTTATTTATCTGCAACTCACATGAGAAAATCCTGCATAATCGCATGTTCACACTACATGTATTCAACTAAACACCACACGTCTCTACTAAATGATGATGACGAATCTAAACAGCTTCAAAAGCAGCAGTAATGTGGAAGCAGACTACTAACAGGAGATGAGATCAGATGTTTTAACTGCTCTTTCCCTCATATGCTATTTGCTCCCTGCAGTGATTCCCCTCCCAGCTACACTGCTTCCAAGTTAGGGTCCCAAATACCTTCTCTTCTCCCAGTTCATACAATAGTAAAAAGGGAACCATTCTGGTAGAGCAAAAACTCACATGAAAGCTACAGGAGAGCAAAAAATCCACTCATACTTCACAATATCACTTTTTATTTATGTAGCATGAGAAACGGTTCATTAGCTTGTGCAGAAATACAACATTTCAATACTTCTTGGAAAGTATTGGAAGAGTTTGGGAATCTTTGTCAAGTATTCATCTGATTGCACTATGAGTTAAACAAATGAGATTTGTAACTTTTCAGCCTAGTCCAGCGATGGCAAACCTATGACACATGTGTCAAAGGTGACACACCTCAATGTCTGGGGTGATACACCAGCATTCACCAATACATGACAAAAACGGAATTTGCTTTACTCATTTTTCATTTTTGTAATCAGATGTTTCTTTATGTAATACATAGCACCACATATGATTGGACTGTGTCCTAGCCAGTTTGACTAAGCATTAAATATTTACTGGGTTTCATAGACCAAATCCCAACTAAACTTACATAGGTTGCAGCCTTAATGAACAAACACATGGTATATGGAAAATCTGATATGGCTTAATAGTACAAGGACCACAGAAAAGTATGTTCTCTAAGCTTATCACCTAAACATGTCCCTTATCACCAAATCATGAGTTACACTAAAGAAGCAAATGGTAGCAGCTTATCAGAGTTTGTAACTTTTTATTACATAACACAGAATCATTTTTCCCAGTCACCCGGATTCTTCCTTTCCTTCCTACAAGTAACTATGCAGCCATGTAAGAAAAATTGCTGATAACAGGTATGTTTACTCGTTTCACCACCAGTGTCTATCTAATTCCAGTGCAACGGTATAGTCCATATGAGTGAGTGCACAACATCAAGCTAATAATCATCGGGATTTAAGAGCTACCCAGGGAAGTTGGTCTCTTGTTGAAGGGCATGTGGGTAATCCAACTTTCATACTTTGGGTGTTCTCTGCCTTTGTAACAATGACTACAGTTCATAGGTTGTTCCAAGTTCTTAACAAAAGTCAGTTTGGTGTGTGCAGGGCTGCTTTAATCCCTCAGCTGTGCCAATACATTAGAAAATGAAATTTCTTTTTCCATAGAAATTACTTGACTTAGACAATATTTAGCACTTCTAACATTCTCCTAAGAATGGGAAAGATTCCAGTAGGAAACCAACACTGCTTCATGTACTTTTTAAATACATTAACTCCCTCTTACATCTTTATAATAGATAATTTTATGCATTATCATTCTATGCCAGAGCTTTATTCTCCCTTGATGGTACAATCTGCTGTTTCCAGCTCTGGGCAATTAACCTAGAAGCAATAAGCACACCACCTATTGAGCTGTAATTTGCTCTTGTTACAGGTTGGGTAAGTTTAATTTGTCCCAACAACAGAGATGTTGTTTGAGATTTACTCCCATGTAACTATACGTATATAGCTTGCAGACTGAAACTCAAGAACTGAAAGGCACAATTTCTATATTTTTCCACTATGCTTAATTCACCCTGTGTTATAGTTTGCCAATGTAAGTGCAAGACCATCTCTAAGAAGATACAGTAAAGGGTACTGTTAGGGTACTATAGTATTTTACTGTTGCTTTTGCTTCAGCACAGCTTTCTACAACCTACTGGAAGGAACTGCGTGAAACGTGCCTATGCTTATTAAACCCCACAAAAATCCAGACTCATACCATAAAGACTGCTTGCTTCTCTAGCAACTTATTGATACTGTAGGACGGAAATCCACCAAAAGGCTTCCTCCATGTGCCTTTCCAGTCTTCAGTATAGTTGGTGCTGATGCTCTCTAGGGGAAGAGGCTTTTCCTCTATGGTGAAAATTTTTTCACTTGCTGGCCTTCAGATAGTTGACGACAGCCTTTTTAAAGAGAATCAGGGAGATCATCCAACCACCTTTAGCATACTGCCGTTTAATTTATTACCACCAGATTACTGCTTTTATTCATTATGAAGTCCATAACGTTTATGTGACATTGTGAATCTCTGAGTTGAGTATGCTTGCGAGTGGCCTTGGAGGCTTTTTGGTCCTATAAACATCTTCAAAGCTGTACTAAACAAACAAAAATGTACTAAATACAGGGGCCCACAATTTCATTTTTAGGGCATTTCTTCCACTGTGTATAGGCGATCATGACATGGCCAAGCCCTCCTTTCAACGCTGGAGCTCAAGCGGGGCCAAAGATCATTCCTGCAGTTGTGCTCAACTTCAGAGGCGCTCAAGAGAGCATCAAAAGCTCAGGGCAAAAGTTGGAGACAATCCTCACTGCTCTCTAACTCCAAGAATGAGAGGAAGGCTTGGGATTGGCTTGGTGTTGT
Source organism: Lerista edwardsae (assembly GCA_029204185.1). Classification (NCBI taxonomy): domain Eukaryota; kingdom Metazoa; phylum Chordata; class Lepidosauria; order Squamata; family Scincidae; genus Lerista; species Lerista edwardsae. The sequence continues at coordinate 21,917,789 of JAJKFI010000003.1, forward strand.
GCTTCTGGGGCACTCCAAGAACAAGGACTTGTTTGGCACTCCATAAGAAGTGCCAAAGCTGGAGAGGGAGTATTTTGGCATCACACTTGCAATACAACTGCAGGAATGAGTCCCCATCATGCCTCCCAACTTCAAGCTAGGCTCTGACCCTTACCTTGCTTGTTCAGATGGACAGTGTGAGTTCAGTTTCAAGATCCCACTTGACAGACAGAGAGGAAGAGAGATAGGACCTTAGTGATCACAAGTAATGGCAACTAAGGCATGTCAAAATCATGGTGCCCTGAATAAGGCTTTATGGAATAAGTTCATAAAACATATACCAAAAGTTGCCATCAGCCACCTGATTGAGGACATTGCTCAGTGGAGAATGAGATAACCGCTGCTTTAATTTCTCCATCAAACGTATTCTGGTGTTATTCGATCACACATTTATACAGAGAACCCTCATGTGTTTGTGCAATACTTTAATGAATCAGCTATTCACTATACCAGTGGTTCTCAAATGATTAGACCCACTTTTTAGAATGACAATCTGTCCAGGACCCACCAGAAGTGATGATATGGCCAGAAGTGCCATCACTGTGATGTCAGAGCCCGTTGCTTTCCTAAGAATGTATCAGTACATTGGGTTATTTCTCGGCCATTTTCCAACAGCAAAGTAAATCAGAAAGGCAAAAAGCCTATTTGCAACCTTGACACAAGCGAAATAACTACACAGCCCTCCCCCTTCCCATATCAATGATTGCTGCCCTACGTGCCACGCAACCTACCTGAAACTGGTTCACAATCCACCTACTGGGTCCCAACCCACAGTTTGAGAAACCTGTATACTATAAAACACTATAAAGTTCTGCAATCTTAAGTGTTATGATGAATTCAATCACAGGTTGTTGAATTTGGGAATAAACTTCAGCACTGTGTGTATTAAATAAGCTAACACAAACTTCACTAAAAGGCACAATTTTTTAAATACAAAAGACATTTCAGAGATCAGTGTTTATTTTGCACAGCAAAATTAAGCAAAAGATTTATTCCTAGGTTACTTCTTGTTTTAGCTTTCTGTTTTGTAAGTTGCAATAAGTTAATTTCATTTATAAAATCATTATAGAATGCTATTAAATAAATGTCTTTGTGCTTGTAAAGACTGTTATTACCAATTATATAACACCAGTTTCTATGTCAGCTATCACCGATGTTTCCTCTCCCTCAGGGCAAGACTTTGGCAATATATGGGCTATTCAGATCATGAATATTCATGTTAATGATATCTCCGGACCAGATCAGATTTTACTCTGGATCCAGCCCCACGTGATTATTGACAAATGCTCATGGCACATACATGTCCTGGCCTCTTCCTTCATGCCCCAGCTAGTTTCTGTAAACACAAGGCGGGTGGGTCATTTCATTCAAACCACCTCTCTACCCAAGTCTAGTTTTAATTAGATGTATGGCTTGGGCATCTGCCTCCCTCACCTTTCATGCTAAACCAAACCCACACATTAAAAATTACAAATACTAACATTCCCCTTCTTTATTGTTTCTTGGAGCATCATGAGAAAAATATCAACAAAAAGGCCTTCCAGTTGTCACTGTCTATTCCAAGCTTAACAGCAATTGCCAATGACTCATACGACATCCTGTCGGGCTTCTAGAGGTCAACAAATCTGCTAATAGATTAGGTTTTCTAAGGAACTACAGGAGATCACTTACTCATCCTCTTGTCATCTCCTGGTTAGCATTTGTACAACTAATCACACTCCTTTGATCTTCCTAGAGGCCATCGGGGGAAGACCAAACACCAGTAAGACACACAGTACAATTTCTTCCTTCCCATTCATAAGGCCAGCTGTGGCTTCAGTGCTAAATGCGCTATTGGACATTCCTTGCTAAGTGACAGATCTGCAATCCTTCCCATAGCCACAGGGGGAGAAAAATACAATACTTAATTTGCTTCTGTGTTAAACAGCTCCATGCACAGCACACAGCATGTTAACAGCGGTTCCTTCATCCAAGTGCCTTCAAACACACAAAAACACGCCCATTCTTATTTTTAGATTTGGGTTCTTAGTGCTCCATCTAATGCTGATCTAAACCTCCCGAAAGCAGACACTAGTTTCTCTTTGAAAGCCAATGCATCTCCTTGCTTTCCAAGTTTCTGTAAACACATCATTATAAAAGAGAGAGAGAAGAGACAAGCTTTACTTTTCCCAGCATTCTTTCTAATTAGGTGGCTGCTGCCAGGAAACTTCCACGTACTTCGTGTCCAGTCCATCTAACATTTAAACAAACGTCTACTGCAGTCAGCGAGATAGACAGCCAGAAAAACCAAGGCATTTTTGGGGCAGCTGCTCAGCAATTCACAGAGTACTGCTGACCAAAAAAAAAAAAATCATTCCAACACTCAGTTTGAAAGACTTGACAAAAAACAAACCAACAGTGACCAGAGCACACAAATTATTCCCCATGTGTGTTTTGCAAACCATCAAGCTTCCACCTAACTTGCCAATGTGTGAATGACCCTCAGCAACTTGGACAAGCTCCATAAGATACACAAAAGCTTTGAGTTAGACACGCTACATTGACTAATGTTACAGCAATGTTTGGAAGATCTAACTCTACCCAACAACCTTTACTTGTATTTCTGCTTTTTTCATTTTTTTTTTACTGTCCTTGCTTTTTGAATCTGTTCAACTTGTTACGGCTGATATGTGTACACTGACCCTTTTTCCATAGTTCCCCTATGGTATTTTTGACTTTAAAAAAAAACAGATCCTTTTTCTTGCCAACACACAAAAATGCACGTTTTTAAAAACAAAATCTCTCCCTATATGCAAGTAATCACATATGCAAAAAATCCCCACACACACACAGCTGCTGCCACCCTGGCACTCCAAATGGACTTGACAAAACTCAAGGGATGCCAAAGACAGCAAGGAACCTAGCCTTGCCAAAGCTCAGCTCCAGTTACAGAAAGATTAACTAATACAGTAAGATACACAGAAAAAAAATCCATACAAGAAGAGCCCAGACTTGCTTCTTGAAGCAGCTACATATCCGATCGTATTACACAATGTCTTTCTCTCCCTCGCTACTTTAGGCTCTAATTGCTTTCATCTGCCAGTCTCCATCTCTCTGCTTAACTAAACTTCCTTACCTGATTTACAAAAGGGCAAAATGGTATATACAGAAGTAGTACATCGATCACCCTGCTCGCCTTACCTTTTCAGCGACTAGTTCACTCCCCCGTGCAACTCTTCCACATGCAGCAAAAGGCAAACCAGCTGGAGCCGTAATACCAGCACTTTTGGAAACTGAAGTGGAGTTGAGCAGGTACTCAATAATATATACGGATTAGTCAGAGGAGAGAACACCAACTTCATGACTCAGTGATTCTTCACTAAAGTTTTCTAGCTCTGGCAGTTTCACAATAAGAGTCCCTCAAAGTTCCCGGGAAGGGAACCAATCAGGAAATCAAAAGCAATACTGGAGATGCAGAACAAAAAACAAAAACCCAGTGTCCTGTAATGTGCTTTAATTTAGTCGGATTCTTTTCTTTAGCCACAGCCTAAGTTTCTCTTATTATCTCCCTAGAGAAGGCAAGGGTTTGAAAGAGTTTTACTTCACCATGAGGTTCTGCTGCTGCTGCCACAATTGTCTCTTCCACAGTGCCTTTGCGTCTGTTTCCATTACAAGCTACCAAGAAATCTCTAATAAATCAAGCATGAGAAAGGCACAGCCTGGGTGCTCTCTCTCTGTTATGTTTTAAAATGGCAGCGGTTTAAAATGTTTTGCCATTGACTGCCGGGTTGTCTTACAGCACACGATAATACATATTCTAGTCTGCCACATCACTTTCTTTAGAAGATAAGTGACAGAAAGGAAAAGCGAGTCATTTCTTTTCAAGGAGAACTCGAGAAGCAGGAAATCATACTGCAATTCATCCAAGGCCTTTAAAAGAAAATCCAAATGATTCAGGGAAATCTTATGCCTCTTTAAAGGTTTCCCAAGTCTAGTTGTGACCGACTGTAGGGGGTGGTGCTCATCTCCGTTTCTAAGCCTGTAGAGCTGGCGTTTGTCAGAGGACAAGCTTCCGCGGTCATGTGGCCAGCATGACTATACGCCAAGGTGCACGGAACGCTGTTACCTTCCCACCGAAGTGGTCCCTATTTATCTACTCTCATTTTTACGTGCTTTCAAACTGTCAGGTTGGCGGGAGCTGGGACAAGCAACAGGCGCTCACTCTGTTGTGTGGTCTCGAACTCCCAACCTTCCCAGAAAGCCCAGCAGCAGCGGTTTAACCCGCAGCACTACTACATCCCTCCCTTATGCCCCTCTGCTCAGAAATAAATAATGCACCGTTTGGTGGGATTTACCCCCTGGTAACTGCACAGGAATGTAGTGGTGCTGATGCATAAGCCTAAGTACCTCTCACAGAAGTAAATCTCACTGTTTTGAATGAGATACAGCCCCATGTAAACATGCACAGGATTGAAGTCTGATCCCACTGAAACAGTTTCTTGGAACTTATCCAGGGGAAAAGTGCTTAGGATTGCAAGCTTAGCAATCCTTTCCTGTGTGAAAGGAAAATTGCTCAATCAAATAACTGACTCTGGGAGGAGCTTAATTAAAGTCTATAAAACTGGAAATTTAAGATTAGACACAATTTGGGTCTCTTCCTCACTCATAAAACAAATGCCACTCCTTTTTGGCAGGAACATCACGATGCTGCAGAGTCAGTACTCGAGAATTTGCCAACGCTCATTGCTCCAGGATAGTCCTGGCCCACAAAACGCAGCTGCCTTATATGAAGCCTGCCCATCTACTTCAGCAGCTAATTACAGTGTGAAACACTGATGTCCAGGTTTACAGAAATGTATCTTTTCCAGTCTTAACGGAGATGCCAGCAATTGAACTGGAGAAAGCAGGAGCTCTGCCGGGAAGCTATGGCCCATCCCCTGAAGGGGCCTTTGGTTCAAGGCTACAACTCTGCTCCATTGAGCTGCCAGACAAAAATGCAAGGACTTGTACACTCTTTGCAAGTTATCCAACTGTGGGCCATATCACTGGTTACAGGGGACGGAGGAGCACATGAGGAAGTCCCAAACTCAATGTGCCCTACAGCTCTGCCCCCGCTACACGTGACTGCAGAGACAAAACACTGTACAAGTTGGCCCTTGTCTTCCCTGGTTTTGTGATCCATGGATTTCACAATGCAGAACACAAGACCATGTTGGAGGGTCCCAGAAGGCCTGACAGAGCCTTCTGAAGGGGACTTCCAGTTTTTTGCTAAACCAGAAGTGCGTCTCAGAAGCCTCTGGGAGGCCTCCTGAGGCACCGGGGGGGGCACGGATGTGACCTCCCCATGCTTCAAAACACACCCGGTCACGTCCAGAGGTCCTGTGAGGCCAAACTGCTGATTTCATTATCTCTGGGAGGTATGGGAATGGACGCCCACCCCACAGATATCAAGGGCCAACCTGTACGCTCCTCCCCAGCAAAAGATCTGTGGAACTCCTTGTCACAAGATGATATGATGGCACCTGGCCTAGATACCTTTAAAAGAGGATTGGACAGATTTAAGGAGGGAAAGTCCATTACAGATTACCAGTCATGTTGACTATAAGCAATTCTGGGTTTTCGAGGTAGGCCATCTGAATGGCAACAGGATACAGGTATCTTGCTGTCTTGTGTGCTCCTTGAGGTATCTGATGGGCCACTGTGAGATACAGGTAGCTAGATTAGATGGGCCTTTGCCCAGATCCAACAGGGTTTTTCAAATGTTTTTCTGATCTTATGATCACAAAACATGTTGGCTCCAGGGCTTCTGTTGTGCTCCCTCCTTGTTCCCCCCATGGGAAGGTGCTATTGCTGAAATTGTATTAATACGATATTTTATTATGTTTCCTTTAAGAATCTACCATGGTGCATTCTAAGAGGTAGCACTATGGGATAAGTTCATAAACTACAACTTTCTGTATAGGACATTCCAGTGGTATGAAGATGCATAATGACTTCTTGCAAAATGCAGATAAGACCCACACAAAACAAGTCTGATCCCCCCCCTCCCCTACAAACGGATCACCTACTTCACAAGCCAGATCACACTCACAAGGCCACAGGACTGATTTTATGTCTCAGTTCCTGAAATTGGGCAATCGGCTAACCAGAAAGAGAGTTTAGTCAATGCTTTTGCCTTGAATAGCAGCTCAACATGCAAAAATAAGTAAATGAAGGTTTTCACAGCATGGGCATAAACACCACCACCTACTGATGTTTGCACATCAATTTGCTGTTAGACACAGTAAAAGTGACTGCATAGTTGAAAAAAACTGCTCACTAGCCCTGTTCACTAGGACAGGGGTGTCAAACATAAGGTCTGCAGGCCAGATGTGGCCCGTGAAAGCTCTTCATCCAGCCCCCATGACAATTGGGCTGTCCAAGCGCTGCCATGTCAGCAGCACTGCTTCTGCTGAGGCTCTGGGGACGGAATAAAACCACAAAATGCAAGGAACGATATGGGTTAAGGGACAGACCAGATGGGTTAGAGAGAGGGAGATGCTGCTGAGGTGCTGGGAGATTCCACTTATCACATGGGTCGCTCTTTCCTTGAAGCTTCTGTCAAGGCATTACTTCATAGACCATTCCTCAGCTGCCGAGCTGCCAAGAAACGCTGCAGCAGAAGAATTATTCCAGCATGATAACTGGGCTCTCCCATATCTTGAAAATATATCAGGATTTACACATTTTCCCTGCTGTCATTTGCAGGTGATAAGTTTCTATGCGCGAACTAAGTGCTCACCTCTGGCCGTCATCTGCTTAATGACATCACTTCCTGGTTAATGATGTCACTTCTGGCACTCAGCAGGCGCTATGAATACTATTCGGCCCACTATGCGAAATGAGTTTGATACCCCTGCTCTAAAATAACATTTGTCAAATAAAACCCAGACTTCAATCTCACTACGGAATACAGGTATATCGGAAGTTCAAAGCAGCTACTTGTTCCATGGCCTTCCCTGAAAAGATAGACCAGGAAAACACACACCTCTTACTTATAACTGGTGTTCTTTGAGCAGTACAGTCACACTAATGAGACCTCTGATGACAGGGTGAGCAGATACAATGGAGGACAGAGTGCCTATACCGTTAACCATTGTACAGAAGAAGGGATTTCAGCAGGTGCAGCTTTTGAAACCCTTCCATGTTGAGATGAGCCTGACAAAATTCCCTCTTCTATACAGTGGTTAAAGCTATAGGCACTTTCCTCCATTGCATCTGCTCACCCTGTGTGTTAAGCAACCTTCTAGAGCAGTGCGGTCGCGAAGCTTCAGTTGTTGGGTTGCAGCAACTTATGGGTATGATAAAGGTTGAAGACCACTGGACTAGAGCACCACCAGGTAAAGGGAGAGGCATCTGATGTACCACTTCAGGTACCAGGAGGTCATGTCACAGTCCTGAGAACATTCTGAGCCATTTCAGGTTCTGAGAAATTGTGCTTTCACTAGTGCTCGGCTTCAGGGTAGCTTTTCCTCATCTCTCTAATACAAATATTTCGTTACAGTGAATAACACTGGGAGTGGGTGGTGATGAGGTGGGCAGATAGGATTCTGGGAGTGGGTCCCCCAGCTTCACACCTCATTCATTCATTCATTGGGGGTCATGCCATAAAAAAAATGGAGGACCACTGACCTGGAGCTTTGAACTCTGGGATTTGGCAGTGGCTTCAACTTCCCATGAGGTTGCAATCTGCCTGAAGGGGTGGAGTCAGTTTCTTCCTACTACCGTCTTTTTAAAGCACTGATCTGATGGCAAGAATATGTAATGAGGGAAAGGATGTTGCAGTTTCACATCTCACAGTCCAGAACTGGTTGAAACTGGCAT
>JAJKFI010000003.1:21925679-21951950 GCA_029204185.1 Lerista edwardsae
GTATCCGAGCCTCCAACTCTGCTATTATTTACACAAATACTACAAGAAAGGATGGGTGGGACATGCGAGCGTAGAGATGAGCAGTCAAAGAATACACGTTAATTACCGATAAACAATCTGGTTTTCCTCTGTGTGGCATCTATGCAGTCAGATTTTCTTCCCACACCATCCAGCTTGTGGTCCTCCTTACCTGCTGGGGAGGAGTGTGGAATTATCCTGCCCTTGGCCATGGTAGCATCAACCAGGCCTGAAGTAGCTGCTGGGTGCAAGGAACATTCCATGTGTTAAACCTTGTACATACTTTCCAGGTTACAGAAGGTGGCTGGAATGAGAGATTTACCCACATTTCTTTGATCAGTTCTAATACCAAATTTATTCTAATAGACTTTTAAAAAATCTATGAAGTCTGAATTCTTTGTTATATCAACATAACACAACTACAGTATACTTGGTGAACTTAGGGAGCAATCCTAACCTGGAGTTATGCCAGCACAAGTCACTTATGTTGGCCCAGGAGTGTTGCAAATACGCCGTAAAGCATGTTTGGCCCACTCTCCCAGTCAGGGAGGCCAGTGCACATTTGTGTGCTGGCCTCCCTGACTCAGAATGTTACAAACATGTTTTACGGTGTGTTTGCAACACTCCTGGGCCAGCACAAGTGACTTGTGCCGGCATAACTCCAGGTTAGGGTTGTATCCTTAGTTTGAACAGCAAAACCACTTTTTCATAGCAACCAACTGATATGAAACAAAAGTTGGATTCATACAGTTTCAGTTTCTCTCAACAGCCCTTCCTTGGAAAGAGCCATTTCTACAGCACATGGAAAATATCTTCAAACAACCAGAGATGATCCAATTAAAGCCATTATGTCTTCTACTCATGTCTTCTACTTTTATGTTGACATCTTGTCCTAGCTCAAGAATTTTCATCTTAATCCTAAACACATCCTTAGAATTCCATCAATGGAACTTCCAAGCAAGCACAGAGAAGTGTCCAGTGCTCACTGGTACAGCACACATTGCACAAAGAAGTGTGCCTGGTGTCTCTGGTTAAAGAATCACATAATAGGCAAGGAGAAAGACCTCTGCCTAAGTCCCAGGACTGCCACTGCCCATCAAGAGTAGATAATACTGGGCAAGACAATTCAATAGCTTGACTCCAGACAATGAAACATTTCATAGCTGCGATCCTATGTACACTTACCTCTGTATACGCCACATTGAACACAACAAGACTTACTCAAAAGGCAGCAGAATAGATCCTAAGAGGTGCAAGAGCCAGAAACATAAACGCCTCCAATATATTTGAGGGGCATTAGCATTCACATTAATTGGAACAGGTTTTGACATATAATTGGAAGAGTAACCATAACAAAAAAAGCTAAGATAAGAGCAACCCAGCTTCTGCTTTACTATGGTTTCTCAACAAAGGCAAATTAGGATGACAGAGCACATTTCAGATGGGCCCAGACTGTATTGTAGTAACAAGCATGGAAACTAAGCACCGTGTCATAGCTCCCACTGGGTTAAGTTCAGCTGAAGCGTCAACAATTGGCCATTAATGAAGGAATTTAAACTATGTGCTATTATTCAACATAGTTCATTTGCACAATTGACCTATTATGATGTAAATGCACCCAGACCTTATAACACAATTACCATTCGATACTTAAAACAAAAAAAAACAAAACTAGTCTTAACAAGCAGTAATACTCTAGTCCGGTGGTTCTCAAACCTTTTAGCACAGAGACCCACTTTTTAGAATGATAATCTCTCCGGGACCCAACGGAATAATGTCATGGCCCGAAGTGCCATCATTGTGACACCAGAGCCTGCTGCTTTCCTGAGTATGCAGCAATCAGTTGGGTTATTTCTTAGCCGTTTTCCAAAAACAAAGTGAATCAGAAAGAAAAAAGCCTAATTACAACCATGATACAAGCAAAACCACCACACAGCCTTCCACCTTTCTAGTGTCCCATCTTCCCATATTTTCAATATGGCTACTCTAAGTGCTTTGCAACCCACCTGAAATTGGCTCATGATCCACTTATGGGTCCTGACCCAGTTTGGGAACCATTGCTCTAGCCTTCTTTCAGATTGAGAAGTCCTTATTAAACTGAACCCCTCTCATAACAGTCAACAATTTCAATACTTTCTGTAGAGAAGCAGACATTTCCAAGAGGCAGCGACTATATCTTACTAATACAATAAGTAATCATTCTCATAAAAATCCAGTTACAACAAAAATAGTCAGAGAGCCCTCTAGGTATAGCCACACCACGGGTCAACCTTTTCAAAATTATCAGGTTGTATAAATTATGGCTGAAGAGATGCCAAGCTCTAAGCATAGCCAATTTTTGAAATACAAGGATTCAGGTTTCAGGAATTCTAATTGTCCATAGGGGAGACAGAACGGCAGTGTCCTAGCTACAACTGTATTCACTTAGGCATTATTCATAATAATTAAAAATAGCCACTCAATCAAGCACTCTTGCCCAGAGAAGCGCAAGATAGTATTTATAATCTAGGAGTTATTCTACCTTTTATGTCTCTGGACCCCAAAATCCTATCTCCTTCCCCAGGTTCCTCCAGAAAACAGCATCAAGCCAGTTACTACTGTATTTATGTATTTATTTGAATAATTTATACCCCGCCTTTCCCATGCCGAAGCAAATGCCCAAGGCGGCTTAAATGAGCAGTCTAGTCTAAACCACCATTTTTTTCAATGGTTTTTTTTTTTACAAATCTACAGTATTCTTGTGATCCGCCAACCTTTAGGCCCAGATGTCACTTTCACAGTGTGGTTCTTTCCTTTGACTGCTTTCCATCAAGCCTCAGTAGGCAATCACAGGTCAAGCCTGGACAGGTCCAAGGTCATATTCCATTCTTTCCAGGCTGGCCGGGAAAGATTTACACCTCCAGCCTTTAGATGACTATCTGACCCTCCATGCCCTATGTCTTACTGATATGAAACAATGAAGAAACCTGGCAGATGAAATATATAGTGTCTGCTGAGTGACCATCCTCTGTTAAGCCAACCTCTTGCTAAGAATTAGGTATATTTTATTCATGGGAACGCCTTCCTTAATGGGCAACTTACTTACACTGAAGTCAGTACTCTGACAGTATGTCTGTACAACAGAAAGAAGTTTGAATTTGGACACAGGGGCTGAAAACTGAGAGATTTGGATGGAGTTAGCCTTGCACAATTAAGTGTCTGCAACAATAACCCTTTGGAAACCTGGTGCATAATTAATACTTATACTGCATGCCGCAGTGTAGTGGTTCTTAGACTGCGAGTCTACGACCCACCACTAGGTAGTGACCCAATTTTTTTTAGTTTGCAAAACTGACAGGGCAGATTAGAGTGTGCATCAAGGGTTAAACAAGGAGCTACTTGGGAGAAGAGGAGCACTGCTTCCCAATCACCATTATAGCCACATTTTTATATATGGCATTTATACATTCTGTGTAAAGCACAGAAAGAACTGGAGTACAGAAGCTACAATCTTTTCCTCCTGATTCAGCTTCTTCCCCTGAATTTAGCAATCTATGCCAGCAGTAGGATATGTACAGTAGTCTTTTTGAACTGCAAGAACAATACTTTTCCATCTGTAAAATCTGTAAATGTTATTCTACCTTTTATGTCTCTGAACCCCAAAACCCTATCTCCTTCCCCAGGTTCCTCCAGAAAACAGAATCAAGCCAAGTTTTCATCAACCATCAAGATCAAGTTTTTTCATGATCTTCCCTCCTTCCTGTATTAACTGACAGCTGAAATGCTAAAAAGGAATACTCTTGCATGTCAGTTTGGAACCTGAGACAAGCACCATTTGACTTCCAGCATGCTAGATTTAACAACTGGATTTTAGTTATTTCTCTCCTTTTTAAAAAATATGTTGACTGTTTTAGAATACCTCAGGACAACAATAGGCTCAAGTCTCAACCTACTAAAAAAATGAGGCATAGCAACACTGGCCAGCTTTGTTTTCCTTTGCTCTTGGAACAGCTGCTAAAAAGGGAAGAACTATTTCCCTACCATCACCACCAGTTAAGATGCATCACTAAAAGGTGAAAGAGCTTGTTTTGTGTTAGTATGCAGTCCTAGACCGATTAAACATTGCCGAGTTTGGCCCCACCACTCCACTCCAAGCATCTTCTTCCCTGCCCCAGAAAGACCCAATTCCATGTACCACTTTTATCTCAAAAGATTGGCAGCCCCCCCCCAATAGGAAAAGGCAAAACTTTTGAACCCATATTCATGGTCTGTTTTAATACTTAGAAAGATTTCACTTGAATAGAAAGTATGGATTTGCACAGTGTTTTAAGAAACAATTAAAAAAATTACACTTTTCCACCTACTTCATATTTACTAATAACTGTTACATTAAACAGCTTTGCAAAATGTAGACCCAGTGAACTATGTCTCAGCAACCTTCCGCACCTTCCTCCAATTCCCCCTCCAAATAGCCAAGTTCAACATTTCCATGATGACTTGCAAAAAATAGACCATCGAGGCCCAATGTAAGAAAGCTATTCATAGGTTCTCTTAAAAATGTTTTCAGCCGGATCTTTCTAATGTGGGGGCGGGGAAAGGAGTATGTCTCATTCCTGTCTAGCTTTTGGTAAAACAAGAACAAAGTGCTGGCCACCATCCTTTTACAAAAGAAAGCTCTGCTGAGAAACATTTTTTAAAAAGTGATATCGTTGTTGAGTTTTTCAGAATTGCTGACAGAGGATTAGCAAGGCTCAAGTCAGCTCAATCGGCTGCTTTTTCCATACACTTTGATACACAAGTACTTACTCCCTCTCCTAGCTTTCCCAAAATCCTTAACATGCTTGTATTGTGAAATACCATCGCTCTGACTTCCTTATTTGGTTGCTGGAACTGTTCTTTGTCTTGTTCAAACATTCGGGGGAAGCTGCACGCCTGCCCTCCATCCATACTCCCTCTACTCCCCCTCCCCCTTCATACATTCAGTCTGGCTTCAAGCAGGTCACTCTGACTCAGCCTCCTTTGTAGCCTGCAAACCAATCACGCATTGGTTATGCCCATGTATGGAGTACCTTTCCTTTTGGAAATCAGCAGGGCAACAGGGAGTTTTCAGCGGTTTGGAAAGCCTGCTCTGCTGCAGACACTGAAAAGAGCACAAAGGGTGGATTTTCATTTAGCACAACTGTGGTGCTTTGTCCAGAAATGGAGCAAAAAAAAAAAAAAGCGCATTTATCTGGGTGGATGGAATACAGTCCACCTCTCCAGGGTATAGTAGCCCATTTTTCCAAGTTCTTTGCAGTTCAGCCATGCATTTCCAAAAGGTATTAACAGCACAATCCTAAACATGTTTAGAAAAGACCCTCTGATCTGAAGGGGCCTTCCTCTCTGGTAAGAGCGTGTAGTACTGAAACTTTATCTTCCCAAGATTAGAAACATACATATATTTTCTATTTTTCAATCAGTTTAGTCTGCACACAGTTTAATATATTGGAACAGTCTTGCTTGCAGCTGAAACCAGGAAAAGGGCATACTGATTTTGAACTTCCAATGTATATTAAAGATTTTTTTTTAATCTTTAAAAAAAACTGGAACTCAAATAAAGGGGTATCTGAAAGTATAGTTCAGTACAGTCAGCCAGCATATTATGTGAGGGTTATGTTCCAGGGTCAGCGTGTAAAGACAAAACCCCATATACCTAAAACTCCCTTGAAGTCAAACATACACTGTCTTTTTAAGAACGAAAAGCACAGTAAGACCTGAGGGAATAGCAGCTTCATTCTCCCATTTCAGGGCATGGACAGAGTAAATGGAATGGAAACTACAATTGCCTGTACTACGTAAACTGCTGTTTTTCTCTGTCTTTTTGGGGGGCGGTGGGGAAGCATGTATACTTGAATTTGCTAGAGTCAGTTGTGTGTAAGTTGCAGATTGTATTTTAGGCCTGATCTACTTGCCTGGGCAAAATATAAACCTAATAATGCTACATATTTCTAGGAAAGTATATTGGTGTGGTGCAATTATTTAAAATCTAATGTAAATTCAGGCAATCCATTAGATAAGTGTTTCTTAGGTAATACAAACCAAACATGACTTTGAAGTTATTTTGTTTCTACAGACATGCTGGCCCTTAATGAGTCTTTCTGAATACAATTATAAGAATACTGTGTCATGACAAGCCATATGTTTTGAGGGGAAACCATTATCCTGACCCATACTGCTGTAGAGCAATGGCTTCCATTCAAGCTTTAGGAACACTTTTCCACCGCCACTTGTCTGCCAAGGAATGCTGTGTATTGCTGAGGATTCTGGGAAGTGTTCTACATAGCACGCAATGTTAAAATCATGTAGGTTAGGCATGCAGGATATTCTTCAGCACACCACAGATGAAAATGGGTTCATACTTGTGTACCAAGAACCACTACCTGAGCCCCCGTCCCTCCCTGAGTGCATCAATGTACTACATCCATTGAAGGCCTGATCCAAAGGACCTTATTGCTGGCAGTACATGTGTACCGCTGGCTAAAAGTGTCGGGAGCGTGCTGTAAAGCACGTTTGCGACACCATGGGAGGAGGGAGTGCTGGTGCTGGGCCAGAGCTAGTGAGTGCCCCAGCCTCAGTGCCAAAAGGACAGGCCACTGATGCTCCAGCAGCACTGACAACCAGTAAGTGTTTTTGGGGTGGGGGCGGGACAGGGAGCGAGCAGAACTGGGGAGGACTGGGCCCACACGGGGGTGGGATGCAGCGGTGGCTTCCACCACCAAATCAATGTCCCACCTTGGGCCGGGCAGCCCAACATAGCGCTGCTCCATAGTGCTACACCAGCAAAATAGCTGGTGAAGACCCGAAGAGTCCCACTGTAGAGACTGGGACTTTCCCCAGGGGAAGGAGACAAATGCCCCCTTTCCCTGAGGAGACCCTGGTGGCTGCTGTGGATCCTGCAGAATGCAGCCATTTTACAGCTCCCAAGGAACCCGGGTAGTTCAGGATTGAGCTGTTATTCTGCAACAGCCTGTGCTGGCAAACTTTTGAAGAAAGTGTGTTAAGTAAACAGACCAGAACAGTTTCCATTAAAAAAAAAAACCACCACACATGAACCATTATGTTAAACAGAATGTTTAATCTCGCAATGAATCTGAATCTGTTTATTATAGAACAGCTGCAGTTCAAACACATTCAGCAACATTACAGAATGTAGGGATGGAAGGGACACAAGTGGGCTTTAGCGCATGCATGCACACAGACTAATACACTTTTCAAAAATGCATCTCCAGAACATCCCCAGAAGGCCAAGTAGGGAACAAAAAAAAGGGAGAAATGATTTTTGGGGGGGCGGGGCCCGAGTTACCAGACAGATATCGTATGGTAGGTTGCCAACTCTGACTAAAGTTCTGACTGAAGGATTCCTTTACCGCCCCCGCCCCCCCAAAATGATGCAATGTTAGAAATTGTTTGAGGCTGGAAGGACAAATACTGAAGCTGAAGCTCAAATCCTTTGGCCTCTTCATGAGAAGAGAGACTCTTTAGAAAAGACCTTCATGCTGGGAAAGATTGAAGGCAAAAGGAGAAGGGGGCGGCAGAGGATGAGATGGTTAGACAGTGTCACCGAAGCAATGAGCATGACATTGGGTGAACTACGGAAGCTAGTGGAGGACAGGGAGGCCTGGTGTGCTGTGGTCCATGGGGTCGCAAAGAGTCAGACACAACTTAGCGACTGAAGAACAACAACTGTTGAAGTCTCCAGGCTTGCTTTCAGTAATTACCTGGATATTGATCTGGAGTTTTCTGGAATTGACATCAATCTGGAAGAGTTGGCAACACAAGTTGTAGGGCATCATCATTGCACCATGTGAATTGAAAGTGAAACAAAAGCACATATCTCCTGCTCCCTTGCAGCTTTGCACTGCAGGAAGTCCGTGGTAACTGTCTTCCAGGAAGGTTTCTCACTATTACCAATCTTATTGAGAACATTTTCCTGAAACAGTTTTTAAAGCCGTTTTGGAGCTCATATCTTAGGCTGTTAGCTGCTGCCTCTCTTTTCTTCCTCCACCCCCCCCCCCCAATTTTGTCTTTTCAGAAAGCACATGAACAAACATCCTCCAGCTTGTCTATCAATCAAGGGGCATAAGCATGGTCAAGTAAATTAGTCCAATAGCATAAACATGCTTAGTTCCATGATGAAATCCAAACATTGTGTATTATGTTCCTTAATTATTCCTATATTAGTGGGTGTGAATTGCAAACATGCAATAAGGAGAATAAGACACAGGAGCACTGTTCAAATGTTATGCTGTATATGGATTTCCCTGTGTGCTGTGCAGATCAAACTATGTGCACTGTACACAGATTGAAACTGCATTTAATGGACTTTGTGCAAAACTGTACACAAGTATATCCAGGTACAGTTTTGTGAAGGAACAGCCCAAAAAACAAACAAAACACATACCACAGTGAAAGTCTTCTGAACTAGGAGGACCTGGTTAAATAATTTTCTCCCATGCTGGAAGGCTAACAGGACAAGAGAGCCTCTCTTATTGTATGGCAATTTACCCAAAACATCAGGTAAGCCACAGGAGAATGTGGCTGAACTCCTTAAGTGCTGCAACGTTCCAGAAGAGGAGGTAACCAAGGTTTGCACAGAGAAATATAACATTTAAAATTTATATCCCATATTTCCCATGCCAAAGCACATGCCCAAGGCAGCTCACAAAGCTCCATAAAACAGCAAATGTATGATATACAAAATAACCGAAATTTTAAATAAAAACAATTCAAAGAGATTAAAAACAATTGGAGGGACAGCTATCCAGATTGGCAGCGCAATCCTATACCTCCTTGCGTCAGTGCTAAGATCTTGCGCTGGTCTAATTCTATCGCAAACGTGCCTTCAAGTGCGTCTGTGTCGGCGCTGTGGCACTGGACTGGCACAAGCAGCAGTGGCGGCACTCAGGCGCCACCGCAACAGTCGACAGCACCAGCCATGTGCCAGTCAAGCGTTGGTGTCACTCGGTCAGCGCAGGGCCGCCATGATGGCGTTCCAGAAGTGTTCTGGGGGCATAACTGGGCAGCGCAGTGGGCAGAAACTGCGGTTGTGAGGCAGGATCGCCGTAGTGCCGTATCCTAATGCCCGTTCCTGGCCAGGGCAGCCCCAATTCGGGCCACTCTGTGCACGCTCCTCTGCGCCAGCAAAACAGCAGGCGCAGATCCGAGCAGGCCCATGGGGGCGACTGGGGCTTACACGAGTGCAAGGGGAAAACCGCCCCTTGTCCTGGACGTTGCTGCTGCTGCCTCCTAATGGGCTTTAGGATACAGCCCTGCTATGTTGACCTTACTAGGCTGGCATAGTATAGGATTACGCTCTGGAGCAGGCAGCAAAATAAAACACCACACACAGAGGCACAGACACCAATGCATCACCCAGACACCAGACAGAAATATTTGGAATCTTTGCCAAAGAACCACAAGAAGAATTCTTAATTCCTCAGGTAGGGAATTCCATACTTGTGGCACCATTACAGAGCAGGTTCACCTGTGCATCACCGCCCCTCTTAACTTGGGACAGGAGCAGCACTTGCAGAATAGTCTCTGAAGATGACCTAAGAGGGTGGGCCAGAATAGATAACCTGGTCCCAAACCACGAAGGGCTTTAAGGTCAATACCAGCACCTTTAATTGGACCTGGAAATGAATGGGCAGCCAAATTAGGCATCAAGGCAGTAGTCTAACAGAATCAAACCACCTGGCTCCAGTTTTACAGCTTCCAAATCATCTTCAAGGACAGTCCCACGTAGAGTGTGTTACAGCAGCAGTTGTCAAACCTCTTAGCACTGGGACTCACTTTTTAAAATGACACGCTTGGGACCCACCTAACTTTATAAGAATTTTTAAAAGGTGTTCTAGAAATATTTTTACTTACTTACAAGTAATATTTTCTTTATTTGCAAAAAACCTGTGATCCATTTCTCATAGTGAGGCAGTCCTAATTAATAGCCTTAAGGCTTGAGGGGCTTAGTTATGTGACCTAGCCTTCATTTGCCCCTATTACCTGTCACTGATGGAACTGGAGGGGGAACCCTGAAAAAAAGACACTAGGGGCCAAATCCTATCCAACTTTCCAGTGCTGAGGTAGCTGTGCCAATGGGATGTGCACTGCATTCTGCAGTGTGGAGGCAATCTTGGAGGTTTCCGCAAGGTAAGCAAATGTTTGTTCACTTACCTTGGGGCTGCACAGTGGCTGCATCGGTGCTGGAAAGTTGGATAGGATTGGGCCCTCAAATATTTATCGGCCATGATTTACACAAGCTTGCAAACTGCAGGAGCTCAACTATTTGTAGGGCAGTTAGCAGCTATCTGATTTTTGAATAGCCTCAGGGCTTGAGGCAATTAGTCATCTGATCGTATCCGACCCACCAGAAAACAGGTTAGGATCCACCAAGAGTGTCCCGACCCACAGTTTGAGAAATGCTGTGTTACAATAACCCAGTCTTGAAGTAACTAAGGCATGGACCACCATGGTCAGCTCTGATAGATTAAAATACAGCTGCAGCTAATGCATCAACTGAAGCTGAGCAAAACCACCCCGATCACAGCTGCCACCTGGGTCTCCAGGGAGAGCTGTGAGCACTTCCAAATTGCATACCCATTCCTGTAGGGGAGTGCAACTCCATTCAGAGTGTGTAGATGAATCAGTACCTGCTTCAAGGATTTGCTGACCAAAAGGACGTTCATCTTTTCTGGACCAATGCCAATAAACCATCATTCATGTCATTTTCCCCCCACCAAAAGTGCCCGAGCAGTGTGAATCCATTAGGATATCTGCTATAGGTTCAGGAAGTTGCCATCTGTGCAATATGAATCTGAAAAGCAATTCATTTCAGTTCTAGGCAATGCCTAGCCTTGGTAAGTGCTGATATTTAATGGATAAAAAAAGAAAAGACTATGGGTTTGTTGAAGAGTCTTGGTGGCTCTCAAATGGATATTTATCAATCTGCCATAGCAAGCATCTCTACTTTTTTTTCATACAAGAACCTGTTTCTGACACACCAGCAAATTTATACTGAAGTATTGTCCTTATTCTCTCTCTCTCTCTCTCTCTCTCTCTGCTTGCTAGTTAGTGTGTCAATCTCCCCTACTTGGGAGACAAAGCACTTCAGCCAGGTGCTTGAAAAGGTAGTGCTAGTTTCAGATCACCCAGTGGCCGCAGTAGCACAACTTAACAGAACCGTATTTGGGGAAAGTCAAGGCTGACATATCTGGGTTGAATTCATTGGTTTGTAAAAAAAAAAAAAACCACAGATGCCAATATAAAATACAAGCGTTAAAAGCACTTTCACACCACTGTGAGCTCCCTTTACTATTACAGTCATCTCCCACTTGAGACAACTTCCACAGCTTCTTATTCTATAGGCCCAAAATGCTCTTGCACCTCTGCAGGCTGGAGGAGGGAAATAAAACCTCTCTAATTTAGTTTACCTTTATCTAGAAAACAAAACAGACAGTTACTGGTCCTTTTCCTTTCCTGAAAGCCTTTCAGCTACAAGCATACCTACAAGAAGGGGTTTCTTGCCTCGCCTTAGATTCAACAGGTCCCAATACCAGAAAGTCAACGACACACTTACAAAGTAACTCTATATACTTCAGGGGTCAGATGCAATTGCTAAGTGCAATTTGTGCTGTCAAGCGGGGATGATTGGAAGCAGGAGCAATGTCCCTGACATTCCAGGCATTCCCATTAAGGGCCTGCACCTTGCCCAGGGGCACAACTGTTCCATGGAAGCAGATTAGGTGCCTTGGAAAAAATTTTTTTGCAGAGCTTT
This sequence comes from Lerista edwardsae, assembly GCA_029204185.1. Classification (NCBI taxonomy): domain Eukaryota; kingdom Metazoa; phylum Chordata; class Lepidosauria; order Squamata; family Scincidae; genus Lerista; species Lerista edwardsae. The sequence goes on from JAJKFI010000003.1 coordinate 21,937,486, forward strand.
GACTCCTCTGGATGGAAACCCTCACTTGTGCAATTTTCACAACTGATAAAGATCTTTGAGATCAGGCAGAAGTAAACATGAAATACTAACAAAGGGAGCTGTGACTGTGCTTTAGCTGTCTAAAAGTTTAATTTATTTATACCGATGGCCTGCCAAACCTTCAACTGGTAATATATCCTTCTCTCATTTATCCTCCCTATCGCCATGAATAAGTAATATCCTTCCAATTAGAAACTGGAACAAGTCAAGTCAACTTTCATAATGGTTTTTCATCCAACACTATGTCAATTTTATGGAGTCCACTTGCATTTCTAGCATTATTACTTTTCCTTTAAAATGCACGCATTTAAAGAGGGAAAGGCAATGCTGGAATACTCTGAAAGAGATACTGCCACTGCCGTGGTTTTTGAATTGCAGCAGCTGATTGCTGAAGGACACAAAGAGTTGTAGTAGGCTACTTCGGAATGCTAGATGCAGGGGAGTGGCAACAAGATGCAGGCAAACTGTTGTCTCGTGTGCTCCCTAAGGCATTGGGTGGCCCGCTGTGAGATACAGGAAGCTGGACTAGATGGGCCTGATCCAGCAGGGCTCTTATGTTGCCAAAGAAGTAAGCGACACAGATCAAATCCCTCATATAGGAAGTCTTTTTTGGGTTGCTTTTTAGGAGATATTTTCAACTTGGATATAGATACCAGATAAAGGCTTGCTTATAGTCACTCTGTTACCTATGCTATTTAGTAGCTAGCTGTGAAGATAAGTCAATCAATGCCTACAGGGAGGACTAAAATATTAAAGGATATTAAATATTAGTCCATAGTAATAGAATTACAAACCTGCTTTTAACAAAGTGCAATTCATCAAGCCGGTGGGCCAAAAATCCACAGGGTTTTACAACCTGCTGCACTGTTTATGTAGTATATGCTACTTAGTGCCTCAGCAAAAAAACTATACATAGGCAGAATCACCAGACTGTTAACATATTTGTGGACATAAAAGAAATGTGAGTAACTGCTGCATGTGGGCATGTTTTCTGAATACAGTCAAGGATCCCCATGTCTTCACACTTTGGGTATGGAAAGACACGGTACAATGACAAGTTGCTACTATGTTAAGAAACATAAAGAATGCTGAGATTACATAGTATTGCCCCTGTACAGTAAGTCTAAATGAGAACATAGATTAGATTACCCTGATAAGATGTTCTTTATGTAGTGGTGAGCCTAAGATAGAACTGAGCCTCAGATATCTTTCCTCTGATTTTTGATTAGCTTTCCTAAAATTGGTAGAAACTGGTCTTCCTATATGATCTTATCTTTCAAAGTGGTTTTCCAAGCAGTGCAGAAATGTTAGGTTCCAGTAACTATGGGACTAATTTTCCCTTACACCATTTACTTTGAACACTGCCCAGCCTGATGAACTTTTGGCTTATAGGCAAGATAAAAGCAGATTATACAAAGCTCTAATTCTGGTTTCTTTGGAGATAGCAGATAGCTAGAGGTTTTTTTTTGTCATTTGCATTTCACTTTCACAGGTTGTTTGGTAAGAGTTTTATTCTGGTTATTTAAAAAGCATTCTTATTGCTAGTATTATTTTCTTATTTTTGCAATATATGTAACCAACAATGGATAACAAAACAAGTAACAGAAAAGGTAAATAACATGACTATCATACAGTACATATTAGATTATGATTAGACTATGACACGACTAAACTATTGTGTGGATTGTTTTAATGTATTTTTAAACACATTTATTGGCACACTTAATGACATTTACATTATCAATTTTTATTACTGAGTATTTTATAAGGGGGTACTTTAAGGAATTTCAATGTTCCTGTGAGTTGCTACATTTAATTGTCATTGTACAATTTTTTTTTTAAAAGCTTGTAATGCTGTAAGAATTTTCAGGATCCCATCACCTGTTATTTTTCTATTGGGTTTTTCCCCCTGTTGGCAACAGTTAGATAATTCTGTTAAATGCTTGATAACCGTTTTAAATGGTTTTATTTTTAGTGCTCTTGCTTTAGAATGGCTAATGCTGAAATGTACCAAGTTAATGAAAACATCTTGTTAATAATGTCCGCCTTATTGAATCTATGTGGAATTGTATGTCTGGGGGGTGCTGCTGTTCCCTTGTTTTCCCAGCTGGGACTTGAACAAGGTCTATAGACCAGTTCAAGGATGTCAAACAGAGGGCCTGCTGGTTGGATGTGGCTCCCAGAAGCTCTTTATCCAGCCCGTTATCATTGGCTCTCCCAAGCACCCTTAGCTGCTGAACTGTGAAATGATGCCTCACCAAAAGCAGCTGAAAAGTGCCCACACTCCATATCTTGAAAATCTGATCAGGATTTGCATATGGTCTCTTTTGTCATTTGCAGCTGATGTGTTCCTACTTGGGAACAAAGTGCTTTTTCCTGGGTATCATCTACTTAATGACATCACTTCCTGCTTAATGTCACTTCCCGCCCTTTACGGGCTCTATTTGGCCCACTATATGAAATGAGCGACATCCCTGGACTAGTACTTTTGTGGAGAGTCACTCACAGTGAATGGGAAAAGGGTATTATTATCCTCTCCAGGCTCCAGCAGCTTGGAATATCTCCAGTTCAGCCGTAGTCCAATTATTAATCTAGATCAATAGTTTCCAAACTTTTTAGCACTATGACCCACTTTTTAAACCAGGACCCCACCAACTTCACTGACAAAAATTTTAGTGGTATTTTTATTTATTAATAATAAATAATTGTGATACTGTAATGTGCTCCCAAGACTGCAAAGACCTTACCTATAATGTGTATGCGTAGACATTTGCTAGACTCTTCCCAGAGATGGAGTTAAAGGACTGTTCCCTCAAACCTTTACAGTCCTTCCATGGTACCCAGCAAGCTGAACTGGAAAGCAAGATGTGCAGTTAGGGACTTCTGCGCCAGAAAAAAAGGCTAAAACTGAGTTCACATGTGATCTAGATTAGATTACCCTGATAAGATGTTCCCTGATTCACAGTCAGGGGCTCAAGTCAGGCAGTTTACAGGACTCTTCTCAAAAAGGAAACAAATGCAAATGCTTGCAGAAAGCAAGAGAGGGGTCTTCCCATCCGAATTGCCTGCTGCTGTGATTTTCTTCTGTAAACTGACAAAGGTGCTTGCAAAATGGTTTAAAAAACAATGTTTCAAAACATTTTTTACAACCCATGACAAATTGGTTCAGGACTCAGTCCTGACTCACAATTTAGGAAAAACTGATCTAGAAATTAGTATCTAAAAAGGAGTCATTTTTTTATAGTTGGCAAGTTATGACTAGGGTTATCCATGTTCTGGATCATAGTGGTGGTGTCTGTATTCCGAGAGACCAGTCTTCCAGACAGGAGTAAGTAGACAATGTCATTACTGAGGTCAAAAGATTTCAGGGTTAATGGCGTCATTGTGTCTTAAGCTGTCAGTCTGGCAGAGGATTCATGGTTCAAACATTCCCTGGCTGGCTCTCTTTCCCAAGATGTATTTTTTTTTCTTCATTTTGTTCTTGCATGGTATGTCCCAGTTTGACCTCAAAATATTAGGGGTCCATTGACTTTCCCTGTTTAAGACTGTCCATGAGGAAAAAGAGATAATGCACGATTATGTTTTAAAAAGAATAAAACTACTGTATAAAACTACTTGATCTTACTTTAGTATCCAGTGCACCCTGGAGCATGTTATTTTGCTTGAACACAAACTTCACACACTTGTGTTGTCCAGAGTCTCAGTAAAACAATGTGACTGCTGAACAAGGAATTGTAGACTCAGAAAGGAGAAGCCATAAACTATTTTCAGACTTGCTGTTCTCCTACTTAATAGCAGATATGAGCTGTGAAAAAAGCCCACTATCCTTATCTATTCACCGAAAATCCTCGGACACTACCTTGAACACCAGGATCCAGGTACAATGCAGCATGCTAATCCAAAATTGTTCAGTTCAGCTGAGCCAATAACCAGGTTTTGTTTCCAATTTCAATAAAGTATCTACTAAGATGTTGTATGGGATAGGACAATATAGAAGACTGGTGGCTGTTAACTAAGAGCCCAACCAGTTCACACTTATATGATCTCCAAATTCCATGGTACTCACAGAAACCACAGCAGCCCCTGAAACAATTATTTCATGCAAGGCTATAGTTCACACAAACAGCACATTGTTGCAGCTCATCTGTCACTTTGCTGGCAACCTCATACATTTCCATGGCAGCACCTGTGAGAATTAAGCATCAAATCAGTGGAATTTTTTAGAGAGCCCCATTCCTTGACTGACAGCACAATCCCAACTATTGCTAGTGCCGGTGCAAACATACTGTAAAGCAGGTTTGCGATAACCAGTGATGACATCCGGGCGCGCCAGGAACCGGAACGCCCGGATGATTGACAGCCCTCTGCCCCTATGGCGGAGGGCTGCCACGCCTCCCTAAGCCTCACAGCGCCCGAATCGCTCCATTTCAGAGTGATTCAGGACACGAGGGAGGGTGGGAGGGCCCAGGAACAGCTCGTCCGTCCTCCGGAGAGGCGGCACGGCCCAGGCCCGTCCGCAGAACTAGTGGAACGGCGTACCAGGCCATTCTGCCTGGATGACGCCTCTGGCGATAACCCACGTGTGCTGGTGGGAAGACATATGCCATTCCACTGGTGTATCCCCACTATCTTTTAAAATATCCATTCAAAAGAATGAGCAATTTTGATGTATTGGTAGAATCCCAAGGATAGTAGTATTTCAAGTTTAACGGTTGAGTTTGAAAAGCAAAATGCTCAATTGAATGTATACAATTATACACTGCCAGCTATAAAATTATTTTAATACTTTTAATATTTTAAAAGTATTTAGATCCTTTTTTTAAACACAATGAGAAAGCTCAATATATTCTTAATATATTAAATAAGGGATTTAAATAAGGGATTTTGCACAGCAGCAACTTGAAGAAGCAACTCCAGATTTGTCCTCCACTGATCCATGTAGGTATCCATTTTATATGCATATTCATCATCTATTAAAAGAATATGAGATTCGCAAGAAATTGCAGCACCATTTATTCTTGCAGTCTAGCTGATAATGGAAGACATAGCTTAATTTGAAATGCTGACAGGCATCAGTCCATTTTAATTAATGTCTTCAGCAAAACCTTCAGAATGTCCTGGGGGCCAACCCTATCAACTTCCAAAAAAACTTGGTTGTTCCAATGGGAACAAACATTCCCTTACCTTTAGGAGGCTTCCATGACTTCCCCCTCCCATCGTATGATGCAGTGCAGACCCAACTGGCAAGCATGCATCAGCGCTGAAAGCTAGACAGAATTGGGCCCTCAGACAGAATTACTGGATACGACTGGAGTGGTCCACGATGAAAACAGAATTCAGAAAAAACAAAACCTGATGAATCTAACACAAAGCAGACCTATCATTGTGACTACTGAATAGAGATAGCAACTACACTGGATATGTGTAGTCTGATTAGTTAACAACACATTTGAACTTTCAATACATGTTGTCAGAAATAAGGGATATCCTTAGTATAGCATGGAACTATTCCTTCGATAGCACTAGTAAGAGACTACTGGCAGGCATTTTAGTACCACAGCAGGAGTTCACCATTACTAAAATAGAAAGAGGAATCACTCACTGGAACTGACATTTCAATGAAATGAAACTGAACTCATATAGTGATGTCCCATATTGCACAAGGAATGGGGTCAGCTGCACAAGCTTCTGAATACTGGAAGAGCATGACTCAACAACATGCACACATGACACAATTCTGATTGTTGCAAGATTCCATCATGCATAGGAAACCAAGCTAGGATATGTCAAGCAGCTCCATTTAACATCTGATTCCACAGTACCATACAAATTCAGAACTGGTGCTGAGAACTTACACAATAGATTTCTTAAACTCTATGTGGGGGAGTTTTTGAACATTTTAAGCAGCTATTAGGATTTTTCTTGGTTTAATTTCTCTGATTGCTTTTTAAAACAAAACCTACCATATCAAATGCACAATTTTGGATTTCTTTTCTTAAAGGATTAAACATTTAGACAGAAATGAAATCGTAACGTTTTGTTACCAGGGAAATGACAATATGAAAGAGTGGTGTTCATAGAGGGGACAAAATGCTAAGTATTGTAGGAGCCTGACTCCTGAGTAACTTGCTTCCGTCCTCCATCCCCAGAGCCATTTGCTGCTTGGAGGGCAAAGCCTCTGAGCCAGCTGTCCAAACCACAAATGGCTCTGGAGGTGAGAGGGATAGCCCATGTGACAGAGGAGCTCAGGCCGCTGCAACACTTAGCATTTTACCCCCTCTGCAGGAATGCCACTGGTCTAAAATGTAGTTAGATACATGCCATACATTATGAAAACAGACAATTACTACATTTATTAGTTTGCAAAAAATCATAATTCCTTCATACGCATCAGTTTCATGGAATTTAGCTCCAACATCAGCTACAAATGTTGGCTTCTCTGTAGAAGTCTTATAAGATGGAAGCAGGTCCTACAACCTTTCACATGAATTCACAGGCCTAAGTAATTGCATATAGTAGTAAACCTTTCAGCACCGCGACACACTTTTTAGAATGACAATCTTTCTGGAACCCACCAGAAGTGATGTCATGGCCAGAAGTGTCGTCATTGTGATACTAGAGCCTGCTGCTTTCCTGAGAATGCAGCGATAAGTTGGGTCATTTCTCAGCCATTTTCCAATTGCAAAAAGAATCTGAACAAAAAAAGCCTATTTACAACCTTGACACAAGCAAAACAACCACACAGCCCTCCCCCTTTCTAGCATCCCATCTTTTCATATTTTCAATATGGCTGCTCTAGGTGCTTCTGAAATTGGGTGTCACGACGCACAGTTTGGGAACCACTGGCATATTGCATTAAAAAGGAACAGATACAATGCAACTTTTAGAAACAAGAATATGGTAAAGCAGTCTTATTTTTAAACACAAAAACCAGACTAACCTTGACATAAGAAAAATATTTCCAATGATTTATTACTTTGCCAAGGCTACAAAGAAGCTTGGTTTGGCAAACAAGAGTACCTCCCACCGATACCTCATGAACAAGTTTTATACTCCGCCATTGTTTAAAGCTCTGGAGGACCAGCTCTGGCCTGGAAAATCTGCTCTGAAAGCCTGCTGTGTTCATTGTACAACCTTCACACTATGTCATACTGTAAAATTGTGTTGAGACACAGAAGTTCTTTACTTGGCATATAGTGAAAATTTAGAGAGACTTAGGCAATGGAATTTTAGTTTAGATACAAAAATGACTAAGGGAAAGACATGATAAAGTTTTATAAAACTTAGGAACCAAATAAACATGACTACACAGAGATTGTTCTTCAGTCCTAGTATTTTTGAGAGAGAACATTCAGTTAAAATGATTGACCATCAGTTCAGAGTAGACAGAAGGAACATCTTCATACAGATGAATGCCACCAATAAATCAGAAAAAGGTATTGGCCTGACTAGAATTTTTGTGGTTTCGAGTTAATTTGCCAAGAGGGGAAATTAACTTTTAAATTGTATACCTTAGGGTTAAAGGTCTCCAAAAAGGTGGATTGAGACCCAGAAGGACATCAGAGCCCAACATTAGGGGGATTCCAACAGTACAGTTGCCAATGCCGCCACCACTGTAGTTTTTGACTTGAGTTCGCACAGGTTGAACAGCAGCCAGGCTGGGGGTTCTTACTTGTAATAAAAGGCACCACAAACTCTGTCTTCAGTGGACCCCTTCAGTCTCTCATCCATTTGATTGCATTCTTTTGCTATGGCAGTCTGCCTTGTCTGCCATTCTTTTTTCCCCGTCCTTCCCTTTTTCAGAACTACATGCACACTATTGTAACAACAGTCTATGTCCTCCTTTCAACGGGCTGGAAAGAAAGCAGGACAATACTGGAGTAGCACTCACAGATTAGCTGCCACCAGGCAGGAAAAGAAAACAAATCATGGCTGCTCACCTGCCCACTCATCTGGTCTGCTGGGTTCTTGAAAACGGGTTCCACATTGCAGGTTGAGGTTTAAAGATGGGTTCCAGCTCTTGTCAAACAGAAGGCCACTGCCTTAGGTGAACACACATACCTTGTGCTAAACTCTGGCCCCACCAAGATAGCTGGGCCCTGCCCTTTGATGCTGCAATCAGAACTTAAATGAGGTCTACCTCTACTCAACTTAGGAACCAGAGTATTTCATTTCAAGAGCCAGCACACAGTGCCATAATTAACTGCCCTGCTTCGTGTTAGTTGCCTTCTAGTGTGCAGGCTGGTTGACTTCACCTTTTACTATGTTATGCAAGAAGCAAGTAATGAGCAGCAGTGGGGCACATGGATGTCTCCCTAGATGAGTGGATGAGTGGACACCTGGAATCTCAGGTGTCGGCGGTGGCCAGGGGAGCCTTTGCTCAGCTTCGGCTGATCCGCCAGCTGCGACCGTACCTGAGCTGCGCGGACCTGGCCACAGTGACCCATGCCCTAGTGACATCCAGATTAGACTATTGCAATGTGCTCTACGTGGGGCTGCCTTTGAAGACGGTCCGGAAACTACAACTAGTACAGAATGCGGCGGCTCGGGTGGTTGCTGGGGCACGTCGGTTTGACTCTGTCGAGCCACTGCTTCGGCGACTACACTGGCTGCCGGTTCTGTTCCGGGCCAGATTCAAAGTGCTGGTTTTGACCTTTAAAGCCCTTTACGGCTCGGGCCCAGGGTATTTGAGGGACTGCCTCCTCCCATATAATCCTACCCGTACTCTGAGGTCATCTGGAGGGGCCCTTTTGACTGTGCCGCCACTAGGAGAGGTGAGAGGGGTGGCGGCCAGATATAGGGCCTTCTCGGTGATGGCACCCCAACTTTGGAATACCCTCCCCTTAGAGCTAAGAACTGCTCCCTCTTTGGCGGTATTTCAGCGGGGGCTGAAGACCTTTTTATTTCAGCAGGCTTTAGTTGCTGACAGGCTGGCTGGTTTTTGTATTCTTTTTAGATTTCTATACTTTTTATGTCCATGGGATGATTATTGTATTTTTTATATTGTTTTTTTATATTGTTTTTAATTACTGTTTTTAATTCTGTTGTTTTTATTTGTTTTAACCTGTTTTTTGTAATGCCGCCTTGAGTGCCTTCGGGCGGAAAGGCGGGGTAAAAATTCAATTAATAATAATAATAATAATAATAATAATAATAATAATAATAATAATAAGTGAAACCATGAATGCCAGATCAGTGGAGACAGAGCCCACCTTGTATTTGTGTGTTTACAGAACTATGGGAAACTGATTGAGTCCAGTTAGTGAAATCTTACAAATAGCAAAGGAATTTTCTTTAAAAAATAAAATAAAAAAAAATTCCTATTTGGCTTTACATCCACCATATTAAAAACATGAATCTTGTCCTAAGGGGCATTTCATGAGCTTCTGCAACAATCTGATTGTTAAGTGCTCCGTGGGTGGCCATGAGCATGATCTACAAAGGCTAGGCAAAGGTATTACAACAGCAAGGCGTTACAATGGAGCACGACTTTCCTTTATTACTTCCCATTAGAGAATTAAAATCTGAGCCAGGCAGCTCTAACAAGTAGCAGCAGGAAACAGGAATCTGCAACTTTATCGAACAAACTAATGATTTATTGCTTGCACAGAGGAGCAATCGGTCAAAAGCTTTCCACAATTTTCCAGTTCAAAGTAATTAGTAAACTTTTTTAAAATTACATATTTTTTTCTGTTGACAAAAGATTTCTAGTGTCCTCCTCACATGGAAAAACAACAATTTGTTTATTTCTGAGCCCACACATAACGAGAAACAAACATCCATGCCCTAGAGAAAAGAATTTATTTTGTATAGTTATATTATGGAATTTGCACTATTAAACCTGTAGGGCAGCCCAATCCTAGACAGCAAATACTACGTGCAGAGGCTGCCGAGGGCACTGTAGGGTCTGCTCAGAATAAGGGAGCATTTGCTGCCGTCATCCCCACCCCAACATAGCCCAATCCTCCCCTCCCTTTGACCCGTACAGCCCACTCCCCACCTCCACCCCTGCACAGAGAATGCTTACTGGGAACAGCACTGCTGCAGTGCTGGCTGGTCCGTCACATGGCACTGAGGGTCAGCACCAACTGGCACAGCATTGCCCCCGCACCAGCACTCCGTCCTCACCAGTTGCCATAAATGTGCTTTACGGCACCTTTACAACACCCGGAGCTGGCAGTACACTCATACAACGGGCGATAGAGCCTTTAGGATCAGTCGCTAACTGGCATGGATCAGACACTATGGTGAATCATGGTGACCAAGCCAACAGTACCAGAGATGTAGTATAGTATGTTTAACTGCTCTTACAGAGGCAAAGAATCTCACAGTCAAAGGAGCAAGGATGAAGCAAAAAACCCACAGGGTACAGAGTCCACCTCATCCACTGCAGGCTTTGCCACTGAGCCAAGACCAGGAAGAAGGGAACCACGCAGCTAACAGGCAGTTTAGAAGTTCATTCGTTACAGTTCAGCATCTGTAACAAATGCTGCCGCTGCCATGGCACAATCCCAGCTAGCTTAACACAAAGTACTTTTTTAAAACACAAACAAGTGCACACATGGGAAAAGCAACTGTGTGCAGGAACTGAGTGTAATGGCTAAAGGCACGACTGCATAATTCAGCAGCAAGTAGGAAAATGGAGACACGGATATAGGTGCACAAAAATTTACTCAAATGCTCAAAAATCAACCAGGGAATTCAAACCAAGTCTAGCTGAATTAGTTTACCTGCACTTATCCTAGACTGGGGGGGGGAGCATTTTACTGCTTTCACATAATAATGGAACCCTAGGGGAAGCGGTTAGAAGGCAAGGAATGAAAGAGACGGGAGGGAGAGGTAAGACTCCTTCAACAAAGAGGGGGAAAGGAATAGAGTTTAGATGGGCTTCCCAGAGGAACCGCAGAAAAGGAAATGTTTTCAGGTGTCAAGGAGAAAGAAGAGAAAAGGAAAATGGGAAAGGAAAAGTGTTCAAGCCATTCCAGATGCAGGAAATGGTGGCAGACAGATAAAATGAACCAACAAACACATCAATGCAGACCTCCCAACAGATAGCAATATACAAGCAATCAACATTCACATCGTCCTCCAAATATGCAGATGCTATATACAACCTGTTACACAAGACAGCAGACCCATTCACTGGGGATATTGCTTACCCACTTGCTAAGCTTTTCATTTATCAAAAGGACATTCAAGTGGAGTTTTAAACTGTAAGACACCAGAAGAACCCTGAAGACTAGAAGTGTAGGTATTACATCTAATACACAAGAAGTAGGAAATTCAATCATGCAACAGCAGTGGCTAACTGTTGTGGGCTTACAAACATGTCACTTATCCTGCTCCAATGAAAACAGACTCAGTCTCACTTGCCTCCAATGAAAATAGCTTAACAAATATTTTTAAAGGTAGCTGTAATTAGAGAAGTCTCCATGTCCATCTAGGACAGTGATGGTGAACCTATGACACATGTGTCAGAGGTGGCATGCCACAATGTTTTGGGTGACGCACCAGAGTTTACCAACATCTGACAACTGAGGGCGCAATCCTAACCTGGAGTTAGGCCGGCACAGCTAGACCAACAAAGTTTGACTGGCACAAGGGACACCGTAATGTATGTTTGGACCACTGTCGGAGTCAGAGAAGCCACAGATGTGTGCATCCTCCCTGACTCCAAGAGTGATCCAAATGTGCTTTACAGTGGCCTTCGTGCCAGCCAAACTTTGCTGGCCTAACTCCAGGTTAGGATTGCGCTCTGAGTTTGCTTTACTTGTATTTCATTTTCATAATGATATTATTTGACATTTCTTTATATAATACATAGCACCACACATGACTGGACTGTATTTTTAAAAAATAATAATTAGGTAAAAAATGTTTCTACTTTGCTGGCAGGGGAGGTGACATGCCAGCAGAGCCAGTTAGGCATTTTCTGAATTTTTGACATGCGAAGCCCAAAAAAATCACTTATCGAGGAGATGACCACAAATAAATACATAGTAATCATTAGACTACACTACAGCCTTTGATCCAATATCTGGAATGTCTTTTATTTCTTTCCCCTTTTCTGGTTTTCAGCTCTGGGATTTTTCAGAAGCTTTCAAACGGGATATTTAGGATGCCCATCAATACCAATGCAAAAGGCCCAGAAAGAAAAAGAAAAAGGCTGAGACAGAGTAGTTGGTGGAAACATCAACCAATGTTTGTATCACAACTGCTATTAATCACCTGCCTATCAATAATTTACAATGCACTGAACTGCAACAGGGTTACGAAAGCTCTTTGCACAAAACATTTACTAGTCTAACTGGTAAGCAATTGCAGCTTTCAGAACTGTGAGGTACTTGTTTGTTGCAAAGTTTGTTGCAAAGTAAATCTATTCCTGGCTCTTTTCAGTCACAGTAATTACTGAGGCACCTTCATAACGTAATTGTGGTTTGCCAAAGCGGCCATTTATGATTATAACATTGGGAAATGCACATGCAGAAACTAGCAATATAGACATGTACATAGCCTCGCACTATACATCAAAAGTAAACAAGATCTAGTCTTGGACCAAAAGTGAATTTCAAGGGGACCAACTACTGCAGATTGGTTCCCAGGATCCTTTACAGAAGAATGATGAGTGGGTTTTGATGCAACTTGGAAGGCATTCCAGACATCTTAAAGAGTGCAGATTAGAGTACAGATCTGAAAGCCGATTAGTTATGCAATGACTATTCATTCCCAGTATGCACTTTCACTTTGGAAACTTAAAAACCTCCTATCAGTAGACCATGGGAAGTCAGGGGTGGGGGAAGAAATGACTGAAATCAGCCCTTCCCCTGCTGTCTATTACATATGCTAATTACATATGCTCAACAATTCAATTATATATGGTGCTAAATCTTTTGTTGAGTGCTTACGAACATCTCACTTGTCCTACTCCAATGAAAACAGACTTGGAGCCTCACTTACTGCCAATGAAAATACCCTCACACACAGGGAGAGACTGGAGCTTGTGGCAGCAACAGCTCAACCTTTGCTGTGATTGTGCAGGCACTGGGGTGGCTCCCTGAATGCCTTGAGGTGTGATGTCATCACATCACCACCATACTTCTAGGTCTGCCCCACCTCCAGCCTTGGACCTCACTGCACATCACTGCATCTTACCTATAGTTTCCTAACTTGGTGTTTTCTGAGAAAGTGATTATACTTAAAAGGTACCTGAACTGAAAAATAATTGACTGGCATGTTGGAAACAAAATGAGCATGCATCACTTCTAGGCTGCACTTAAAGTTACCCTTTCAAATGTTTCCATATGACAGCAATGGCTCTGGAACCATCGTGAAGAAATTCAAGTGGAAACTAGGCATCAGCATAATTTAGTTCAATCTGGAAACCCACAATGTGGTCTTCTAGCAGTACCAAAGAACAAAAATTTGTATGGAGTTCATAACGTCTTGTTTCTTTGATGCTTATGGTCTTGTGAAGTACTGGGAAAAAAACTGTAGCATCTTTATGGATATAGTGGAGTAAAATGATTATGAGCCAAATGGAAAAAAAATTCTGAACGAGACCAGGGCTAGTGGAGTTGGAGATTTCAATCTACCATTATATTTGAGAAGTCTCACCATTAATCAACAGCACTAATCAGAAACACACAACGTCATACAAGATTTAAAAGATAACTGGGATTAAGGAAGAGATGAGACTATTCATAACCTGCAATAATCTACGTAGGATCAAACTGAGTGCTTCTAATGACTGCATAGATGTAGATATGCTATTAGGCTCTTTATTTATTGATCAAAAAGCAAGCACCACACATTTACTAATAGCATAATTTAAAAATATATCTGAAAGGACAGACCACACCAAGTTCACTTCTGCTTTTGCAGTCTCAAGTTCAACAGAAACATCAGGGGTTCCTGATGAGTTCATCAACCTTGTCAAAAATGAGAATCAAAAATGATGTGTCTCAGTCTACACAGCGACTTGTTTTTGATCTTAAGCTGCAGAACTCCCCATGCAGACACCACTGCGGTATGGAGAGGTTTAATCCCCTGCTAACTGGGCAAGAGGCACTTTTTCAAATGGTGTTCCTCTTATATTTAGCAGGGGGAGAGTAACAGTCCTTCTTCATCCCAGCACAGTGTCTTTTTCTAGTGGCTGCTGGTGGTGGTTTTCTGCATTTTTTTTAGTTTGTGAGCCCTTTTGGGACAGGGAACCATTTAAATTTATTTTTTTGCCTGTAAACCGCTTTGTGAACTTTGTTGAAAAACAGTATATAAATACTGTCTGCTTGCTTTACTCTGCCATCTTGGTAAAAATCCTCCCCAATAGTTATTCAACTCTGAAAGTACCATTGTACCAAATAGCACGTTCAGGGTTAAATAACCACAATGAAAAGCCACTTCTTGGCAAAAACAGTGCGCGCGCGCGC
>JAJKFI010000003.1:21961484-21976515 GCA_029204185.1 Lerista edwardsae
CATTGCATCCAACTACCCTGATGCACCATTCAATTTCCATAATTGCATTGGATATGGTTTATCAGAATTATCCCCTTGTATGTGGCTTGAAATACTAGTACATTTGGTGTCATGTGGATTTCTGTGCAATTATGGAAAGCAGAATAGTTGAACACTTGTACACTTACTATGAGGTAGGCAGGGCGGGTCAAACTTGCATTCCAACTCAATGCTACATGCAAAAATGCAGACCTTCCCAATGGAACTTTCTGCCGAAAGAGTAGCAAGGTTACTTTGCCATGCAGACCAGGTCTACTCCACAATCTTACAGCTGAATCCTAGGCTGACCATGTGCTTGTGGCAGCAGCAGTAGCCAAACAGCTACTGCTGCATCCTACTGGAAGCTCTTCAGAGGAAGGGTTTGCCTCCTCCCCTGCGTAAGGGCACAGGGCTACCTGGGGGCTCCTTGTGTTTGCTATTTTACCAATCAAAGGAGAGTATCTCCATGTGAGGCTACACAGCCCGACAGGATCCTGTGGCAAAAGTTGCCACCAGTACCACCCCTGCTCTGCTCCTCCCCCTGCCCAGAATCCGTGCAATGCTGGTGGGCTCTACACCTACCAGCCACAAGAATCATGTTGCCACCTCTGGGTGGTGGGAAGAACTGTTGGGCTAGCATTGGCCCAGCACCGGCAGTACACTTGTACCACAGGTGCTAAGGCCCATAGGATTGGGCCCTTATTCACTGTATTAAAGATCCACCATTGCTTCCCTGGTTATACTCTGCTAACCTTTTGAGTCCTTTCAGGAAAGACCATTGATATAGTCCATGCATTACTAAAATCTGTCTTCATCTCTGCTGCCTGACTTTGATGTGAGCTTGGAGTGGGCATTGGTGTGAAATCAGAACACTGTTAAAGATGTGAAGAGAATATTTGACTTACCCTTGACTAACTATTACTAGCTAAATTGAGAGCTGCAGTTTTTGGAGCAAGCCTTCTAGAAAAAAAGACTGTGGCTCCCAGACAGGCTTGAGTGTCAGAAATGTACTATAGCCTTCAATCCACTGCTGAGAAGACTGAATTTAAATTATTCTAGGGTCTAAGGGCCAACTTGGGTTATTATGAGTCTGTTCTTTGCGCAGGCAAAAATAGCTACGCTTAAATTTCTTGTACTTGTACTGTTTTTGGAGAGTCTACATCTTGTACAGAACAAAACCTTACATTTGTTTATACTCTTTAGCTGCTCTTGTTTATACTTATTATGTCTGCTTGAAATTGGCAGAGAACCTAAAAAAAGGAAGACTGTCCCATAATTTGGTATTCTTGGCAAAAATTAATGGGATAAAAAACACTTTGGTCGTTTCTGCCTAAGTGCCTGTGCATTCTATTATGTCCCCATCTGTAATCATTTTCTTAATCAGGATGTCATTGTGTTCTTTAACTTACACTACAAAAAGGGAGGAAAACAATAAAGAAAAATAATTAACATTCTTGGCAGCTATAATTCCAACATATTTGCTCTAGCCGGAAGAGCGTGACTCGATCAGTGAGAAAACCATGTGGAGCTTAGTGTTTCGACTTGTTTTGATAAAGTGCCGATCTTCTTATAGATTAGCCTCTTGTGGAAGTCTATACCTAGCCGCTGCCTGCATAATGTTTTTTTTCTACACTTAGGCCATCTTTCCTATCCCAGTGAGAAAACCATGGTGGTTTACAACAAAACAAAAAACAAAGAAAACCATGAAATTTCAAGCCAAAATAATTAAAAAGCAGCACAAAATAATAATAAAAAGCTAACCTCAAAGCAGGATAAAAAATAAATCAATTGCAGGCCTGGTGGAATACCTCCCCCTCAGTATGTCAGCAGAGACAAATCAGTCTTGAGTTCTGCTAGGAATGGATTTCATAAGCTGGGTTTCTCAGCGGAAAAGGCCTTACTATAGTTTTCAATGACTTGCATCTCTAAAGGAGATGGACAGAGCAGAGTCATACCAGAAGAGGTGGTTCTTCAATTGTCCCAAATCATTAAGGGTTCTATAGGCCATCACCAACACCTTGAATTGTACTTGAAGTGTACAAGAAGCTAGTAAAGATGGAATAGTATGGTCACCATCCCAAGCTCCAGCCAAAAGCTTGGTGTCTACATTCTGTACCAATTGCAATTTTCAAACAAACAATCTTATAGGCTTCTAAAAATCTTGTTCAGTTGGAAAAGAACTCAAAATTACAGGGAGAATAATTGCAGTGAGAACAATGACAGGGGTAATTAATTGCTGTGTCAGATGTTTGCGTGTCTCCATGGCAGGCTACCAAGGAATCCACTTGTCCCCTCAGCCGATGCAATAGCATGTGTTGTTTCCAGCAGAGGAAGCAGAAAGAGAGGCTTGGATGAGGATTTCTTTCTCCTTATGCCTTGTACACCTCCAATTTTCCAACGGATCTCCTTGGATCTGTGCCAGCTCTTTAGAAAGGCCAAGGAGAAGGGGTGGTTGAGTTCCTCAATAGAAAGGATCCGGCACATGTTATCACTACGGATCTACCCCCTCTCTTGCCGCCTCCCTACTCAGGAAGTGTTTTAAAAGTATTCAGCTTTGAAGTTGTAGTAAATGAATACAAGCAATAATTATGCATAATTATGCATAATTATTCTACTGCCAAAATAATGCTAGATAGTTGTCCAAAGCTTTCAGCTAAAAAGTCACTCAAATGATGCCCACACAATTGGAGATTTGCCTTTACACAGATGACATGTTAACTATACTACAACCTTAAATACTTATAGAGTGCTTTATTCCAATGTAGTACCTTGGAATATGGATACAATGTCAGTATTTCTTCCTTAGTGGAAGACAACTACCTGAAGCTGAAAGAGGACTATAGCCCACTGGTAGAACATCTGCTTTCTATGTGGAAGGTTCCTGGTTCAATCCTCAGCATCTCTGAATAGGGTAGAGCAATGTTTCTTATTGTGGGTCAGGACTGACCAGGTGGGCCATTAGCCAAATTCAGGTGGGTCACATAGCACTAGTGCAGTCATCACTGAAAATATGGGAAGATGGAACAGTGGACAGGGTTGTAACACAGACACTGTGTCAAGGTTATAAATAGGCCTTTCCTCCTCCCAATCTCATTTACTTTATCACTGGAAAATGGTTGAGAAATAACTCCTCTCATTGCTGCATTCTGAGGAAAGCAGCAGGCCTCTGGCGCCAAAATGACATCACTTCTGGCCATGACATCACTTCTGTTGGGAGCCAGGCAGATTGTCATTTTAAAAAGTGAGTCCCGGTAAAATGTTTGAGAATCACTGGGGTAGAGAACCTGTCTGAAACCCTGGAAAGTTGTTGCCAGTCACCATTAGCAATACCGGGCTAGATGGACCAACAGTCTTGACACCATTTAGGAAGATTCCTAAGCATTTCAAAACTAGCATGAGTAGAGAAAGTTTTGGTTTTAAAGCCATAACTAGTAAGGTTTGCATAAGTCAAAAGTGAACTGCTTGCCTTAATTATTGTTTATGAATAGTCCTCTCAAATACAGTATTCACACACTACAGAAACACCATGAAGATTCAGCAACCACCAAGATCTTTAAATCAGGCATAGACAGAGATGGGAGACTTGGCTGACCCAACATTATTGTTCATTGCACAACAAAAATTAGCTGCTAGAATGGGCTGGTTTACCGCAGAAAACATATTCTCATAGAACCAAAAGGAAATGGTCAACCACTGTCAAGTTTCTTACATTACTAAAATAAAATTTTTGAAACTCTCAAATTGCAATATATCTCCTGTAGCAACTCCCTCATGCATTTGGCGGATTTGGAGATGAGAAATGAGTCTTTTGCCATTTACTTTATAATGAGCAATTCTTTTTCTTGGATACTATTATTAAGGGGTTTAATCTTACCATTCTCAGCGAGCACCCAAAACAACATCACAACAAAAACACAATTGAGAAACAAATAAGAACAGAAGATACAACAGAAAAATGCTGATAACACCCAGCTCTAACTCTGTGTGGTCATTTGATCTCAGGGAGTTCTGGACGCAGTGATGGATTGGATGTGAACAGACAAGTCGAAACTTGATCCAGACAAAACTGGAGGTCTTGTTAGTGCGTATGTGAGCTGATCATGGAGGGGAGATTAAACCCATGCTTGATAAGGTGGCGTAGTCTTTGAAAGAGCAGGTGTGTGGCTTGGGGGTCTCCCTGGATCTGGATTTCCTCTTGGAGGGACAGGCAACAGCTAGAACTTTGTCCATCTTCATCTGAAGCACAGATCTAACCACACCAATCCACATGTTTGGTCACCTCTTGTTTGGACTATTGCAAATGCACTTTCTGTGGGGCTACCCTTGAAGAGCATCCAGAGATTACAACTGGAGCAAAACATTTCTAAATATACAGTGGCAGAACAGGAATTAAAAGGCAAGGGGACAAGTGGAAGCTAGGTGAGTAAGCCAATGGGCATAAAGTGCTGCCAGGGCCCAGGGCATTCCACCTCACCTTGCTTCAAGGCTGGGACGGCCCTGTTAGATAGTGTCTGCAATGCTGCCAGCTGAATAAACCACTCCCAGCAGCATCCTATGCAACAATTTTATAGCAACATGTCCCAATGGACAGAGGGGATATGTTCTTGCAAAGTCAAGCACTATGAGAAACAGTACTATAGGCAGTGGTGGGATTCAGCCAGTTCTCACCTATTCTGCAGAACCGGTTGCTAATTTTAGGTTGGGAGAGGGAAGAAAAGCAGCAATGCAGATCTTTGCTGCAGCCGAACGCATTACAATATCATCTCCAACAACAGAACTTTAGGTATTGTTCAAACATTGTTAGGGTCACACTGAATAGCGACTCCAGTCATCCCATAGATCTCAGTTACTTTTTCCCCCCAGAAAGTATAAGCCAGTGTTTTACTGTAATTCTTTTACATTTTTGCCGAGGAAAATAGCTTTCTAGTCAGGTGTTATTATACACTGATAGATGTATACAAGAGCTTCTTTCTCTGCCAAGGACACAATGAATTAAAACTATTCCCTTTACTGAAATGCAACACTTACAAGAGACACAAGTACTCCACTAAACATGGAAACGTTCATCATGAGCTCAGAGCAAGAAGATTCTTGCCCCCCCCTCGGTGACTTCAGCAATCCTCCTTTTCCTCTGAAGACGAATGTATTTTTGAGAACTACATTCTTTACAGGATAGAGAAGCATAGGAGCGACCTCATGCTGTAGTTACTTTAAGTATTTTGCAGCTAAGAGTTCTCTTCTATCTGCATGCAAATCTTTTAAAAGAGCAAAACAGGGATGGCTGCTTGGTTGGAACTGGACTCTCTCATTTGTACAGAAGCCAAAAGGGCAGTAAGATAAATACAAGGGCTTCCCTTCCCTAGATTGTTGTCACTTCCAGAGTTAATTTTTCTTCCATTTTCGGTATTCAAGAAATATCAACAGCTAGAAGCCAAGAACAAAATGCCATCTGGAGCCAGTTCAGATTTTGTTGAAAGAAACCATTATGGGAGTGATTAAATGACACACACACACAAACCCAAAACAATGCAATGAAGTTAATCAAGGAACACAGTACTTTCCAACCAGTTTTCTTCCTTTTTTTCCCTAAAAAGTCTGTTAAAATAGGATGTCATTTCCTTAAACACACTACTTTCTGCACACTGATTTGTAAAGTTTAAGATGACTGATGCTAATTAAACAGCATGACAAGATGGAAAACAGATGTCTTTGAAATTGCTGAACAGCTTTTATTGGCATTTTTGCCCCCAAGTTCTCAAAACTAATTTTCAGGACATCTCTGCTGTTGGCCCACTTTGCCCAAGGTTCATGAGTTTTCAACAAATATTCCAGCTATCTAAGTGACACGGGGCCAGGCAGGGGGCACCATACCACCCAAGTAGGAATTCCTAGAACAAGTCCAAAGTCTAATTTGCAAGGTCAACATATGGTGCTTTTATAGCTAGCACACACAGCATGGGACATCAAGCAAAATCTGGTCTATAAATTGGTAGAATGCTTTGGGTCCACATAGTGCTGACCAAAACAGCTCAGGCAGGATATACGTGTCCATCCGCATGACTAACTATGCATGTCTAGTACAGTAACAAAAACCCACTTTTATCTGAATGCAGAATGTTTCTCTGCATTTAGAGAGGAGTGTGCTTTTGTAGAAGCCAGATTTTAACATCAATTGTCCAGGCCTAGGGTCTTAGTGAATTTTTGGCTGGGCAATTTGTGGGTTAGTCTTTACCATCTGTACTTTAGTAGCGTCTCTACATCAGCAGTCTCCAAACTGGAGATTGGTACACAATGAAAACACTGTCCCCTGGCTCAAATGGAGCTTACCGTTCTGTTGGGAAGCAGCTCCACATTGCCTCCAATCACGTCGCCAGCCAGTCACATCTGCCTGGAAATCTGGGTGCAAAGCCTGCTGTGGCAACAATGTGGAAGCGATTAGCCAGCGCCATGTTGGGGGATGATCAGAGGCAATGTGGAGCATTGGCATTCCACGGGGCAATGTTAAGCTCCGTTCATGCAGCAGAGAGGCATTCGCAGGTACAGGATCCAGCCTGTGAGCCGTAGTTTGGAGGTGCCTGCTCTACATCTTTGCCCCTGTGGTTTCAGCACTTTAGGGGCTATTTCAGTCCTTTGACAATGCCCTGTATAGTTAAGGGTGAAATATTAGGAAGAGCTGAACTTGATGAATGTGGTCGTAAAAATCTGTAGCAACAATCTTGCACTCTAAGTGTTCATCAGTAAACTTGACATGGATTTGATGTTTTTGACTTGAAGTAGAAAGGTACATGGTGAAGCAATCCTCAAGCCACTTCAAAACCTATCCAAACCGTTTCACACCAGACTTTCAAGGCTCTGTGAAGTGAATCACTGAAATGTCTGAAAACAAACTTGCAAGTGTGTTTAATAGCCAACTATTTGTCAAGTTAGCTTAAAGGCACATCTGTCTTCGGCCACTTTGGGAACTGTTTGCTGAGAGCGCGTCTCACATTTTATTGTAACAAGATTCCTAGAAGATGCCAGGTCCACAAAAGCACTTTGGGACTATGGATAATGCAATTCTGCTGCAGACCAAAGTGAAAGCATTATAGGGAGAACAGGAAGATGATAATACATGTCCAAAAATTATTTCCTGCTGTCCTCAGGCTGAATCCTTTATGACCATAGTCTTGTCTCAAGTTAAACCATTGGTCAATCTAGCCCAGTCTTGTCTACTTCCAGTGCTGCCAGGCATGAACTCTGCTGTCGGATCTCAATTAGTCAAAAGCAGCTCAATAATATTGCTTTCTTCTTCCCCCTTTTAAGAAAATGTAATGACAAGACAATAGGGAATAGTGAGAACACTGTAAGGAACTACTCAGAGTGAGGTAAGTGTGCCGTATGATCTCATTTTGAAGAGCATTTTTCAAAGGGTGTGGATTAGAAAAGCAAATGGAAACGAAAGCGTTTAAACACGACTCCTCACTCCCAAGTGGCAAACCCTATGACAGTTTCAAAGTAATGCATTTTTAAAAAGAAGAGATTCTATGGTTATTTAAAAAAAAAAAAAGCATTAAAAGCCATCACCGGAAAGGCTCCGAATATGTTTCTACTTTACATTTTGTCCATAGCCAATTAGAACATTTATCCCACTGCTTATGACATAAGTTAGTTTTTATCTGGTTTGGGAGGAGGGGAGAGAATTGCAGCTGCAGGTTCTCCCCCCCCCCCTTTGCTCCATTACTCTACTTGACAAATTCTTAAACATGTCTTTGCTTTTGCCAAATCTCTGCAGTGAGTAGATGTTCCCCAAGGCTAGAATGAGGCACACCCCATTGTATAAGAAAAAGAACCACTATTTAACTGTATATATTGCTTGTACAGATACGCTAACTTAAACAATGCATGTTCACCACCACCACTCAGAAAATATCTGATTCTGAAAGTACTTGCATGTCTCCTAGATTACATTCTCCACCAGTTTTTAAAAGAAGCCAACTCCTTAACTCACTTCCAGTCATGAACCCTTGACCAAAGGTTTTTTCCAAACCAAGCTGAGTACTGTTGCAATACGACAGTATGAAAGGGGAAAAAAAAAAGCTTTTTCAGTTCGATAGGACCATGGAGAACAAGCAATCCTTGGTTTTTGTTTTACCACTAGCCAGCACTGGAAGCTTTACTCTCAAAGCCACTGAACCATGTTTGGATGTTGTACCTGTCCTCAAGTTAGCATTAAGAAAGTTGTTCAAGTCTAATAGGTTTCCCTAGAATACGTTTTCAGTCTCCTCAGATGCCATCTTCTATAAATTACTGTCTTATACATATAAGGTATATAATATATGTACATATACATCTACCTTAGCTATTCCCCCCATCCTCTCTTTGGCTTTTGGCTTTTACCTCCTAAAATATACCTTGTAAATATTCAACACATCTTACACACATTTCTAGTTTCAGAAACACCTTAGTTTTGAAAATATGAGTAACCTGTAGCCTAATTTTGTGACGTTATATGACGTTATTTAGCATTTCTAGGATATGAGCTATACCACATTTAATATAGTACTTGTGATCTATTAACATTTTAGAATGTCTCCCTTTAGATAGCACTGATGCAAAGATTAAGGGCACAATCCTAACCCGCGCTGGAAAAGGGCAGGTTGGAGCCTCCAATGAGGCATGGGCATGTTTGTCTCCTTGCCCTGGGGTAGGCACCAGCCACCCCTATGGGGCTGTTCAGACTGAGCACACCACATGGCCTGAAATATACAGTGTGCTGTGATTCCCCAAAACCCAGATGTAGCCTTTATACTGTGGTTCTCTCCTCTGGCTGCGTGCCATCAAGCTTAAGCAGGCAATTGTTAAGTCCTCAAGGTCATCTTCTGTTCTTTTGTCAGCTGGCCTTCTCACACATCCCCACAAATTGGCTAATCAGCTCCACAGCGACTCTGTTCTGCCATAACAGGTACTGCAGCGTGTCACAGCCTGGCATTCGGTCTCCCAATCAAAACAAGACCACAGACTCTCCTGCTTAGCTTCAGGCAGTACCATCAGTCCAAACCTCCTCCCCATATATGTGTGTGCATAAACCTGATGTATACCCCTCCCCAAGCACAAATACTAAACTTACCTCCACACAGAACAGATACATAGGAGGAAAGTTGGCAGCTGCCTTGGGTGCCCTAGTATGGGACAGAAAGGTGGGGTATAAATTCATTAAATAAACAAAAGGGATATGCCTCACAGAACATACAGCATAAAGACCACAACCAACATAATCAAAACAAGTTCTATATGTCTGGGTCAGGGAGGTTCTGTGTCCATGAATGAAGGACTAACCTGCTCACTTATGTCCTATCTGCAGTAGGGGTGGTGGGGAGGATGTAAACAAGCCTAACATTCACTCCTGATCTCACCTGCACGAAACACAAGAAGAAATGCCACCATCTGAACAGATCTTATGTGGGAAGCCTGAAATTTCCTCCCTACAAGGTGCATACCAGCTCTTAAAACCCCATCAATTTCAGTGCAATTAGGTACTTAATTATGTGCTCAAGTTTCATTCATTGCTTTCAATAGACTCTCTTGGCACTAGCTGCTTCTAGATCCTGCTGTGTCCTTGGAAAAAAAGTATCGAGCTGCCAACACTAGGTAGTCATGCTTTATGTAAGATTTGTCTTTTTAAAATGATCAAGTTCTCTTAGCATCTCTTTTGCATTGTTTCAGATGAAACAATGAAGTAAGACACTTGTGAAACCTCAATGTACCTCCTCTGCATGGAGAGAGAACCGTGTCCAAGCCAAAAACTCTGTTGTGTGTGGAGAGATGGAAACCAGTGCAGAGAAAGTGAGGAGGTTTGCAACTTAATCCTGACTCCCTGAATTGTGTTTTCCAGATCAGATAAGCAGATAAATGGCCAATATGAAGCCTGCTGAAAATCAAGAGTGAACAACTAAAAAAGAAGGACTAGTTGTACTCATCTAGCTGTGAATAGAGGTTCTCAGTTAATATAAGGAGATTTATGTCAAAGAGTGGTAGGAAGGTTCAAGAAGCCAGGCTTGCTCTATAAACTGCTTTGCAAACTTTTTTGTTGAAAAGTGGTAGTCATGCATGTATGCATGCAAATAAAGAGAAAGTATATAAATGGGCAGCACACAGATTGGAAACAGGAGACACCACATAGTTCAAGTCCTGCATCCCAGTAACATATGTCTTTTATACTTATCAACCAACAAAGGTTTTATCCTATCAATGGTGAAATCCTCAGAAGCTTACTCAGGTACTGAGAGTCTTCACTTCATAGCATGGTCTTTGCTTCACAACTTTTAACTGTCTACTTGAAAAATAAATTGCCAATCCCCGGTATCAAGTCATGCTTTGTATAGAATCAATTAGCCTACAGTCTCTGTGCCATAATATTCCACTCCAGTCTCAAAAAGAAGGTGGTGCCTAACGGGGACATTAGCACAACTGTGAGTGCAGTTGGCATTAAGGCTTGAATTTTGTGGGCCCATATCTAAAGACGTAATTGTTCTACAATCGTTCATCTTTGATATCAACACCTATGACCACTATCCAATTGACAGATGCAGAACATCTGCATCTTGGTAACACAGGTATTGAGGAAAACACACACATATGGGAATTATTATTATTATTATTATTATTATTATTATTATTATTATTATTATTAGATTTCTATCCCGCCTTTTTGCCCGGAGGCACCCAAGGCGGCATTACAATATAAAAATACAATATAAAAGTTAACATTAAAAAGCAATTTAAAAACAATATTAAAACAAAATTAAAACAAAACAATACAATTTAAAAACAACAAGCCCAGTGGATCATAAAATAAAATATAAAAATGTAACAAGCCAGCCAGCCAGCCAGCCAGCCTGTCAACAGTTAAAAGCTTTTTGGAATAAAAAGGTCTTCAGCCCCCGCCGAACTGGTAACAAAGAGGGAGCAATTCTCAATTCTAAGGGGAGGGTGTTCCAGAGTTGGGGGGCCACCACCGAGAAGGCCCTCTTCCTGGCCGCCGCCCCTCTCACTTCTCCTGGTGGCGGCACAGTCAAAAGGGCCCCCCCAGATGATCTAAGAGTACGGGTTGGATTATATGGAAGGAGGTGGTCCCTCAAATACCTCAATTATGGATTGAAGATAACCATTACACAAAAAGGGTAGTAACAAATGGGGAGGTGGTTAAATTTTCTCAGAGTACAATCCTAACCTGGAGTTAGGCCAGCATAGTAAGGCCAGCAAAGTTTGACTGGCACAAAAGCCACTGTAAAGCACATTTGAACCACTCCCAAAGTCAGGGAGGGTGATGCACACCTGTGTACTGGCCTCTGACTCCGAGAGTGGTCCAAACATACTTTACAATGTCCCTTGTGCAGGCCAAATTTTGCTGGCCTAAGTGTGCCGGCCTACCTCCAGTTTAGGATTGCGCTCTCAGAGAAGTTCAGAACATCTCAGCAACCATACAAATGACATCTGCCTTTTAGTAAAGGATTTTTATCATACTACATTCAACATTGATAATCCAATCATAAAAAGGCTTCCAGTATGAACTAATTTTATCCAAGTTTCCTTCTTTCATTCTTTCTGTCATGTCCATCTCTGCTACCTCATAAATTTTCTCAATCAAGTTATCTAATTTTGGGACATCTTCATTTTTCCACCTCTATGCATACAATATTCTTGCTGCTGTGTTAATATGTAGGATATGTTTCTTATCTATTTCTTGAATAGTTGATATAATATTCAGGATAAATATTTCTGGTTTAAATGGAATAACACATTTGAGTATATTTTGCAAAGTTCCATGAACAGTTTGTCCAAAAAATTATTTACTACAAGTAGTAAAGGAAGGATTAAAGTACGGAGATAACAATTTTCTGAACAGGGACAAAACTGTCAAAAGAATGAGCCCAAGATACCCCATTATAGGAAGTTTTCCTTTAAAAAAGGTGGAAATACAGAAGACCATTCTTCCAGACAATGCTAATTCATTACTGCTCCCCAACTGATTAGACAATAGTATCTTTTTATTCAGCATTCCATAACCTGAAATAAGCTATAAACTTCTTGGTTAAAAATTGGCAACAGCCTGTTAAGGTACTTATAATCCCCATTTGCTCATTGCAACGTTCTTCCAGAAAACAGAGATAGGACTGCAGTCTAAGGAGTCCCTGTTAAATTATCAGGTAAATGCATCAATATGTTTTCCATCAGCATTTCCAGTATTTTTCTGTTCCTCCTGATGTGGTTATAGAGTTTGAGGTTCAGGATATCCTTGATGTTCGTTTCTTGCTGCCAAGGTGCCTTTTCCTCCTTTCATTTGGTAGATGGTTTACAGCCCAGCAATTCCCTGAACTTTGATGGTCACAAACCTCATATGACCTCAGCTATACTTGCCAGTGCCCCATGCAGAAGGCCAAGCACTAGATTCCTTATCAACAGATGTTAGAATAGTTTGTCAGAACTTAACAAATTGTTCCTTCATTTCTGAATTGAATTGCTGTATTTTCAGAGCAGGAACAAGCCCGAGTTCCTCAGCTTCCCGTTGAAGTAACCATTTCCTATTTAAAACTTCCCTGCCCTTTCCAACTAAGAATCAGCACATTTCAGGCTAGGCTAAGATTACAGCTGGCAACACCAAAATAGCTCAATCTAGCCTTTTGGCTCTAAAAGGCAGCTTGACTAGTTTCATATTCCCTTTTAAAAGATGTGCTCATTCGGTCACATTTTGAGCACACACAGTGCTGCTCCTCAAAAATCAGAGAAAATTCAGAAAGAGGTTATAATGTGTCTCTAGAAAAGTGACATTCTACAGGTAACTGTTTATTACCACCTCATTCTTTTCCAGCTTCCCTACCCAATCAAATCTCTCCTGCTTTCTCAAGCAAGTCTGCCATTTTCTCTCTTGCTGCATTTCAAATTGCTTCCCAGAGCACCCACATGATGACTAGAGCACCCCCTACTTCAAATCCTTCAAAACCCACCTTTTCCATGAAGCCCTGGGCACAGTCCCCATATTAAGTTGCTCATAGCCCAAGCCTATGCTTGTCTACTCAAGAGCAAAACTTGCTGATTGCAATGGGATTTACTCTCAAGTAAGTATGTACAGTACATAGGATTGCAGCCTCAGGTACAGGCATGCCCCAGTATCCAATATTTCAGTTATCCACAGGTACCAGGACACCTATTTGAAAGATAAGGGAATATTAAACAAATCCCTTTTAACCTTGTTGCAGCAAAACCAGCCAAGTTCCCCTCTATCTTTAAAAAAGGCATATCTACAGTTTCAGTTGTCCACAGTGGGGAACAGAACCCCAGCAGATACCAGGGCATGCCTGTACGGTTCCCTCTATATATAGATTTGGAAAGTGTGATTTACGTCAGGGAAAAGGGAGAAAGTATACTACTGCACCAAGAGTCATGGGGGAAGAAACAGATGACAAGAAAGAAGTGCCCCTCAATCTGGTTCCCATAGACCCAAAGGATCTTATCCATCAGAAAAATCACCCCAAGTCCTGGAGAAATGCAGGCAGCCCTTGGCTCTTCGATGATCCTTTGCATCTAAAGATACAGGCAACCACTCCCTATCCCCTGTGGAAAAGAGTTGCAGCAGATGACAACTGTGGAGAAGTTGACTTGTGTGTTTGACTTCAAGAATGCCCAGTGTGTGGATTTGATTGTATCATTAACTCTTAGCTAAGCTTAAAGGTCCCTTTCTGCATCATGATTGCTTAAGGTTTGGAAGGGCAAGAGGCTAATCCCTAGGCATATTACCTAATTTATTATATCTTGAGAGAATCCAATAAAATGTCAAAAACTTTTATAACATTCCTCTGTTCAGCTGTCCAGGCCTAGACACTGAAAAATAAAGTTTATAATTGCTTTTTTCATCTCATCTTTCATAATTTGAGTTACATCGTAAGGCTAAGCACAAAGCCACAAAAGTAAAGACGCTTTTGAATAATATTTGTATCCAGAAAGTCGTTTTCTCCATTTGAAATCATGGCTGCTTTCAAACTTTATTCACCCCTTATGCAGCTGTACAACTATAAAATCATAGTTGAAATTATAAACTAATCGTTTTTATAACCAAAGCAGTAGACAAGTATTTTCTACAGATTAGCTCCAAAGCAAGCAGGAAGTTCAGTTGGTTCTGTCTACCTATTAAAAAGGTTAGCACAGAAACCACATTTATTGACAAGTGCACATAGAAACAGAGCAAAACAGCATCTCTCTGCTATAATGAAATCTGTATTCCAAAGAGATTCATTTTTAAATACTGAAACAGTTTTTTAAAAAAACTGAATCATGTAGACAGCAAATGAAATTAGCATCTTAGCTGTGGTCAGTTTGACCCAACAATTACATATCTTAGGTTGTACAGCATTCTCATAAGAAAAGCCTTG
Source organism: Lerista edwardsae (assembly GCA_029204185.1). Classification (NCBI taxonomy): domain Eukaryota; kingdom Metazoa; phylum Chordata; class Lepidosauria; order Squamata; family Scincidae; genus Lerista; species Lerista edwardsae. The sequence goes on from JAJKFI010000003.1 coordinate 21,975,908, forward strand.
TTGGATCAGACGAAGGGCCCATCTAGTCCAGCTTCCTGTATCTCACAGTGGCCCACAAGATGTCTCAGGAAGTACACAAGACAACCAGATACTTGTATCTCACTGCAACTCCCCTGCATCTCACATTCTAAAGTAGCATATTACCCTTGCAGCACCCTCAAGGAAGACATCAGAATGAGGTTGGGGTTTAACTTCATTAAACACAAGTGTAAATCATGAAACCTACTGAACACCCATCCCTATTCTCCTTCTGTGCATTCTAAATATTCAGGACAGTATTCTTCTGTGCATGTGTGCACAGAAAGTGATAGCTCAAGGCCCTTGCACAGGGAAATCTAAGTGGAATCTTCTCTAGGCTCTGAATGCCATAGTGCACAAGATGTCATACATCAGAAACTGGCAGCCAGTACCCAGGGGCGGACCTAGTCAAAATGGTGCCCAGGGCACCCAATAGAAGTGCACCCCCATGGGAGCCCAGGTCTACCCACCAGAAGCAGCCCCGGTTAGACCTGGGCTCCACGGAGCCCAGGTCGACCCATTGGGACCAGCCACGGGTAGACCTGTGTTGCAGTTTCACACACTCCAGAACTGGTTGAAACTGGCATTCC
>JAJKFI010000003.1:21976525-22017653 GCA_029204185.1 Lerista edwardsae
GGTCCGCGAGCCTCCAACTCTGCTATAATTACCACAAATTCACAACAACCTGGGCTCCCCTCGAGGGAGCCCAGGTCTACTTGCGGCTGGTCCCAATGGGTAGATCTGGGCTCCAGAGCCCAGGTTTACCCACGCAATGTTGCGGGGGCCACTGGTGCCCCCCTAGACGGCCCCAAGACGGCGCCCAGGGCTCGTGCCCCCCTGCCCCCCCTAGATCCGCCACTGCCAGTACCTCCAAAAAAGGCTTGAATGTCTCTGGTGTAAGGTCCTTTGCCCTCACAAAAGAATGGCACAAGCTCACCATAGGACTACTTTTAGTTCTTCCTAAGTATAACAGTTATTAAGCTGGCAATTTAACACAAATCATAGTGATGAAGTCACTTGTTAGGAGTCCTTTGAAAAGAAAACATGTGATGTCACAGAAGTGATTTGGGAAGGAGCTGTCCCTTGCTTGTGGAAGTAAAAGACGAAGCAACACGGCTATGCAATTGAAACAGGCAAACTTTTACTACGATCAAACCATTTTCACTGAGTATTTAAAACAATCTGTGTTTCCTGCCGAACACTCACGTACACCATTTCTGAAGGACTTCAAAATTGTCCTGGGAATAGAAGGAAGGTGGCCAAGACTTTGCCAAGTAGACATACTTTCTGAACAGGGTTCATGATTAACTGGCGTGACATTCCAGTGCAAATAGGATAAAGAGGGAGTAACATTTTAAAAAAGTATTTGTCAGCTCTTCTGCTGGAAGCTTTGGGTATGTACCAGGGTGTGAACATGTCAAATGTACACACCTTGGGTTGACAGTTTGGTTGGACTGGGGCCAACATTACAAAATTTCATCCGGGATAATTAATTTTCTTGTTAATGTTTCTCTTCCTTCTCAGCAATTCCTGAACAAGGAAGTTAAAAAGTATTAAGCTGCCAATAAATTACACTTACCAACTATATTCTCACCTTCTTTGTGCTACAGATCTATTTCTGTGGCGCCAAGGAAGTACATGCAAGTTAAATGCTGAAGTTCTAGATCTGTTCATATATACTATACCATGTCTCTGGGTAATTGAAATCCAATTTGGCTGTATTGCCAAAACAGAGAATTCCAAGTTTACATTGAAGCTTCCTATGCTCATGATTTGGCTTTATTTTTTTTTTTTTGCATAAAACCAGAAAGTGCAGAATACAGAATGGATGACAAGGTGGTACAATGCTACACATTTCACACTATTACATGCTTTCTCCTACTATGAAGCATGTGGTTATCGCACATGCATAGTTTGAAATGCCCTAATCTCTATGCATCCACCAGGAAAGTGCATCCGTTTCAGGCAGTTATAGATCACTAGTGTGCAAAGTGAACACAACCTCTAGGTTGTGAACAGTCTAGGTCAAGTGATCTAGAAAGTACTGTTCCTAAATGGGATGAATCTATGGCATGAGTCAAACGATCTAGAAGCCAGTCTCTTGTAAAATTCCAGGATCAAGGCACCAATGGCATGCTTACTTAGAAGTGAATTCCACCAAGAATAAGGGGGCTTATACCAAAGAACATATGCACAGGATTGTTATGCCCCCAAATGGGAGCTGTACGTTAATACATTTTCACATAGAAACATTTGAAAACTGGGTAGTATCGATTTCAGTTCCTTAGTTTGCATTTTTAATCAAGTGTGAGGAATCCTTTTTCACTAATGAAAGCTAGTTCCCCACCTCAATCCCCTGCACAAATCAAATATGTGCCTTAATGTACCACTATCCTACAGACAGTATGTTCTGTTCAGAGAATTAAGCCTCGTTTTCCTAACTCTGTTTACTTGGAAGCAACTACCACTGATTCCATTGGCACTGAACTATAAGCAAGAGTGAAGAGAAAGCCAAGCTCTGTTAAAATAAAGCACTGACTCATTCCTTACTTCTATCATTTGGCTTTTGTAAAAATATGTCACAAAGAAATGTTCAGATGAAGCAAGAAAAATTACACTTTATGGACTTTTACAGACCAACTTGTGTCTCGACGTTTAAGAAAATTACAGATGTTCTCCTATTACAGAACAAGCTAGACTTCAGGAATATGTTTGTCAGTAATGCACATTTCTGCTGCTGTAGCTGTCCATTTCACTCAGAAGCTGCCAGTGTTGTGAGTGTCACTGTAAAGCCTTGGGGATGCTTCCAAATTGCATGTTTTTAAGTAGGGACTCACTGTACTTGAAAGAAAGAGCTGGTTTGTCATGGACAACTGCAACTCAAAATTGTGACATATGCTTGAATGGGCAATCACAGGCAAACTTCACTCACACAAACACACAACCCTTACCTACCACCTGGAAAAGCAGTGCTTTGCAATGGAACAGGTTTATACATGCATTTTCAGGTCATCAAGTTTACAGCAGAATCATCACATGTACAAATATGTGAGAATCAACCTTAAGTCATTACAATGGGGAAATCCCTTTTATTTCCATAGAACACCCATTTATAGAGCATAAACAGGCTGCATTGCCAAAATATACCATCTATGTCCCACAGTCTGATCTTTCATATCATGCTGAACAGATGTGAACTCTAAGCTGAAGAGCACCAAGAACTTTAAGCTTATCAGTGAAAATCCAATGACATATAGCTTAGTCACATGTAGCCACTGTCTACCATATGACCAAGAAGTTGAACTTAAATATTTATTCATGATGCAGAAAGGTTTTAAGTGAGCCCTCAGGCAAATCAAATTGTCTGTTAAAAGCTTCCAGAAATGCATAACCAGGAATGTTTCAAGAAAGTTTCACCACAATACGATAAAGAAGCCTATACTGGACCCAGTCCATTTTGTTTGCAATGAGAGGCTATGAGATCTCCTGATTTATGAGTCAGCAGCTACATTTACAACTTTTCTCAAAACTAAACGCTCAATAATCCAGCTTGCCCTCAATAATAATCTTCTCACCACTTCCCTTCTTATAACTAGCCACTGTACTGCCCTGCCATCTCTTCCTCTGCCTAGTATAGTCACTCCTCAATATTTCCTCCATCCTGGATTTTTAAAAATACTGTATCAGTAATCCTACTACGCAAGTATTTAGTTAGCATGCTTAGACTAGAACATGTCCTCTCTCAAACCTTGGAATAAGACAAAAGCTGCAAATTACTGTGGTTTAGCTTAAGTCCGAACACAAAGTAACACTTTCCAGAATATACCTGAACCTAATGCTCAAAATCTAGTTCACAAAGAGATCATGATGTCATTCCACAAGAACTATGTCTCAACCTCACAAAAACCCACAAAAATGACTGTCTGCTTTTCAGAGACATAAAGGGAAAAAAAAACACCACACACTAGGATTCTTTTCAAGACATATCAAGAATACATTTGACCGAGAAGTGAATGTTGAACCCAAGCTCTTGGCAAGTCCAGCATTTAACAATAATCCAATTTGTATTCCACTTAAGTGCTATCTTTTTCTCACACTCTAAAAATGCAGTTAATTTCATATAACCCTCTATAAATTCAAAAACATTTGCTATTTTAAGATATAGAAATGTTTACATCAAGCATGGTGCTCATGAGCAGCCAAAACAAAACCATATCTGATACAAACAATGGTTTTCAACCTAAGATGAAATATAACACAGGCTATCAATTGCTGCCATTTCAGATGGCCTCTCTCAGAACGCATCCATTTACACAGCGGATCAGGAGCACAGCCACCTATCAAGATTACTACAACAGATCAGCACATATGTACACAACATTAAGGAAAAGGTTGAAGACTTACCACCATTGATGAGCACAGAGTGGTTTATCACACAGTGCTTTCCCAGGTGTACCCAAGTCTAAGAAACCCCTGTATATACTTTATACCATTATGAGAAAATTACTGATAAGGTGATGCCCATCCTTCATATGTATATAGAAGCCACAGGCAGCAGATTTTCAATAAATGTGCATGCTTAAAATGAACGCATTACAGCACACGTGTGGTTCTCTCTACAACTGTGCACACCCACACAGGAATAGACATCATGGGTAGTAACAGTTCTCAGGGGTACCTATATTTTGTTTATTATGCAACAATTTGTTTAGATAAGAATTCATAAAACTGAGAACAGTAAGTAACAAAACTACTCACAGCTTTGGTTTGGCAAGCACAGGTGGTGGGGTTTTCATGGGTGGAACGAGGCCACCTGGATGAGAAGCGGATTTATCAGTTTTGGTGTTGCCATTAATCACGCCATTGACTCCATGACTGGGATGGATGCCATTGGTTTTCTTCTCAGGAGAGTTGAGCTGCAATTCAAGGGCTGCTATGTTTGGTCTAGCATTGTTCACATGGTGGCTTTCTACATGCTTCGGCGGAAGCTCAACAGCACTGATCTCAAGACTTGGTGGCGGAGGTGGGAAGTAGTGGAAGTCATCACTGTTCTGTTCTCTCATTGACAGGTCCTGGCTGGAGCTTTCAGGACTGCCTAAAAAAGTATGCAAAATTGGTGCAGTTATTAACTACAACACACAGTTTGAATTATGCTCACCAATGCAGTATTAGTTCATCAAAAGTGAGCTCATCATTTTGTTAACAGATATATCAGAAGGACAGAGTTCTCATGAACATTCAAGCTGATGTAACCATCTTAATGAATACTTATTCATTGTCATCATCCATTATGTAGGTCCTACTCTTTGCCAGTTGGAGAACAGCAACTGATTTATGAATATTCAGTTCTGGCTAAGCAACTGAACTGCTTGTATCAAAATTTTGTTAGCACTCACCACAGATATGCAACATCATTGATTGTGAGAACCACAAACGTAGTCCAAAGCTCAGTATGCATTTCTGTTTTACATTTTTACACTGACATGAGGATTCATTCTTGCTCGTCAGTGTAACTTGTTTTCCATTTTGCCTCTGCTGCCATCTAGCCTCAGGATCCTGATGTTAAATCTGTCAGGCCTACTAATTTTAATTTGGGGAGGGAAAAAAACTTAAGAACTAGGGCAGTGGTTGCCAAACTGTGGATCAGGACCCACCAGTGGGTTGCGAGTCAATTTCAGGTAGGTCCCAAAGCACCTATAGCAGACATATTGTAAATATGGGAAGATGGGATTTTGGGAAATTGGGAGGGATGTGTGGTCACTTTGCTTGTGATAAGGTTGTAAATAGGCTTTTTCCTTTCCGATTCACTTTGCTATTGGAAAATAGCTGAGAAATAACCCAATATACTGTTGCATTCTCAGGAAAGCAGCAAGTTCTTGAGTTACAATGACCATACTTCCACCCATTACATCACTTCTAGTGATGGGTCCCAGACAGATTGTCCTTCTAAAACGTGGGTCCTGGTGCTAAAATGTTTGATAACCATTGAATTAGGGTACAAGTTATCCACAATGTGCACTTTGCAATTGGAAGGTGGTAAGATTTTGTCACCTAGCAAAATTGAAAGATCTACTGACTTATCAACATTTAATGCTCTGAATATATATTTGAAGCAGATTTTGTGATTACTGGGTTCGTAATTATTATTATTTTTTTTTTAATGATCAGGCATGTAAGCGCAACACTTTTAGTCATGAGAAGTGGGGAAAGAATTTGGATGCAACTATTACAGCACTTCTCAAACTGAGAGTCTGTGGTCCACCAGTGGGTCATGGCCCTATTTTGACTGGGTGGTGAAACTGACAGGATAGATTAGGCTCTGTGCATCAGGAGTTAAATAACCTACTACTTGGGGTGAGCACTGCTGCGCAAAAACCATTAGAGCCACAGAGGCTTGAACAGCTCGTAAAGTAAAACTTCTTTTTAGATGGGTCATGATGCTAAAAGGTTTGGAAACGACTGAATTATTGCGTTAAGAGAACATTAGAGAATACACTGCTGTGTATGTATTTTGTAACCAGAAGCACGTTATCACTCTGAATCTATCCAGGTAACAGCCCAATCCTAACCAACTTTCCAATGCAACCACACAGCCCTGAGGTTATGGAACAACCATTCCTTTACTTTTGAGAATGCGTCCATGATTGCACCCCCCTCCACAGGATGCAGTGCACGCCCTGTTGGAATGGCTGCGTTAGTGCTGGAAAGTTAACTAGGATTGGGCTGTTTGTCTTGGGAGTTTTAAAACTTCAGAGTTCATAAGGATGTAACCACCAAGCTCTCTGGTTCACAGCTCAAGTTCTATCAACTGAGTTTTACTACGTCAGCACAGCATTTTCTTATTTTACATTTAGTAATTCAAATTGAAATGGAAGATATCCAATAGCCGATCATGTTGCCCTGGAGAAAAGGCAACAGTGCTTCAGCAGCAGATGCTCGACAGTCCTTGACCCTCACAATTAGCAGCTGCATTTCTGGAGGTTTAGAGGCTTACTTTATAGTGTCTTGGAGAGGTCTTTTCTCCATGTCAATGTCACATAGTCTTCCTAACCAGACAGCAAGTAATCGGCCAGCACTGGAGGTTGTGGGAAGACTGTCAGAGACTAAACAGGAGATGCACCCAGAAGGGAAGATATGGCGCCTCAACGCAGCTGTGTGCAAGGGTGGCCAGGAAACATCACAAGTTTCACATACATTAAGCAGCACATCAACTGTTGAATACCTGACAGCACAATCAGTTTTGCACTGCTTGTTACAGATCCATAATCATTTCTTGCTGTACAAGTAAAGGTTCCTGCATCTTCGGGAAATGTCTCTGCGATCACCAGGGTGCATATCTCCTCTAGAAAGAAACAAGAGCACATAAATAGGCAAAATTACTTTGGATAAAGCTTCAGACTTTGAACTCTAGTACTATTATACTAGATATAATATATATTATACTATATATAATATACTAGATACTATTATATACTAGATACTATTAGTTTACTTGTTTACAGTAGATGGTATCTAGTAATACTAGTACTAGATACTAAGACTTTGGACTAAATACTAGATATAGCTCAAATTCTCATACTGGACACTAGGCAAGCAGAAAAAAAATAGGGAGCACATGTAATGCACACTTCCCTTCTCTGCCTCCAGTGGTGAAAGTGAAACACCCCAAACCACCCACTCACAGGCTCATTATCTGAACAGCTTCACCATTTTCTCCAATGACATTATATGCTTAAGTTAAATGATGCGTCAATATAATGGTTCTAACCTGCTCTCTAAAAATACTACCAGGTGTTTTTTCACCTAATATTTTAGCACACAGGCAGTAATTGCAAACACCGTGGTACTAAAGATTAAAAAGGTACACATGTTGGGTGCTTATCCTGGACAAATCTTTACCTTGAACACTTGCATAACCTCATGGGCCCATCAGTGAGAGACCTATGCCTCTGGAGGTGGGTGGGTGGGGGACATGAGAACAATGGAGAACTGAATTTATCACTTCATTCCAGATTGCAGGACTTAAAAACACAAAGACCCGCTATATATATGCAGCTTCTTGCCATCAATGGAAACGTGTTCTAGGCTGTGCTCTGAGCACAACCTAGCTCAGAAGCAATTCAAAGTTCTACGTTTTTTTTAAAAGAGTATATTAAAATAGCATTGGTTGCCACAATGCTATATTAAAATAGCATTGGTTGCATTGGAGTAAAATGTACTCCACACAAAATGCCAAGTTTCCTGCCCTAATTGCTTTGATTCACTTCAATGTATTGAGCTCTTTCCATTAGATGAAGTGTCTGATCTATAAGAGCTTTTTATCCCACTTGAACTAAAATTTTCCTGCAATCATGTGATACAATTAAATTCCTCTAAATGATAATAATGGATCATGTTCCACTTAAATATGAAAAATTTTGATTTGAGATAAATTATCAAGGCTGGACACTGATTTATGCATCACGCGAAGAAGTTTGCCACCAAGCCAATTCTGGCTCTGACAAGTGATTTGGATGGTGGTATTTACAAAAATATCTAGCAGCACCTAAAAAGAACTAAGTGTTATTATAGCATAAGCATTCATGGACTACAATTCACTTGATCAGATGTATTAAGTAGGCAAGAGGAAGAAGCAGCAAATGCCAGGGATAATGTGAGCAATCTAGTCTAACAAGAAGTTTAGAACTATACAAGATAAACATGCTGACCATTTACAATAGCAGTAATTGGAAATAACCACCTCTTAGCAATGCAAAATTAATGGGATTAAAAACCTTAGCCTCAGCTAAGACCAGTGATGAAGGTTTCAAGCTTCCTTATAAACTCTGATTCCATTAACACTCACTGTTCTAGTTTAGGTGTAGGCCTAAAAGAGTCATGTGCAGAGAGGCCAAAACAAAAGCAAACTAGCTTCAAAGCTTAAGGACAGATACTTTAAAAAAAAATCACATGTCATGGAGTCATGCTTTAAATATCTCTTAGCCACACTGTCATCCTCAGAATCAAGATGTTAAAGTGATGACTCTTCCCTATTCTTTCAAAGCATGCTTAGAAGTTAAGGTGTGTGCATTTGCTTCACTTTGGCAATGGTTCACTTGAAACCAGGTGGAGCCTTCCTGCAGGTGAACAGAATGCATGTGTGAAATTATGCTTCTGACACAACTTTCTTTCAGGCAGAGTTTATTCAGAAGCAAGTTTTCTATAACTTTATTATAACTGCTATTACAGTAAATCAGAGAAGCTGGGGGAAAATGCTTCTCCGACCTCACTAAATGAATAAATATGTCACAATGCAACTTTGTCAAATGAACTATGATCATCGTCTTCCTCCTCCTTGATTTCAGTTTATACTCAGGAAGCAATTCTTCATGTTACACTGAGTGGCAGTTGATTGGTGTCTCAATTAAACTTAAAAATGCTTTTCCTTGTAGAAATAATCATGTATTATCATAGACCCAAAGACTTCCTGTGCTGGAGACAGTCTGAGAATAAAAGACCAGCTCAAAGGTCCAGTATAGAATTCTCTCCCCAACCCTTCCAGAGGGCAACTACTTTTAGCAGTATGTTGAAGTCTGCACAATAGGACAAGAGACCTACTTTGTCTTACTATAAATTAACACACCCAGTTTAATCTGATCTAGATTGTGATGAATGAGAGATTGCAGTATATCTGACAACTAAAAGGCAATATTTCATTGCTCTAAGAAGCCCAGTAGTATCAAACAATGGAATCTTTTATGCAATGCATTCTGTAGTATCGTGTAATGTTTCTCAAACTGTAGGTTGGGACCCACCAGGTGAGTCAAATAGCTCCTGGGGAGCCACGACTGAAAATATAGGAAGATGAGACACTGGAAAGAGGTAGGCTGTGCGGTTATTGTGCTTGTGCCAAGGTTGTAAATAGGCTTTTTTTAAAAACTTTCTGATTCACTTTGCTATTGGAAAATAGTTGAGAGATAACCAAACCTATTGGTGCATTCTTAGGAAAACAGCAGGCTCTGGTGTTACAATGACAGTACTTCAGCCACGATATCACTTCTGGTGGGTCCTGGACAGGCTGTCATTCTAAAAAATGGGTCCCGGTGCTAAAGAGTTTGACAATCACTTGTGTAGTGATTGAGGGAGGGGGTGCTCCCGCCTGCTTTGAAGCAGGCGATGGTTCACCCCCTCCTGAAGAAGCCCTCCCTGGATCCCACAAATTTAAACAACTTCCGGCCAGTCTCGAATATCCCATTTCTGGGCAAGGTGATTGAGCGGGTGGTGGCATCCCAGCTTCAGAGGGTATTGGAGGAAACGGATTATCTGGACCCATTCCAATCTGGCTTCAGGTCGGGGTTCGGGACGGAGACTGCCTTGGTCGCCTTGGTGGATGACCTTCGCCGGGGGATGGACAGGGGAAGTGCGACCCTGTTAGTCCTGCTAGACCTCTCGGCGGCTTTCGACACCATCGACCATGGTGTCCTTCTGGGTCGGCTGGCCGGGTTGGGGCTTGGGGGCACTGTTTTGAAGTGGTTCCGCTCCTTCCTGGCTGACAGATCCCAGAAGGTGGTGCTGGGGGAGGCTTGTTCGGCACCCCGACCTCTTAGGTTTGGGGTGCCGCAAGGTTCCATCTTATCCCCCATGCTGTTTAACATCTACATGAAACCGCTGGGAGAGGTCATCCGGGGGTTTGGAGTGGGGTGCCATCAATATGCTGATGACACCCAACTTTATCTCTCCTTTCCCCCTGATTCTGAGGAGGCGGTTGAGGTTCTGGATCGCTGTCTGGAGGCAGTTGGGGGCTGGATGTGGGCGAACAAGCTGAAATTAAATCCGGATAAGACAGAGGTGCTTTTGGTTTGGAAATCCACAGCTCGGGTATTGGACTATCGTCCTGCTCTGAATGGGGTTGCACTTCCTCTGAAGGAGCAGGTTCGCAGCTTGGGGGTTCTCCTGGATCCACAGCTACACCTGGAGTCCCAGGTGGCGGTGGTGGCCAAGGGAGCCTTTGCTCAGCTTCAGCTGATTCGCCAGCTGCGGCCGTACCTGAGCTGTGCGGACCTGGCCACAGTAACCCATGCCCTAGTGACATCTAGATTAGATTATTGCAATGCGCTCTACGTGGGGCTGCCTTTGAAGACGGTCCAGAAATTACAACTAGTACAGAACGCGGCGGCTCGGGTGGTTGCTGGGGCATGTTGGTTTGACTCTGTCGAGCCGTTGCTCCGGTGACTACACTGGCTGCCGGTTCTGTTCCGGGCCCAATTCAAGGTGCTAGTTTTGACTTTTAAAGCCCTTTATGGCTCGGGTCCGGGGTATTTGAGGGACCGCCTCCTTCCATATAATCCTATCCGTACTCTTAGATCATCTGGGGGGGGCCCTTTTGACTGTGCCGCCACCAGGAAAAGTGAGAGGGACGGCGGCCAGGAAGAGGGCCTTTTCGGTGGTGGCCCCCCAACTTTGGAATACCCTCCCCTTCGAATTGAGAACAGCCCCCTCTTTGTTAACTTTTCGGCGGGGGCTGAAGACATTTTTATTTCAAAAAGCTTTTTAACTGTTGACAGGTTGGCTGGCTGGTTATACTTTTATACTTTTATATTTTATGATCCACATGGCTTGTTTTAAACTCTGTTTAATTTTTTGTTTTATTGTATTTTAATATTGTTTAAATTTTTTTAATGTTGTTTTTATATTTTTTATTGTTGTAAATGCCGCCTTGAGTGCCTTCGGGCAATAGGCGGGGTATAAATTCAATAAATAATAATAATAATAATAATAGTCAACAAAAAGCGATGCCAACTAATTAAACTGAGTTATTCGTACACTAAATATAAATAAGTTGCTTGTTTCAAAAGTCTTCCCTGAACATTTAGGGCAGAATTTTATAATGCAAAGCAGAACCTATGTAAAGAGCCCAGTAAAATCTAATTAGAAGCAAACAAAAGCATGGCAGACCATAAAAAATTCATTCTGCTTCAGCTTGTTCTCAAGAACACAAAAAGCTGCATACTTTCAAATTACAATTGAGGCTTGGTGATTCTCCAGCAAAAGGAGCGACACAGTCAGAAGGCAGCTATCAACTCTGTTCTAAAACTATCCTAACTGGGCCAATAAGACCACCATTGTCATGGAACAATTTAAACAATCAAGAAGAGAATCGTGCTTAGGAAAGATTCGAAATTTGGTGTACTATGTTATGAACTAACTGTTCTCTGGGTTGTATTTCATGGAGCACGTAGGGAAATAAAGGAGATGTGTACCACCACTATAAAATGTGTACCACTTCTGCCCATTATATGAGCAGAAGCAGGACACAACCTAAAAAATTGGAAATGCAACTAAACCAGTAATTAAAGTCCGACTGATGCAGGGAATAGAAGCTGACAGATTGACCTGCAATTTTTCAATTCATCACTAAACCGGAAGCCAAAGGAGGGGCAGAACTTGCACAGAAAAAAATATTTAGAACACAATGGACCTTAAATGCGTCAATACTGTCCCAAATGGACCGGGAATCACTGCAATTACCATACGTTTAATTGGAAACACACCTTACCACAAATCAGGGCAGAACACACACACACACACACACACACACACACACACACACACACACGGGATGGCACCATAGAAGCACATAGGAATACTAACTGGCATAATCATCAACAGGATTATTCCCCCAAGAGCAATTGAACAAAGATGGTAATTGCAGATAAAAGAGCTGGCGTGAAAGCAACATGCACATGACAACAAGACAAAGGCCTTTGCTGTTTGGGCAAGTTCTATACCATTCTCCTTAATACCAATTTTCTCAGACTGCCAGGCTGTATTTCACTCTCTGCTTTAAATAATGTCTTTTACTTTCCATAGGTCATCAGCTAGCAACCGTTTCATCACAGAAGTGCATTCTGAAATAACTGATCTTGTGCCCTGAATGTATTTCACACTTGACTAAGCGAATACAGTATTAATCTGTTTGCTGAAAAACACAAAATGCTGAGGCATGCAAGCCTTTAATAGAAAAACAAAAACCAGCCCATTAACAAGATGGTTGGTATTTTAAACTTTCAACTTTTCACTGAGAGATCCAAAGCCAATTCAAGATTGTACCGACAGATCTAAATTGGCAGAAGTCTCCCCCATTGCCTTTTCTATAAGAAATACTAGATTAAGGGCCTGTAATGCATATAGCACAAAACGGTTAGAGGCTGCAATGCTTTAAACCCTTGGTGTTTGAATTTTGCTTTAAGACAGAAGAAAACGAGATGCCTCCGGCCAGGGGAGCTCAGTCTACCAATTCTTGAAGAACTAACCAAGGACCTGTCTACTGGGGAAACATCTCCCTTGTACGTCAGATCTCTGGTGCAGGAGTTGGGAGAGGAGGGGACAAAAGGCCAGGCCAGTGCTAGAAAAGCAACAGCATGTGATCAGAGCCACCCAGTACAGGTGTCCCTCCCCTTCTGTATCCACTGGCAGTTTCCAGCTGCCATTGCTGATACCAACAAGTCCAACAAGAGACTCACAAATCCCCATCGCGCAAATGACTTATCCGTGTCTGATTGTGGTCCTACTGTCGCTGTCTTCTGTGCTTGGCTGTCTCTGTGCTGCCTTCAAATGCACTTCCTGCTTCCAAACCCAGGAAGTGGTTTTTTTTTGGGGGGGGGGGCTTCCTCCTGTTTGTGTTTTCTGCTAGCATTTGCAGACAGCACAGCCAGACAGGAGACAGTGAAAGGCTGCAATCAGACATTGATAAGTCATTTGCTTGATTGGGAGGGGGGGATTTGTGAACCAGAGATAAGTGAAACCATGAATATGGGGGGGGGGCACGCCTGTACATAGTTAAGGTTGTCTTGGTCCCCGGCCACCAATAGGAGAAGTTGTAACCTATCTTGTTACTAGTTTAAGGGCTTGTGGGGTTGCGCTCTGATTTCAACTAGACTTCCATTTAGTCTTTTCCTGTTTTCTTGCTTTGTCCACAACAATAGATGTAGTTTTTTCCATGGTTGCAGTAACAAGATTCAGCTTTGCATTGAGAGTGGAACTGATCAACACCTCTGTGAACAGCTGGCTCATACTATCAGCCTCTGATGAGACCAGTATAGGCCCAGCACGTCACATTTACTATTTTAAACTGAACACCAGAGTAAAAAGGTGGCACATAAAACTGCACAAATAAGCATGAATGGGATTGGACTGTATATCTGTATGACAAAGCAGCCTCCATTTCTAACTTTGATCTTTGCCATTTCTATGCTAGAATTCTAAGAAAAATTATGTTAGAAGTTTCTCATCAAGCCATTTAAAGTGAGTAGTTGCTCACAGAATTTCAAAGACAGAAGAAAGCGATCAGCATCAGAAAACACATGCAAAAGCAGCAGTACTGTAATTGTATGCAGTCATATGAAAAACTTGTGCTCCAAATCCATCCTGAATCCTTCGCCCATTTGTAAACCAGTTTAAGGTTTTATATTATAATGCATTCCAGTAGTGACACTGTAGATTGGAAATTTATGTTGGCAAGGAAGAAGATAAATCAAAGTTTAAGAAAAAAAACGTGATCTGTTCTCCTGTGAGAAACTAGAGACAACCGTGTTTCCAGACACAGAGCTCAACTAAACAATTAATTATCAGATCACACTTGTGAATTTTTTTGTATACCCTTAAAATTCTACAACAGACATAATGGAAGATAATTTGCTGACACTTCAGATTAAGCAGACTGAGTAATTATGCCTGCATAATTCCCTACCCACACCACCTTGATTTTAAGGAGACATTCCCAAGAGATTACGAGCAAAGCTACACATTCCAGGACACATACAGTTGTCCCCAAATATGGTATCCCATGTAGAGTTCAGTATCCCACCCCCATCTCTTGCAATGTATAGTAATATTTGCAACATCAAATGATATATTTTGATCGACCCTGTTCCACATTGTTGGCTGCTGCTGGCTAGGAAAGGGAAATGTGACATAGCAGCATCACATCACAAGCAAGTGTAGTACTGCATTAAGAGGTACGGGGGGGGCAGATGAAAAGTTCAATATCTCTTCATTCAATTCTGCTCAGACAGCCACTTGAAGCACAATTCTGAAATGGTAAAAGGTAAAGGTAAAAGTTTCCCCACGAATGGTCTAGTCATGACCAACTGTAGGGAGCAGTGCTCACCTCCGTTTCTAAGCCAAAGAGCCAGTGTTTGTCCAAGGACAAGCTTCCATGGTCATGTGGCCAGCATAACTATACGCCGTAGCACACAGAACGCCGTTACCTTCCCACGGAAGTGATATCTATCTATCTACTTGCATTTTTACATGCTTTTGAACTGCTCGATTGGCAGGAGCTGGGACAAGCAACGGGAGCTCACTCCATCATGCAGTCTCAAACTGCTCTGCTCAGCTCAGCAGTTTAACCCGCATAAATCATTATCAGCGCCCACATGAAGCAATAGCAGCACAAGATCCAAGGCATGATTCCACATGACTATACTGAACCATGCAAAATTATAGGCAGGAAAGACCAAGTTGATTACCCCTAACCAATAAGCACCCTGCTGAGAGAGAAGATATCTACCATGCAGGAAATAGCCATGCAACCTCTACACTGGAAAAGGGTATACAGTACTTACAAACACATTACCCAAACAAAATAGGACTTGCATAGTAGCAAACGGAAGGATGCCTAGGAAATTTTTAACCACCCCTCTGTATGTGAGCTTTTTCATGAAACTGCTACCTTGAAAGCAAATAATCATCATTACTGTAGGAACTAGGCACGCAACTGTAGACATACTGACTGCCTTAGCAGACAAGGGAACTGCAACATTCTCTTTTATCAGGGAAGAAAAAGTTCGCTGTTTCAAGGATTTATGTACAAGTTTCCAGCCTTATCCTTTAGACTCCTATTTCCTATCCTCCTTTCCCCTCTGTGATTATCTTAAATGCTTATGCTGGATCAGCTTTCCCAAGTTATTCTTTGTGCTCCTATTTCCTTATTCAGCAACAACCTTGTTCTTCAGTATCATCCATCTGTTGAACTGTTCGCCTTCCTAAAGGAAAGACCCAGGGTATCATTTGGATATATGGAGGCAGGTTAAAGTCTAGCAAGATAAACTGAGGACTAAAAATATAACAGGCAATGGAGATGAAAAAGGGCAGGAAAAAACCATGTCCTATTGAACCCTTGGTGACTTGTTTCAGTAGATGAGTAAAAACTCAGCAAATCACAACAACACGCTATGGGAGGGTTTTCATTCTCACCAATATAAACTACCCATAGATTTACGAAAGTGAAAAAGTTCTGTTTAACATTGCTAAGCAGCTGAACTGATTTGCTGCTAGGTCTTTTTGAACTACATACATTTCCTTTCCAAGAGTACAATCGTCAGACTTCCAAGCTTAAATTATGCTGGAACTGCCCCCGCCACCCCTTTCCATCACATACAGCCTTCCAAAAAGATTGTCCTTCACATGTATAAGAGGCCAATCCTATGCATGTCTACTCCTACTTTGCTCAGTGGAGTCTACACCCAGGAAAATGTGCACAGAATTCAGTCCAAGCCCCTCTCACCTTTGCAGCACAGAGTTGCTCAAACAGGGCTCCTTCCTACATTTATATAACATCTAGGGGGCCATACTGTAACTTGTGTTACACTATACAGAGTGAGATTGCTGGTCCATCAAAACACAATACTGTGTTCACCGACTACAAGATGCTCTCAGGATCTGGCAAGATGCCAATCCTGGGATCTCTCCCAGTCCAACCTGAAGATGCCAGAGAGTGAACCTGGGACCTTCCACGTGCAAAGTAAGTGCCTAACTACTGACCTATAGCTTATTCCGTTCCCACTACTGTTCCATGGAAAAAGAAGCAACATTGATGTGGAGACATACTTCCCATACAAAGTTCCCAACATTACCCATGTCGCATCTGAGCCATTTCAGCGTGGTTCCTTCTTACTGTATAAAGGCAATGCAGAGAAACCTGCCAACATCTCATCGAAACACTCTATATTCAAGGTATTGTGTTTTTGGCTTAGTTTTGCTAAGGAGCCTTTCCTGGAGCTAGCAGACTTGAAAGAGAGCAGCAAAGCAAAATTTTGCAACATATACTGTACGCCAGGGCAGATAAAAATGTCATTTGAACATTTTTTAAAAGTGTTAGTACCTGCCCGTGTGCCACAAATTTAGCTCTGTGCCCTGAAAGATGTTATACTTAGCAATTCCTTTAGACCAAAAGACAGGGCAAAAAATCCTTAGTACAGCATTTTTACATACCAATAGACAATTGTTTTAAAGAAATTCAATATACTTTGTGGCTGCCTCCAGACAGCTGAGTAATGGCCAAAGAATCAACAGCTGGCAAACGATTCTGCAGGTTTCTTTCCTCCTTCCTAAAACAGACTGCTCTTTGAAGGAGTCAATCAGCATAAAGTCAAAATGTCAACGTAACGTGGTACTGAGTAGGTAATTTGACAAACTGTGATGTTGGCCTTAAGTAATTTGACTGGCTATTAATTCTCAAAACAGTCTGCAAAGATTTGTGATGCAGGCTGATTTCCGTCTAGACAGAGAAAGGAGTGTAAAACACATTAGGCAGATTCAACTCAGCAATGACAAGAAAAACCTGTTTCAGGCAGCTGAATGATTATGAATCTACAAAGCCTTCCTTCCCCCACTTTTCATGACCCCTCTGTGCCTGACCTGCAACACACGGCTATTGGCCATCTGAGGGCTGTTTTGCCGACTGTCAGGGATTAAGCAGATAAAAGCTGTCCTCTGCTTTCCTGTTCTATTTATTACTCTGGTAAAATTAAAGATGTACCCAGGGGACAAAGTACTTTAGTAACAGAGACAGTCAACAAAATTATCTTATTCCTACAAGAATCTGTATTTTAATTTGTTCAAGTTCTTGGAAGTCTAATTTACCATCCTCCTCAAGTTACTTGGTATCTTTGCCAGCATTTTCCCTTATTTGCATGTATTTTTGGCAGTAAAGGACACAATATCAGAGCTTCATGGAGTTGCTAGTATTGTGCTACATATTCTGCCACTCCCTTTGCAAGCAACACACACACTGCTCCTCTGAGCCACTCACAGTTTATACAGACATTATTTTCCCTGTCCCCATGTCTACCTCCTGGGCAGCTCTGAAGAAGAATCTAAAGCCCAATGCTAACCCATTACCACTTTCAGCTCAACCCCTCCTCCAATTCTGTCCTCTATTGCTCAATAACTCTTTCCTCATTAACTTTCAAAACACTCACAAGACATAAACCAAACGTACTATATACATTTGAGCCAGATTTTTGGAACAGGAGAGGCAAGCAAATGAAGCCTGAAGCTCTGGGTTCATGTTCTAGAAAATCTAACATAAAAGGTCTTTCCAAACTGAATTGTGGCAAGCCAATAGCAACCATGGCAGCCTCATGCTATTGAGGAATGCAATAAAGTTGTATTGAACCATGAAAGGGGTCTGGGCTTGATTTGTCTTTTGTTTTTTAGACTGTCAACTTCTTCCATCAGATAATATGCCAATCTCTATGTTACCATGAGTTTAAAGTCATTTGATCCAGTATCAATAACAGTGCCAGAACACCATTTGGAGGTATTGGCTGTTTTGCTATTGTAGGTTTCTTCAAGGACCTCCCACTTCCAAAGTTTTAATAATGCTACATTCCCACCACTTGTGAAAAAAACAGACCCAATTCCCTCATATTTAAAGATTCTGATTTTAACTGGTTCAGTAATCCAGTCTTTCCTGCCACATTCCATCCTCTTCCACCAAAGACTTGCTATAGAAAGCAAGCCAACACTGGGGTGACAGCCTTCTCTACATCCATCGATTTGGTTTGTGGCAGAGAAGGGACAGAGGACAGGCCACTAGCCTTGCAGGTGTGATCCTGGAACATCCCAAACGAGGTGAGGCAAATGGCTGATGGAGAGCACCTGAATAATTGTGCTATGTTCATTGCTGCTACTACTACATTTTATTGTTGCTTCATTGCTGCTACTATGTAGTTGCTGCTGACAGATAGCATAGCATACTAACCAACTTATTCAAGTGAAGATGCAGTTACCATCTCCTTACAGGGGCCATGTGGCCAGACTACCCATAGAACTAGAAGCATAAAGAGTAGCATAACAAGAAAAAAAAACCCACAGGAAACAAATATCTAGGGTTGAATTACACAGGTGGAGGTATTAAACACAAACTGAACACATGTTTGGACTATTGTGCCCTACAAACATATCAGAAAAGAAATCTGAAATGGAATGTTTTTGTTTTAAAATGTGACTACTTACATTTAAAGCACATATCTGAAAAGTATCTAACATTTAGCAGTTTGGCATTATCAAAAGTATGTCAGTAGAGTTTCAGTGATGGAATTATGGTGATTGAGCAACTTGCAAGCTAATGAGGAAAAGCAATTTCTGAGAATAAGGCGCATTTAAAGCCTTTGCACATTGGTTAGTGGAACAGAAAATTCCATCCAAACCGAGGAATTGATGTAAAGCACAGGAGCAGCCAGCTCTGAACTCTGCGATAAAAGAACTGACTGCCTTGAAGGGGGTTTCATATTACCAGTTCCTTGCAGAAACATTACACTATTTAGCTTCAATACAAACACAAAAGGGTGAGAAAACAAGAAAGATTCCTCTTTTACATGATGCTTACCAGGTTCTGCTGCAGACCGGGGCTCTGCTTAACCCATTATCCAAACAGAATAAATAGAGGCAGGGGGAAAAAAAACAAAAACAAAATGCATTAGAAAGCCGCTACATTCAAATTTATAGAGTAATAATACTAGACAGTTACCTAATGTATGGCAGATACATGGAAAAAAACCAAGAGTACTCCATTTCAGGCCTGAGTAAAATGAGAATACCGAAGAAAACACTCAAGCACGTATTCAATACATGACCCAGAAACTGGACCGTTGCTTACTTTTTTGAAGCAGTCTGAAGTCTGGGGAATCCTGAATTTCAATGCCTTCCCGAAACCAACTGACTTGTAAGGGAAGCGCTCCCCTCACTCTGCATTCAAGTACAACCACTTGTCCTTCAGTTGCTGTTGAATCTTGCAACTCCTGAAAGTTTTGAGACACGGATTATTATTAACTGTATTTCTATCCCACCTTTCTCCCAGACTGAGGGAAACTAAAAGCGGCTAACAATTTAAAAAACAAAATAAATACAAGTATAACAAAAACAATGCAATGAAAGCTAAAAACAATGAAAAATTCACACACACACCCTGGACCCCAATATTAAAATACAGCTCAATAAAAATGCTTGCCCACTGTATCAGTAAAAGCTTCACAAATAAAAAGGTCTTAAGACCTCACTGAAAATTCTGCAAGGAGGAAGCCATTCTTAATTTCCTAGAAAGCATTCCATAAGCAAGGTGCCACCACTGAGAAGGCCGTTTCTAGCCTCCACTGTCACCCCTCCCCCCAAGATTACACTTGAACAAGCAATTAAAACCATTACCATCCTCTCAGAACAGTGCAGATTACCATCTGCAACAGTGAATAATTAGTCCATTTCCCAGTCTTGCTTTATTTACATCAGGAGTCTTCCAACTATGGCCCAGGGGCCAAATCCAGCCTGCCACAGGATTTTATCTGGCCTGCAGCAACATTTTTTGTCAGAACATTTGCTAATGTTTGAATTTTAACTCATATATCATTTCTCAGGTTAAGGAAGGCATTGTTTCTTTGTAACTGCCACATTTCCCTTTCGTGCTAAATCATGTCACACTGATAAAAAAAAATCTTAAGTAAAATCTATTTTCCTAAAACTTGGAGACCCACCCCTAGCTATGATTTAAATGGATGTATAGTAATGAATTCAGGGCAATTTTGAAAGTAAATTGCAACTGTGCTATCAGCAGAAAAATCCCTGTGTGAACAAATGAAACTGGCTTATACCAAGTCAGATCATTGACTCATTTAGCTCAGTACACTGTCTGTCTTCGTTCTTCAACCTTGGGGTTGGGACCACAATGGGGTCGCAAAGTTGTGGGTCACAGCAACTTACAGGAACGAAAAAGGTTGAGGACCACTGAACTACAGCACCACCACGTAAAAGGGGAAGCATCTGATGTACCCCTTCAGGTATCAGGAAGATGGTGTCCCAGTCCTACTCAAGTGGCAGGCTTCATGGTAACTTTTCTCTGCTCTCTCTAATATTTGGTTACAGTGAACAGTGCAAGGTGAGTATTATGGTGGCAGGGAGTGGGCAGATAAGGTCCTGAGAGGGGCAGGATCAACAGTGGGGTCCCCAGTCTCATTATTTATTCATGGCAAAAGGGGGCGATAAAGACCACTGGTCTATATAGACTTGTGGTGGCTTTTCAAGGTTTTAATAGCTCATTCCCATATGACAGGGATTCCCAAAGTGTGCACTGCAATGCCATAGGCCATCATGGCACACACACAGGGATGCCACAGGAATGTCCCTGGTAGCCCCTCCTATCCGTTCTCTCTCTCTCTCTGCACTGCCATCTTGAATCTTATGCAATCCTGCAAAATTTGGGCACCACCATCTTGAATTTCACAAGATTTTATCAATAGATGCCTGGCTGAGTCAGGTAAGTTTGGGAACTACTGTCATGTGGACATGTCAGAGATTGTACCTGGGACCATCTGAATGCAAAGTGTTCCTACCACAGAGCTATAGTCCCATTCCCTATCTGAGCCACAGGATACTTCATATCTACATTCACAACACCCCTATGTTGGCATATTTTAAAAAGGGAGAAGTCATGTTGGTACAGTCAGGATAAATACACTACTATGAGACTTGGCACAATCCACCTGAAGGTGAGTAGAAGTACCACAGGAGTACAACACTCATTCCTCAGAGACACGAACAGGAGAATTTCTAGGTCCATTGCGCTCTTCATCTTCAACGCAACCATGAGAATAAGTCTTCATTATAGTTCATGTGATTTACAAAAGTAGTGAATGGTGCCATTTTAATATGAAACTAGTTAAAAAAATCAACACACCACTCTGGCTCTTACATAAAGAATAAAGTTACAGAAAGGATGCTTTTCCTGAAAACTCACTAATATCCATACTAAAGAATATGGATCTGCAGAGAGTAATTTAAAAGTGAGCTGTGCACTAAAAACTGCTGCTCTTGTGACATATAATGAGAGTCTCAATAGCGAAACCAGACCTTTGTAAAAATAGGTGCAGCTTGACTAGGTTTAGATCCATCTAATCTGCAGAGGTATGAAGTAGGACTTTGGACCTAGAAAAGAGAGAGGTAGTGGAGAGACATTTGCAAAGCACATAAGTACCATTAGTTACAGAATGCTGTACAGTCTATTCTACTTTACTAATGCAGCTTATTTTCATGCTAATATTCTGGTTCTCCCAGCATATCAGGTGCATAAATGAGTTCCCCCATCCCCCCCAAATAAAGGCACCAACTTCAAGTAAATCCAACTTACAACTGAGTGGAACATTGCAATTCTATAATTGTAGGACTCTTGCGATTTTAACAATATTTTAAAATGAGTGCAGTCAATACTTGGTGTCAACAGCAAGCTCAGTGCTGTACAAATACTATAGTTCCTGACAACACTGCAATAAGGTGTTCGACTGTGTGTAAAACTGTAGTCAGACAGAGCAGAGTAAATTCCTCTAGAATTCCTGTCTAAAACCTCAGGTTGCAACAACAGACACTCAGGTCAAACTACACGCCTTGTTAACATAAAATTTAATTTGTGTTAACAGAAGACACTTCTATTCATGCCAAGATGGACAATTTTTGCTGATCTCCCTTTAATTCTGCAGCCCTGTTCTTGAGAGCCCCCTCAAGTGGATTTTTGGCAGACATAATGGGCTGCTATGCCAAAAAGGTGGTGGTGACATTCGCTTCTGTGTGCTTTCTTCCACTCATGTTCCTTAGAATAAAAATCCTATGCATCTTCTACGCTTGCCTTTTAAAGTGAAAATAGCACATATGGGAGACCTGATCTGGAGAAGGGCCAGTGCATGGAGGAACACACTAACCTTTTATCCATTCTAGTCCATATTTATCTCACACTCACCCTATATGCTCTACTTAAGTGGCAAAGGACCAACTTGCATCAATGGAAACTTCTTTCTAAGCAAATAGCACACTTAGGAGTTAATCAACATAGGGACCATGGCAGGGGCAAAAGCCCCACCCTCCCCACCCCCCTCCCCATTACATTTGTTTAGCAAACAAACAAGAGTAGGGCCAATGCATAGTTTGACCAGAGTCCAAGTTGGAATGGATGCAAGGAATTTTATCCACTACAGTGTTTGGCAAACCTATCACAGCACGCTACTAAGAACAAGCAAAATTCCAACATTACATTTTAATACACCTTACATACCTGCTGATTGGGCACAGAGATAGGCTGGATTACAGCTGTTGTGACTCCAGCCTTTGGAGCAGACGATCCTATTGTTAAGGAAACAGAAGTGCTTTTCTTCTGGGCTCTAAAGGAAAAGGACGCCAAAAAGGAAGGGATCTGTTAATGTTCCCATAAAATGCTTCCACCATAGTCTTTTGTTGGGGTAATGAAGGGCCTAGTCTCATGACTAACTCAGTCTATAACAGTTACATAAGCTGCCTAAACCCACTGCAAAGTTCCTACTGCAGCATCCTGTAGAAAGGCCATTACATGGCAGTCCATCCGATAGAACTGGACCCACAGAAAGTCCCATTGCCATAACCACCATCTTCTTCCCGATTTCCACCTGAAGATGACAACCAATGGTCATCAAGGGATTGGATTTGACTCTGTTCTCTAATTACTGATCCCTACCCTTATTATTTAACTCTAACTGCCTTGCAGGAGCTTTAAGTTTAGACCTCAGGGATTTTTTTTATTAACCCGTCTACAGAAGTTTCACATAGGCTAGGATCGGAAGCTAACCAACACTAGTTGTCGGGGAGCGTTAAAACTGAAGAACATATGACTTACTTTCCCATGAAATATCCAGGGCAGCAGATAGAATTAAAAAATGAAGAATAAGTGGATGAAGGGCATGGATACATGAAATAATGGCTTATTCTTCCTCCATTTATCCTGCCACCTCAATTAACACCTTTATGTTCCTTTTCTAGCCTGAACGATCCATCACCCACCATCTGTCCTCTCAACTATTGTGAAGTGCCGTGACAACTGATAGCATGGCACAAGTAATTTTTCAGAACTGTAATCTTATTTTAATGAAAGCTTCATCTTATCCCACATCAACAACATCAATATTTGAAAAGATAGACCCAGGATGCTATGTTCAATTTGTTTTTCAGTTTTAGCCGTATGATGCTCAGCCACTTACTCAAAGATAAATGAGAAGTAAAGAGGTGGCCCAGACTTTCTCCAAATGTTTACAAGCCAATGAGACTGAAATGGTACATGTCTGAATTTCAGATACACCTGAAACTTTGCTATAATGGTTATTATTTCTTGCTAGACGCAACACTACAAACACCTACTTGACAACTTCTTTTGAAGAAACAAATTTTGACAGCTCAGGCAGCATAGCCTTCCTAAACTGATTATCCAAATGGAGACAACCTGCGTTTGTAGCTCTAATGCTCCATGTTCAAGGTTCAAAGTAATATTTTAAGCTGACCTGATCATTAACTCACGTTGGTTAGTTTGTTTCCCATGGAGCAATTGCAGGAAGAATAGGTGAAGCAGAACAGCTGTGCAATAATCCTTTTCAAAGAAGGATTTGAGAAACATGCTGTAGATAATTGGTTTTTCTGTATGAACTTACTGCGGCATGGCTCCAGATTTTGAGGTAAAAATGTCACTATCAGAATCAGAAGAGCTGGCACCTGCAGTGGGTAGACATAAGCCAACGTATATTATGCCTCAAAACAAAATTCAACTTCTCAAACTTCTTCCAGCAGCACAATATGCTCACCAAATATCAATGAGCCTATTAAAAATGTTTTATAGCTTTGTTCCAAGTCCTGAAAACAATTCTCAAAAGTCTGGGTTGTGTTTTTTTCTGTTCCAGACCAATAAACTTTTACATACTTCATGCCAAAAGGCTGATCAATCTGAATACTGAAGAACTGTACTGAATATATGGGGCCTTCATTTCATATTCCCGGTGACTCCAGACCAAAGTACTTGTCATGTTAAGTACATCTTTAGAGCCGATTTGCTTAACTATTCTATTATATAGTAAACAGAAGCAAATCCAAATCAAGATGTGGAAAGGGAAGGAGACTTAACCTTTTGCTCCCACCATGATCCTGGTCTGGTTGTCAGTTTTGAGCACACACATCCATCAGTAGGCATAAGACCTGCTATTTCCAGCCTCCTGATTATTTTGGCTACCTTCTTCTGCACCTTTTCCGCTTTCGGTCACTACATTTCAAAGAGGATACAGAAGAACTGGAAAAGGGTGTTGAAGACAAACAAGACAGTCAAAGTCTGGAGAACCTTCCTTATAAGGCAAAGCTACATCATTCAAGGCTTTATAGTTTAGAAACAAGTGATGGGGGGGGCAGAAGAGGCATTACAAAATTATACATGATGTGAAGGAAGTGGACCGGAATAAACTCTTTCTCATAATGCTAAAACTATAAATTAGCCAATATAACTGGTTGAGGGAGATTTAAGGGAGACACAAAGATGCACTTGTGCACTTGGTGAAATTCCATAGAATATATGCTACTATTGGATGCTATGGTGGCCCCTATCTTAGAAACATTAGTGAGGATGTATCCTTCAATGGCAGCTAGCCATGAGGTTCACCTGCTACCTTCAGGTTCAGAGATAGTGTACCTCTGAATACGGACTGCAGGAGAAAGGTATGTCTTCCTTTTTCAAAAGGATGTGATTAGTCACCAAGATAAACAGCAAAAACTAATTTTGATATTCAGCAACAAAAGCAATGGTGCTGTTGGTACGGGTACATTGCTGCGATTTGATCATACTGGTCTTAGACTGTATTAATAAATTGACTTAACTCAAACAGCATGCTGGATTACATGGGCCTTGATCCAGCAGGGCACATATGTACAATGAAAGCATCCCTTCCCCCCCCCAACTAGGGTTTTAGCCCTGCACATCCTTTTCGTACAGGGAGGCAGGAGGGAAGGAGCTACACAGCCCTATACAAATTTATTCCAAGAAATGTAAATCAATAGTCCCAACTAGATTTTATGCACAACGCCTTTGACTTCTTCTCCTGAACGACACACGTGGCCTCCTCACTTGGTTGGCATACTCTTACCTTCTACAAATAATTCTGCTGATGTAGAATCAGAACCAACTGAATTGGAGGCCAGGCAACAGTAGCGCCCTGTGTCGTCCTCAAAGGCTTCTGCTATGATCAGGGTATGGAGCCCTCCAGTTTCAGAACAGATCAGTATATCAGGACAATCGTGTAGTTCTTTGCCTTCACAGAACCACCTGCAGTATCACACATACAAAAAAGAGAAAGACCAGAAGAGAGACAGTGTAGGGATCAATTTTGCAGATAGTGTTACCCATCCAGTCCCCAAAAAATTGTTGTTCAGTCACTAAGTTGTGTCTGACTCTTTGCAGCCCCATGGACCACAGTACCCTAGGCCTTTCTGTCCTCCACTAGCTTCCAGAGTTCCCTCAAATTCATGTTCATTGCTTTGGTGACACTATCTAACCATCTCATCCTCTGCCGCCCCCTTCTCCTTTTGCCTTCAATCTTTCCCAGCATGAGGGTCTTTTTCTAAAGAGTCCTCTCTTCTCATGAGGTGGCCAAAGTATTTGAGCTTCAGCTTCAGTATTCCTGAAGTATTCAGCTCCTTCCAAGGAGCAATCAGGCTTGACTTCCTGTAGGATTGCCCAATTTGATTTCCTTGAAGTCCAGGGGACTCTCAGGAGTTTTCTCCAACAACCCCACAAAGGTACAAGAAGACATTTAAATGAAATTAATTCATAGGAACCCAACAGATAATGACTACTGACTGTATATTGTATATCATTTCATCCTATGTGAGTATTCATACACATACAGTAAGACCAGGCATGATGTAAATTGGACAGAAATGTGGAAGTTAGTGAATTTTTCAAAATGTCATCCTTCACGCACACTAGTTTATCCAACCAAAAAAGAACCAATAGTGGTATGCATTCATATTGACTATTCAACTATTCTGTTGAACCATGACAAGTTTTAAACAGTAACCTAAGGTTGCAAACAGGCTAAAGTCCTAAATATGCTTTAAAACAGAGGCAATGTATTTTCTTAGTATTGATTATGATTCTGTCATTACCTTGATTTTTGCTTACAGATATCAAATAGACACTATTACGTTGTGTATTATGTTGTTTAGTATCCATCACCTTAACACTGTAAAACTCAATGCTAGCTGCATAGATCACACAAATCTGCAAATATCACTTCTCATACAAAGTTTAACTGTTTTAGACCCCAATCCTAAAGGCTCTAGCGCCAGCGATAAACTGCTACCACTGGCTGAGATTGTAATCTCCACCATGGAGATTGTGCTTTGCCCTCCCCTCCGCCAATGCAAAGACTTACAGGATTCCGAAAGTCCAAGCAGGACTTTTGACAAGCACTGCGATATAATGATGGGTACTTGTTTTCAGGGCAGACTGAAAGTATGTATGATGACAAAGAACTGGCTAATTGAGATGCAGTAAAATGTGAATATGCATATAGAAAAGAACATAAGAACATTAGAAGAGCCCTGCTGGATCAGGCCAAAGGCCCATCTAGTCCAGCTTCCTGTATTTCACAGCGGGTGCCCCAGGTGCCCCAGGGAGGCATGAGACAACAAGATGCTTGCATCCTGTTGCCACTCCCTTGCACCCAGTACTCTGAAGTAGCCCACTACCAATGTAAGGAGGTTGCACAATCCATCATTGCCTATAGCCCACGATGGACTTTTCTTCCAGAAATATGTCCAATCCCCTCTTAAAGGCATCTAGACCAGATGCCATCATCACCTCTTGTGGCAAAGAGTTCCACAGATTAACTACCCATTGGGTAAAAAAGTACTTCCTTTTATCTGTTTTAACTCTCCCAACCCTCAGTTTTAGCGGATGCCCCTGGTTCTGGTGTTTTGAGAGAGGGAAAAGAACATCCCTTTATCAACTCTATCCCTTCCATGCATAATTTTGTATGTCTCAATCATGTCCCTCCTCAGGCGCCTTTTTTCTAGGCTGAAGAGCCCCAAACACTGCAGTCTTTCTTCATAAGGGACCTATACATATTGAAGCATTCCAGTTCTATTTAATTTCCAGCTGGTTTTCAAGATGACATCTTATCTTTCATGCTACACAATAGATATTCTGAGTTATTCAACATAGAAAGAACATGTAGAGGTGGTGGTTGGGGGTATTATTGCAGGCTCCACTTCTAGCCTATGTACATTTGTTCTATACGTTCCTGCAGGCTACCTTGAAGAGTCTTGTGCACTGCTTCACCTTGAAGGGTTTCTGTTCACACTGACATGTTCCTATGTGCACACAAAAGTGAGCATGACTAGACCTGTTTTAGACACAAAAGGAGAGCAAAAGCAAAGCAGTAGTCTACCCTCCGTGCTACTACTACCTTTGTGCATTCATTCTGCAAGGCTAGAACAGCCAGCAAAGGCCAGCTGACCTTGGATACCATGAAACGCTTGTCTATGAATAGTTCTTGGTTCATTGCATATTTCATATCAGTTAATGAATGCTTTTATATGGATAAAGCTGGCCTAGGGCTAGACTGCACAATAAAAAAAATCAGAGCATTAGACAATCCTCTGTCATGTGTTTAGTGACTACACATTGCGTGAATTTGTCCAATTATCAGACCAACTTGGGCTATTTTGCTCCTATGTAAATAGCCCAAAGCAGAAACATCTACAAAGAAAATGCCACATGATATGCTTGCCTTTCTTTATACAAGGATTAAAAAATGGGGGAGGGGGAAAATTACATAGCTCAGCAAAAAACAAAACAATATGTCCCCCAGAAGAGAATGCTGTTTTCTCTAATCAATATACAATAGGGGTTTATGCTTGCAAAGGGACTCTTGTTCATGCTAATGAAAGCTATGTAAACAATTCCCCCATGCAGAAGAAATGATAAATCCTATATCCCTTAAGGCTAGGAAATGCTGATGATGAAACTAAGAATGTATACCATCTTTTTTTCTTGTAATCAAAATCCAAAGAGTTCCTATTGTGTGTTCAAGTGTACCCAAGAAGAACACACCACTTCTGCACGGAACAAATAAACTTCCATTGTTTACCCAATAGACTCATTTGGCCTAGTTTCACAAATAGTGAGTCTGGAAACAAATGTATCCTGCAAATTAAGCCACCAGTATTTTTGGGCTCTATCTCCTTTCTCTATGCTGAAGTAGATATTACTTGAAATACAATTTCTTAAAACTGCCAACAGCTTAGACCCCACAAAGTCTTTGCTATCAAACTATTTTAGTTACGTGGAGGATAGATGTGCTATATTTCACTGCATCCAGGATTCTGTAAGTTAATATGGCATAAAACTGTAAATCTGAAAGCAAGCTATATTGTCTCTTATGTGTGATACTAAGTAGGCTACCAGCTTCTCTAGTCTGGGCTATGTTGGCTTAGGATGACCAAAAACAAATAGCACTTAGAATGCCCATTGAGCACATGCTGTGAGGGTTTCCAAAAGGCAGCTTCATTTCATTACATCTCAGTGGTTAAGCAATCACATTTACCATTTCAGTACAAATACTCACCGGATCATATTCAGCTGAGTCCTGATCAAGAGAAATTGATCATGTACATTTATGGAGGGAGACAGAAAAAGTTCATGTACAAGGATATAATGAGAAAACCAGAAACTAGACCAAGAGGAGTCGTGCTGTGAAGAACATCAGTGGTAGAGAAGAGAAGCTACAGTCCCTCTGATCCGTGCCTTCTAACCTTGCAAGTTCAAATCCAGATGTTATAATGAAAGGTGTCATTTAGGACTCCTCTCCCCACTTTGCAATGTTAAAAGATCAGAGAAACATACAGTATATATCTCACACGCACCCTGTCATGCAACAGACTTGCTTCTGTTGGTCCAACATCCTGTCAGTTCTTTTCCCTGCATCAATTCTGTTTTATGAATTTCCTTCCTACAGCAATTCCCAGCACAAACAGCAGGTCCTCTTTCATTTCAGCTTCTGGTTTTTGTTCTTTTAACTAACAGGAGCAGCAGACACAGTTTTGTGCTTAGCTTTCTTTATGCTGATGTTAAGCCACCCTGAGTGGTTCATACCTGAATTAGAAAGGAAGAATTTAGGAAGTTCTAACAAATAGATGAAAAAAATAGCTAGGAATGACAGAGGAAAATTGTGCTTGCTACAGAGCTGGCTTTTCCAAAGGATTAATGCAAGCAAGCTGCTCATAACCTTCACATCACTTCAGTGTGAAGAAAGGATGTTGGATGCTATCAAGCCTATAGGTACATGAGACAGTTTCACTATGCATAACTCTGGCATGGACAGTAGCACTGGGAGTTTTTCTTCATAACCATAAGAGAACTGACACTTTCTTCTACAGAATCAGATTGCTGGTCCCATCCAGGTTACGGCCTACCATGACTGGCAGCGGTTTTCCAATCTGGAAATGCCAAGGAGTGCAACCTTGCACATTAAACCTCCTGCAAGCTAAGCATGTGCTGTACTGCTGTGACACAGCCCCAAGAGTTTGGAGTATGGACCCATAACACTGAACAAAGTATTTGCATAGCTGGTGAAAGAGGAGTATCTCCCCCCTGTCCCAGCACAGTTCCAACCTGCCACCCACTGCTGAATAAACGGGGAAATAAAAAAGGCTGCAATACTAGTTGTGTTTACATGGCAGTTAACACCATCAACATCACTAGGACTCCAGAGGAAAACCATTTAGGAGTAGGAAGTGCTAATGCAAGATACACTTCTCTTTCAAGTCCAGGATGTGAGACAAAGCTTGCATCCAAAATGCACTTTGCCCTCCCAATATTTTTCAGTGCCACAATTGAATGACATTTCAAGCCTCTGACCAGCACAACGTCTTCCCTGAGACATTTCAGGTCATTATTCCACAAGCTATCAAGAGACTGTCTCAATAGCGTCTTTTTCTCAAAATAGCTTATTTCCAAAATATTTGTTGGTGAGCACTAAGTTGAAACAAACAATGATTTTCCAATACCACCAGAAGCAGTACATCCTCCCTCCAAGCCTTGCAAAGCTTCATTGCAGACTAGGAGTATAGGCAAGCCCCCAGTATCCACTGTATCAGTTATCATATACCATGGATACTGGAACACCTATTAAAAAGATAGGGGAACATTAAACAAATCTTTTTTTTTACCTTGTTGCAGCAAAAACACTGATGTTCTCCCAACTTAAAAAAGGTGTCCCCAGTACCCACAGTTTCAGGTATCCACGGTGGGGTCTGGAACGGCACCGCATCGGATACCAGCGCGTGCCTATACTTCCTTGAAGCACCTTCACAACAGAATCTCATTTCACATGGATTTACATACCATAAAATCTCACCAAGTGTAGTCCGCTTCTCAGCCAATATTTGATGCAACAACCAAACAGCCAGTAGGCAGTGATATTGCAAATACCATTAAATTCAAAAGCAGGACAAAAATATTGTAAATAAATCTAACTGCCAATAGAGAGATGATAATTCAGTAGCTAACCCAATATGTAATTCGAATAGATACTGAAGCCCAAGGAAAGCCTTGCGTAATCTGTTCAGCCTATCCAACATCTAAGACCCTCTCTCCAAATGCACAGTCATCGCAATTACATTGTCTCTAGAATACTGGCACATTTAACAGAGAAGACTGTTTTATACTTTGAGTTAGCTACAGCAGTTGTGCAAGCTGGCCCGGAATGAAAAGACTGGTCATGGTCTGCACCTGGCCAGTTTTTGTCCTATTTCTTCACTCATGCGGTCAGGGCTAATGCCTGACAAAGCCAACTCTTGGGGATGACTGTGCCTTGAAACTCAGCCATGTTGAAATAACGCCATTCATATGAAGTCCTATTAGATTACCTATTTCAGTCCAGGCAGAAGTTGTTCTATACTTTTGCTTGCTATTCAAGTACTCCTGATCCAGAGAACTTCTGAGATGAGTGGGTCTTCTAGACACACACAACTCTGTGAAGGACTGGAGTCTCTGCATCTTAGGGCCCGATCATATCCGACTTCTGATGCTAATGCAGCCACAATGCAACCCCAAACTAAGCAAACAAATGTTTCCTTACCTTGAGGAGGTAAGGAAAGAACATAAGACCTACTTTCAAGAACTCGGTGGATGCGATGGGAGGGTTAAGCCAGCAGCCATGTTTCCTTGTTTTTATTATGCTTGGCTACCGCCAGGCAGGAAAACTACTACAATGCAGCAGAGAGAGTGCCACGGCAGGCAGATGCTTGGGAGGCCACAGGGCTTAATGAAAGCACTTTCTCCAAATCCAGAGTCGCTGGTGAGATTTGCCTCATCCTGCACCTCTAGCCCTGGCTACTTTTCAAATTGTGCAGGTATGAGCCTCAAAACAAGTTATTGCCATGATCCACCTGAGTTTGGGTCATTGTGACCCACGAATAGGTCTTCAAACTACCACATTCGAACGACTGTATCTGAGCTGTGGTTCTGTTATTTACTTTTAGGGCACAATCCTAACCAACTTTCCAGCACTGACGTAGCTGTGCCAATGGGGCACGTGCTGCATCCTGCAGTGGGGTAGTAATAACGAAGGTCTCCTCAAGGTAAGGGAAGGTTTGTCCCCTTGCCTGCAAGTTGCATAGCCATTACCCCAGTGCTGGAAAGTTGGTTAGGATTGCGCCCCAAGTATATTTACTATAATTTGGCATTTTATAAATGATTTTTCACTTTGGATCTTCAGTTGTGGAGGGAAAGGAAGGCAGAAAAATTATGAAAGTCAGCGCAAACAAAGCTAAGTTTTCTGCATGCATGTTTGGCATTTAAAAAAAAAAAAATAGACCTTGCTCTTGCAGATTCACGGCCCACAGTTCCCTCAGCACTCTATGAAATGCAACCATCTTATGCCTGGTCAGCAGCAGCAACACCACCAATAAAAGGTATCCCCTTTCCTATTCGATGCGTCTCATAAAAAACATTATATAATGACAAATACATTCTTTTGGCATCTGTATTCAGAGACTTCTCTAAAGTGCACCACAATTTTTAAAAAGAACCAACATGTGGAAAGATTTGCTACTTCTGTCTCAATATACAATAAAAAAACTATGAGAAGCGTTTTAAGAGTTATTGCTGTTAGCGTGCATAATTTGTTTTGGCATTGACCAGTGTGCAGTCATTACAGAATGCTTACTGACCTCAAGGGCAATATTAAAATACAGCAGAATTAAATACTAGAATACGGACGGTACCCTCTCCCCAGTGCTTTTTAAACTCAGACTATATTCTTGGAATTCTGAAAGCCTTCGTTGTAGCGGGGGGGGGGGGCTTAAAATATAAAGTTACTGTTATGGCACACTTAGCAATTTCAGTCTACACTAAAAAAAGAATTCCCAGTGTGACCATTCAAAAGATACTGGGTAATCTCTACAGCAGCAGTGGTCAAACTTCTGTCTCTGGAGCCCTTTACACTCCTAAAAGGAGTCTCGGGGAACTCCACCAGCCCAGGCAGTCTGGGGAGCCCCAGAGTGGAGCCAAGCTGTGCCAAGCCCAGTGCCAAACGCTGGGGAAGAGCAAGCAGAGGTAGGGAATGAGGAAGGAAAATCAAACAGGGAAGGGACAGACGAGGCAGCTGGTAACCATTTATGGTATGTTCGTGGAACGCCTGAAGGGTCGCAGGGTTTGTAGGACAACTCCTTGAGAAACACTGATCTACAGGATGCTCTGGAGGAAAAGTCCCTTGCTTTGTTGAGGGGGCTGTTCCACAGCAGAAGAGAACATGTGGATGCTATGTGCTGTGTCTCAATCCAACTAGGAATGGTTGCAATTAAGTTGCAATCCAAAACACATTAACAAGGGAAAAAGCTATTCTCTGTGCATTTATTTAGGACTAAGCCTGATGGAACAGAATTAAACCAAGTAAAAATATTCTTTAGCGCACTGAATATGAACAGACTAGTTAGCCATTACTAATTTGCTCCACTGGTTTCCATCCTAAACACATGCCTCTTTAATATAGACAAACCTATTAGGCCTATTACTGTTCAGAGGCTCATACCTAAACCATACTGGGTATGGACAAAGACAGGATATAGCCATAAATAGTTTCTATGGTCGCATGCAGCCTCTGTGGGCCTCAGAAAACCGTCTGGACCCAACTAGAGCACAGCAATCCAGTTCAGAAGGTGGGGTGCTGGTGGCCTGAAATCAACGGGTTTAAATACCTTTGGATTTCGGTATACACCAGAGTTCTGGGAGTAGAACCCCCAAGGATAACTAGATCTAATCTGTAGGCAGCACCTTGTAGCCTCTCCAGAGACACTTAGAAGTATAGGCTTCATTTTCATAAGTTGCTAGAATACCGCTAGGAATTTAACAATTCACATCCCACTTCTCATTACCAGTGGTTAAATTAAGATGGTTCACAATTAACACACTATTATATAAAACACAAAAGATACCACAACCACCACCATAACATGCCTTCTCAGCAATGCTGAGAGGATGAGAAAACCATAATGGTAACCAACAAATGAGAAAACCATAATGGTAACCAACAAACTGTCCAAGACCAAGTAAGAGCTAGGTGGGGCAGAGAAGCCAGCTGAAAAAGCCAACCTTTAGCCTGGCATTTGAAAGGTAGCAGTGTCCGCCACTGACCTAGCTCTCTAGGGAAAAGCGTTCTATAATGATGAAGCCACCCCTTACTCATAGTAGCTACATGTCTAGTTTCATTTGGGAGCAGCACCAACAAGCTTCAAGTACACAGAGGAAGATATGGAAGAAGGCTTTCCTCAACACATATATGACTTGCAGCCTGCGTATTTCAGACTGCGTATTTCCAAAATTGTCAGTCAATTATGGAACTTCTTGTTCATTCTTATACATGGACATTTTCTTCCCCAAGAAATATTTCAAATTCACATTTGCTTAAGAATAATAAATACCCACAAATACAAGATCACAGGAATAGATGCCTCTGTCTTCAATAGTTTTTCAACATGTAATGAAGTAGCTGGACATTGGGAAGCCACCACTGTAGTAATTTATGCATTATTACCAATGGGCATGGCACCTCATTTGATGCATTCTGGTCATGCTGCTGATACTGTACTGTATTCATCGGTAACCCAAAGTAGGTCAGGTACCTTCAAAAGCTTACCATGCACACCAGGCTTCCTTCCTGTCCAGCCAGCACAGAATATAAGAGTTTAATACAGTGGTTCTCAAAACTATTTAGCACCAGGACCCAGTTTTAGAAGACTAGACCCAAACATTCTCATGTGTCTAGTTTTTAGAATGTGTTAAGACCCAGTCCGTCCAGGACCCACCAGAAGTGATGTCATGGCCAGAAGTGCTATCATAGTGAATTAGAAAGGGGGGGAAGGCTAACCACGACAAAAGCAAAACCACACAGCACTCCGCTTTCCAGCATCCCACCCTCCCATAATTTCAATACAGCTGCTCTAGATGCTTCACGACCCACCTGTAATTTGCTCATTACATGACCCACTGGTGAGTCCTGACTCACAGTTTGGGAACCACTGGTTTAATATATAATCAAAAAGGAACAGTGGCTACACCAATTCATACAATACAATTTCTCTTAGGTCTTTGGATCCATACATGCCATTTAGCTACCCTATAGTTACCTCCAAGACAAACTGGGCAGACCCAAAGGGTGAGTGAAGTGTATGAATAATGTTTGTATGAATAATGTCTGCAAATGGTCCAAAACTGTACATAAGCCAAACAGATGATTACCAAACAATGCACAATGGGACACATTTAAGGAAACAGGCAAACAGTGCCTTTTCACTGAGTTACAAAAAATCTCACCTATGCCCACAGAAGCAGAGTGTGTGGAAATCATTTGCATCTACAAAAGTGATATATGCAGAAAACACCACAGTGGTAAGGGGGAGAACATTATCCCTTATTCCTTGTGTCCCTAATGTTCTGGAGAATCAACTGCTGGCCCTGCTGAACAGTGTCTCAAACTACAGCCTTTCTCCTTTTCCCAGACAATTTAATGAGTCTTTACTAACATACTAATTTAGGACAATCCTTGACAAAAGAACACAGAACATTTTTCATAGAAGACATAGCTGCTTTGGTTGCTAACTGAAGAAAAAGCACATATATCATAGCTTTATCTGTGTGATCGCCAGAATTACTGCTCCATATGACAGGCAATTAAATAGAATGTTTTTGTACAACTTCCTTCTTCTGGGATGGAATGCCTTTACCCTGAAGACAAAGTATGGTAGGCTTATCTACATTTCCAAGTTGTTTTGCTAATTAATTTGCTGAGCTGTCAGGGCATCTCCCTTCTCTAATTTCTGTTGTTCTGCCAAAAGAAGGAAAGGTGATTTAGTTGCTGCTTGACTATGGAAAAAGATGCATCTTTTTTAAAAAATAAAATAAAAAGATCCAGTACTATACTGTATAAGACTTCTAAACTGGAATTCCTTCTTTATTTTCTCACCCATTAACTCTTTCATCTTATCCACACACAAGCTTATCTAATTAGACAGTAGTTCAGCTCACTGGCCGATGTTTCTCCTAGTACAGTACTTGGGCATATTGTTCAACCTTCTACTAGAAGAAAGGCTCAAGTGAAGTACATTTTAAAATGGGTGAAAACTTAGATTATACTAGTCCTCTCATGAAGAATAAAACAGTGTCTTGCTAATATCTCAAACTCAAACTACTTGCAACATTCAACCCTACATGTGGCCACATACCCCCTCCAAAAAAAACGCTAGCCTAAGCCAGTGGTTCTCAAACATTTTAGACCAGTACCCACTTTTTAGAATGGCGCTCATGTTGGGACCCACAGGAAGTGATGTCAGGGCCAGAAGTAGCATTATCAGGCAGGAAGTGCCATCATTGTGGCATAATTAAATGACATTCCTGGAAAGCAAACAGGCATTCTTGGCCTGCAGCAATTACACAACCATGAACCATTCCTGATAGAAAGCAAGGTTAGGACAAAATATTACATAAAAGCACTGAACTAAAAAAATAAAAATGCTCACTTGAAAATTAAAATTGTTAATGCTCACAAAAGGAACATAGCAAGAGTAAGGTCTGCATTTTCCAAGATGGTTGCTCCCAGCTTTCTGCGACCCACCTGATATAAGGTTGCGACCCACCAAGTGGGTCTTGTTCCACAGTTTGAGAAATACTGGCCTAAGCATTTTGCTAGTGGTAAAAGCATGCCATCTTCCAGTCTGGCTACAAGAGAAGGTCTTTACATCAAACCTCTGCCCTGCGCTTTCTACACAACTGGGGCATATCTGCGTTTTGCATACCATTTGAGTAAATAAAAATTAAGATGGGGTAGTTGGATTTCTTTTCTTGGGTTTGGTTTTTGTCATCTTGGGCAACTGTTGTATCCCCATGACCAAGCATTGCACATTGCTACATACCGATTGCAAGGGTACCCCATCAATTGTAGGTACACATTCTCTCTCTCTCTTTAAGAGCTATTAAAGCACAACACTGGCATGCAATACATCTCCCTATTTCAACAATCCACACAACAGGTCAAATTCCAGCTAACAAAAATTAACTGTGGTCTGAAAGAAACCATCCTACACAAACCCTCACAAATACAGTGCCTTGGAAATTAGCCAGCCAACAGTACTGTGAACAGTCAGGAGAATAAGTGTGGAATAGTACACACAGGCCTGATTCAGACGATCACATAAACCAGACTAAAGCCATAACTGTTAGTCCGGAAAGGCCAAGGTTACATATAAAACATTCCATCTGAGAGATCTCGCTGCCCTTTGCAAAAAATGCCTTGAAAGGCAAATGTTCCCCATTAAATTTCTCTCCAGAGGAAAAAGTAGCAAGTAGGCAGTTTAGTTTGTTTCCATGCTGACAGTTTGGAGAGCTTAAACAGAACCTCCAAATTTGACCATGTTCTGTATTTTAACTGCAAGACCACCCTCCTTTCCATTATAATGCTCTGCAGAATTAGATTTGATGCTAAACATATAGAATTACTAATGTTATTAGCCTGTTATTGAGCTCTTCTCTTTTATTACCCAGCAAAGTGAACAAAGATCTCGATGTACTGCATACAGCTTCTCGTATTGCTTGGTACGTCAGTAAATTACCAAGTCTTTTATAAATTAAAAGGGAGGAATGGGACTTGTACAGTGCTGTGCAAATTTTTTAAAAATGTGCAGGCTGTTCCCATTAATCCTAAAAGGAAATCATGTGCATAAAATATCTATGATTTAAGGAGAAGAAGAAAAAAAACTATGGTAGGTGTATTTTCCCATTTAAGCATACAGAAGAGAAACCTGGTTGGTAAGCCCACAGAGACCAGTTACGACCAATACTTGCTTACTAAACAGAGATACTGAGAATTCTATTAACTTCACAATGACTATCGCCTGCATAAAGCTTTTCCAGGCCTACCTACTGAGTATTTTTGCCCTTTATGAACCAGGAATACCACAGCCTATGAAGTCTTACACGGTTAAACATTACTTGTACCTCTGTATTCCTATGTTATTCTTCAACAGGCCAGCTTGAGACTTGTGTTCCTTGGTAGTTTATTTTAGAAACTGACTTCACATACACACGTGCAAAAAGCACACAAGTATCTACAGTACTGGATGTAGGGCCCAATCTTAAGCAACTTTCCAGCACCGATGCAGCTGCAATGCAGCCCCAAGGTAAGGAAACAAAGGTATCTTTACTTTGAGGTGAATCAGTGATTCTCCCTACCACCACAGGATGCAGCAAACTTCAAACATCCCATTGGCAAGGCTGCAACACAACAGGAAAGTTGGATAGTACTGGGCCATTACTTAGCTAATTAGGAACAAGAAACCAACATGCAAGAAGAAACTGCACTGCATTCAGAGCACTGAATTATCTATACATCCACTGCACACCAACAGCTTTGTAACACTGAATTGGTATATAGTCATCTCACCCATATATTTCCGTGCCAAGAATGAACAAAAAAATGCAGCTAGGGTTATCTTTTATTCTTACAGCTACTGTTTCAAATGGCTTATGGTCCACACAAGGTCATCCTCAAAGGCTGTTCTCTGTCCAAGACAGGAGGTGACCAGAAGGTCTTCTTAGCTGTGGCATCCCTTTGGGATTATCTCCTTAGCAAGGTGCACCTGGGGAAGAGCCTGATATTCGGTGGTGGGATTCAAATAAATTAACAACCGGTTCTATGTCCTTCAGGGCGGCCGCTGCCTTTCTTCCCTCTCCCAATCTAAAATTAACAACCGGTTCTGCAGAACTGGTGAGAACTGGCTGAATTTCACCTCTGCTGATACTGCTGCAATGCCAGGCAAAGACCTCTATACTTTCCTCAGTCCTTTGCTGCTTGCGTAAATGTTAGCCTCAATTTAAATTGCACTGTTATTCTGTAGGTTTATCTTTTAAACATTTTTACCTTTTTGGTAGGCGAGTGAGAGTTTTTTAGGCTGAGAAGCAGGACACTAAATGCTGAAGATAGGTGTGTACCTGAACCCAGCATAATACCCACTCCACCACAATAACACAGTGCTCTAGAATTGTCGTTTCCAAATTGTGGGTCGCAAGCCAATTTTAGGTGGGTCGGAAAGCACCTAGAGCAGCCTTACTGAAAATATTGGAAGATGGGATGCTGGAAAGGAAGAGGGCTGTGTGGTTATTTTGCTTGTGTCAAGGTTGTAAATAGGCTTTTTTCCCCTTTCTGATTCACTTCGCTATTGAAAAATGGTTGAGAAATAACCCAACTTATTGCTGCATTCTCAGGAAAGTGGCAGGGTCTGGCGTCAAAATGACATTACTTCTGGTGGGTTCCAGACAGACTGTCTTTCTAAAAAGTAGGTCCCAATGCTAAAAAGTTTGAAAACCACTGCTCGAGAACATGTTAGCCTCAACTCTAAGAATTTGATCTATATTACCACAATTATAGTGAGTTCTGCCTCGTTGCTATATCATACCTACTCAGAAGTGAGTCCTGCTGTGTTAAATGTGGCTTACTGGAAAATTATATACATATGCATGCAAGCTTGCAGCATAAGCATACCTATGGTGCAAGAGGGGCAAACACAGAAGTGCAGGCAGAAGACCAGGCACAGGTGCAAGCCTGGTAGTTAGTGATTACCTGCCGCTTCCACTGGCTTAGGGGAATTTTGGGTAGATCTCTACTGCCACCCTGAAGACAGGGGAAAGCCAGACTGAGAGAACACCTTGAAAACCTCCCTCCCTGATCTGTTCCTGAAAATCTGGAGGATCGGCATATGCTAAAAACAAAAACAGTAAGAGTTGAACAGTCCAGGAAAGTGCATTAATCCATAGTTTGAAGAACTATCAGAAAGGCTTTTTATCCATAAAAGGCTGGATAAATAAGGCAAATGGAATGCCACACCAGGAAAGTGGGGTCCAAGGCAACCAGAAGCAAGTCGCAATCACTATTCTAACATTTGGGGAGCCCCACAGAAGTGTCCACGGGGCTCCCTGCACCCGCCCCCCCCCAGAGGCCAGCATTGCAACTTGTAAGTAGATTGCAGCCCGTGTTGCCCCTGGCAGCAACGCAATCCTGGGGATCATGTCACTGCCTAAGGAGACAGGGTTAGAACTTCTCTAGCTTAGATATCACGATACCCCAGTTTGTGAACCTCTGGTTTAAATCCTTTAAAGTCCTTTTGAGTTAACTTGCCTTACTTGCTTGGGCCTTTATTTCTAGTACAGCACAATACTTGATCAGTTCCCAGATATCTTCAGTGGAGATGCACATCAAAGCAACCTGAAACTGGCACAAATATACCATAAATAAGTAGTGCAGCCATCCCATATTGTTTGATATAGGAATTGTCTGACGGGTTGTTCAAGATTTTCACACACTTTGTTTTAGATGTGTGTTTTTATTTTTGCCAAAAGGGCTCCAATCTACTCCTAGATGTTAGAAAAAAACATTTGTCTTTTCTAAACAGTTTAATTGGATCTCTGCTTGCGGTGGCTTCTTTCCAGTTTATTTATTTAATACACATTTTTAAAATATTGCATGTTGGCTGCCAGTTGAGTCAAAAGGTGATGTTTTTAAAAGAGAAATGCCCACACTATTTTAGCTATCCCCTACTCCTCAGCAAACTGGAAGAAATAATCTTATAAGAACCTATTTCTTCTCCTTCCTTTCCAGTATACTTTATGGTTACTTTGGGTGAGATCCAGAACCATTAAAGGCAATAGGAGATCTGCCATGATCTGCAGTAAGATGTGGATTGCCATCAATATTTGTTAGTATAAGGATATAAAGAAAGAGAAGCTTAAAGCATTAATCCATTTGTGAAGAATGACAGAAGTGTCTACAGAGGGACTATTTAAGGAAAGATTAGGCAAATAAATGATTAAAGCCAACAGTGATATCATTTTGAGTATTATTTCACACATGATTTAACACAATTCATTCTTCGTTGCTTTGATTACACAGGCCTGCAAAATTGAAAAACTTTTCAAAATTTATGGTGGTTTTATATGAATTTGGGGTGCCATTTCCAAAAATGGCATCAGTTTTGCCCTATCGCAGTGGTCTGGGAACAGGGGTAAATTACCCCAAATGGGATAAAATGAAATTCCTGGGGGTAATGGATGGTCGCGCTGCCGAGACAC
>JAJKFI010000003.1:22018418-22065975 GCA_029204185.1 Lerista edwardsae
GGTAATGGATGGTCACGCTGCCGAGACACAGCCGGGCATGCATATGAGTCTATATGCATGCCCGCCTGTGTCTTGGCAGCGCGACCATCCATTACCCCCGTTCTGGTTCCGTCGCTGGCTGGCCGGCTCCATTTTGTTTGTTTTGCTCCACCCACTTTCGCTGGCCAGCAAAACGCGCCCCAGACTGCTCTGTGCCTGCTCTGCTTTTCACATCACGGCAGTTTAGAGCACGTGGACGCAGCAAGGAGAGCGGTGGCGCGTTGGACCTGAGCGGCAGTGGAGCAGAGTAGCAGTGAAGAGGCAAGCCAGGGACGGCCGGGCATCGGAGGTGAGAGAAGGCATGCGTCTTCCCCCCCTCCATTGCCCTGCTGGGGGGGAACTGCACACCCCTCACTGTCCAGCGAGAGACGCGTGGTTCCTCCTGGCAGGACATCGGAGGTGAGGGAAGGCATGCATCTTCCTCCCGCTCCGTTGCCCTGCCAGGGGGAACTGCACACCCCTTGCTCAGGCTTCTTGCAGAACACGCAGCCCCATCATTTCGATCGCTGCCCAAGGCCAGATGCAGCGCTTCTTTAATGACCCGAAGTGTCCGTGTGTGATGGAAGGTATCTCCTAAGACTGGGTGCTGTTGCCAGGGGAGGGGCTGATTGAAACGGAGGTTTTTTTAAAAATTGATTGCCTAAGAGTGCAAGTCTATGAATGTCTACTCAGAAGTAAGTCCCATTATAGTAAATGGCACTCCCGGGTAAGTATTAATAGGATTGCACCCCATCTTAATTAAAACTGCAGTCCAATGCACACTCTGCC
This sequence comes from Lerista edwardsae, assembly GCA_029204185.1. Lineage (NCBI taxonomy): Eukaryota > Metazoa > Chordata > Lepidosauria > Squamata > Scincidae > Lerista > Lerista edwardsae. The sequence continues at coordinate 22,019,226 of JAJKFI010000003.1, forward strand.
CCAGGAGTAAAGCACATTGAATTCAATCTGACTTACTTCTGAGCAAACAGAAGTTGACAGACGCCGGCCGGCCACTGAACGTAAGGAGCGTGCAAGCCTGGGGCAAACGTGACTGGCTGCAGAGTAACAGTCTGAGCCGACACCAGACTGTCCTCCTCCCCCTCAACTTGTAGCCCGGTGCAACGATCCTCCGATCCGGACTGGGGCTCAGCGTGTCGTGGGGTGTGTGGGGGCGCGTGCGCAGGACACCAAAGAGGTGCCAGGCAAGCATACAGCGTGAGGCGAGGCAAGAGGGAAAGCGAGCTGCAGGAGACAAAATGTAGGCAGGCTTGCTGCGTTTCTGTATTAGTACTATTTGCCTTCTCCAGAATGGAAAAGCAGATACTGTGCTGCTAAGTTGCATAGCCCCCTTTGTATTGGCACACATTAGGAATGGCCCTTGCCTTCTCCACAGCTGTGTTTCTGTGAAGTGGGGAGGGGAGGGGGGTCAAACTAATCAGGCAACAGATGTATTTGTTTTGCTCCCATTCATCCTGTTAATATTTAAAGTGGAGAGGATCTAATTTTTTACATTAAGAGATATTTGTATAAGGCGAACTGAATCTCCTTATCTATATGCGCACTCCTTGTGATGTAAAAATGAGGTATTCCCTGTTTGACAAGTGCATGAAACAGATATCTACATAAAAAAATGGCTACTGCTATCATTTTTGGTTTGATCCAGAGTTGCAATTCTGAAATAAGTCTTTGGAGGCTGCCCCTTTATCTTACTTTCTGACCTTAAAAGTGTTTTTCTTTAATCCAGTACAATGGCTCTCAAACTTTTTATCACCGGGGCCCAAAGGAAGTGATGTCATCAAGCAAGAACATTTTAACACCCCATATGACAAAATCAAATCTAACTAAGCAGGTTAGATATTTACAATAAGAGTAAGATTAAAAAATATTTAAAGAACTTTCCTAACTCTCCCAAACCCGTTACAACTTCATATTTACATAGCTCATTACATAGCTTCATATTTATTAAGCTCATTAATTAATCAAATAAAAAGCAATGGGTTCCAATATGTAATTTTTTTCTTTTGTTCTGGCGGGGGAGGGGTAATGTCGGCGTATCTAAATATATTTTGGGGTAAAAGGTAAAAAAGTTCCCTGACCCCTGATCTAAGTGATGATTGAGTTCAGTGATTGATTCAGCACCAAGAACATTGCAATGAATGCATTGTGGCTTCTCTATGCCATTGCTGATCCAGAGGGTAAACCAAATTTTAGGAAGTCTTGTGAGTATTTACATTCCAATTCCCTGTGTGCTGAGCCTCACCTAGGCATGCTCATGGAAGGCATGACGTGCTCACTAGGAAAGAGACTCCGGAGAGACTTCATCACATACATACGTCGACACCAAGACAAGCCCATAGCAAAGTTAATTTCCTTACAGCCACAAGCACTGAGGAAGTGGCAGTTTAAAGGGGAAGCCTCTGCCCTAGCCAAAATGAACCTTCCAAGATGGTGATGCACATCATTTTAAGATGGCTGCTCCAAGTCCTGACCCTCAGGTTGGGAACCACTGGCATAGTGGATAATGAAAACTGAGGTTCAGATAATGGAAAGTTAATTAGCAATTCTGCCCCTTGCAGATAAGCAAATTCGTAGATAGAATGTTCGCATATAAAGAGGACTGACTGTAATTTGTTTAAGTTCTATCCAGTGGTGGGATTCAAATAAATTAACAACCGGTCATAGCCGGAGCCAAAAAAAACAGAAGCCAGCCGAGGTAAGCAAGTGGGTGGGGCCCGGCCACTTAACAACCCATTCTATAGAACCTGGGCGAACCCCCTGAATTCCACCACTGTGTCTATCTTAACAAAATAACTGTTGCCTAAAGCCTTATAATGGGGCAGGCCACAAGTAACTAAGCCACCACAAACAAGTTAAATATCACCAATAGAACAAACCCTGAAGGACAACCTTTTAAAAGGACAACCTTTTATTTGCGATGAAAAACAGAACAACCAAAGTATACTTACAGTATTTATCAGGATTTAAAGTAGGGTCTTGGTAGAAATACTATATTAGGTATTACCAGAGCAGTATAGGTCGGGGTGGCCAAACCATGCCTTGAGTCAAACGCAACTCTTTGACATGAGGGGCTCTTGGAAATATGTTGCTTGAGTTCCTTTTTGCATCATAAAAGGTAAATAAGAATTTTTCAAGCTTTATAATTATTTACCAGGTATAAACTGTATTAAAACACAAGTTTAAAGTTCATGGTGAGTAAATGTATTTAAGAATTTAAATACTTAAATATTTCAGCTCTTATTAATCCTCTCTCTTGTGGCTCTCAAACATCTTAAATTATATACTCTTGCATTAAGCAAGTTTGGCCACCCTTGGTATAGATTATGGGAGCCTCATATGGCCCAATATGATGTAATTTTTAGCCCCCTAGCTCCAGGTCGGTGTCATTAGTAGTAATTGCCATCTTCTCAAACTGCCATAGCAATCCATTTGTAATAAGACCTCCCAACCTGCCCCTATGGAGTCAATCATATGTTTTGAAACTGATCTGTGGCTTCCACTGCAGCTATTTCCAGTGGACCCAAAATAGTCAAATTGTGTACTTGTCATATTCAAATTGTAAAGCAAGAAATGTAAAATTAGCCTTGGGTACTACTGGCTAAACCACAAGAGAGACAGTCACAAGAGCGAAATGGTTTGAGACAAAAGAAGCTGAGCTTCAATTATAGAGGGAAAAGTAAAGGGGGCCCTTAATGAAATCCACAAGTGAAGCAAGCTTGACTCCCAATTTTAGCAAGATCTTGCCTTTGAGAAACAGCAGCCACAGAGGCAAGGGCCTCCATGTCCTCCTTGTGACTTAAGCACTGGAAAGAAAAGTCCAGTTTGAGGGAAAAAATCATTTCTCACACTCAGGGCAAAGATTTAAAAAAAAACCTGTATTTAAAGATATGACATGATTCAATCACTTAGGGTTGAAATATTTCCATCTGGCCACTCAACACAATTTTATAAGCAGTAATGACTCCTACAATTTTGTGGTGCCCAATATAATTGCTAGTTAGGACTATGAATTGCCAATGTTGTCAACTATTAGAAAGACAAGATGGATGCCTTCCATATTCTATTATACAATCAACATTATGTGTTGCATGGAAAATTCCAAAGTAATATGTGAGGACAGGGTAATAATGAGGCTGCCAAATATGATTTAGTGATGACTGGGCAATCACTTCACTCTCCCACAGGATACCTAAAGGCAGTGCAAAACTGAACAATGCAGTAGTATTCAATGTTGCTGGAGGTGTCCTTTTCACAGCAATAATTGACACTAACAGTCTCTTCTGGGACTGTTTCTTACAGGATCCAAAGCACAACCCCATGTGCGTAGAGGTAAGTCTTTAACAACGTCATCTTTTGTAAATGATGTAGTTTAGGCCATATGCACATGTACATCCAACAGGAGCTTGAACCACCCAAATGTGGATGCTGCTTTGCCCAAACCCACCCACCCATGTGTCAGCAGGTCTTATTTCCCATGTGGTTTGAGTGCATTCATCCTGATGAATTAGTATGTACAACTACTAAAAAATCCTCTTGAATTGCTCTTAGATATACCTATTAACTTGACCTGAACTTTAGACCACAATTTAAACTCTTAACGATTCAAGTAACCTAACTTTATCAGTTAAAACAATCCAGTTGGTCATGTGGTCTCAATAAGGCAGAAAATCACACACAAATAGTATTTTCTTAAAATACATTGCACTGTGTTCATGTTCACTTTTTAAAAATAATATTTAAACCAGCTCTGACCATAGAAGTAATTTGGTGGTTGAATCCTTAAGCACTAGAATGTGCTTCAGTAGGCAGATGTGGGTTAGAAAATGAGCTGGGGGGCAGTTTTCACTTCCTCAGTGTAAAAAGTCACATGTAACATCCCCAGTAGAATCCTGTGAAGGTTGAAACCTTGAAGTTTGAGCTATGATGTCATTTTCTATCAGCCTGGGCGGAAAGAATCTGAACTGCTGTAAAGTTGCCACAAGGTACCACAAACCACAGCTGTTGGATAGTGCCAAAATACCCAGGTTTTTTTTACTTCAACATACTCAGATCCCACAATCAGTTGGCAGATGCACTGAATGATGTAATTAACCAAAGGTGGTTTTGTATTCTTAAACCCAGCTATATGTGGAATAGCCAAGCAGTGCTCTGAACTGACCTGTCCTGACCTTGTGGAGATAAGCCATTACATATGATAAGCCAATACATATGTAGATTGCACTTCTTACTGTTTCAATAATATACCCAAAAACTCCTGCCAAGACTTTTGAACTTGCTTAAGGGTGCAGTCCTAACCAACTTCCTAGGACAGGGGTAAGGGCAATGCAGCTCTGAAGTAAGGGAACAAACATTATCTTACCACAGGATGCAGAACATGCCCCATTGGCACAGCTATGTCAGTGCTGGAAAGTTGGTTAGGATTGCACCCTAAATTATATTAAATTAACCTCCACCATCTAAAACGGTATCAGGGTATACCCCTGTATATAAAACCAGTTTACATCAGTAAGCTTTTATGGGAATTCCAAAAAGCAGCAGGGTACAATATATGTATCCATTACATTACACCTATGGATTGGCAAGTAGTACCCACTTTTGTCAGCCAGTGTTACGCTGAGATAGCATGCCTGGCCCATTTGGAAAGCTATCACCTAAGCCCATGTGTCTCTCAAGCAAAAAAAAAAAATTAAAGAATGACAACCCTACAAAAAGTTGTTGATTCTCCCATTAGAATCTCTGAACTACACGAATCCTTGCTATATGACAGGAAGATTAGCCAGCATTTCTTAACATTTCTCAATATGCATGAGAACGTTTAATATGAAATAGAGAGTTAATTCTCTACAAGTACATTTCAGAGTAAAGCATCCACCTTATTAATAATTAAACCCTGCAATTGTAATCCACTAAACCTACATATAGTATCTAGTCTCAGGCACTTGGTTTGAAATACTCATGTGATTAGCCATGTTTAAATGTCACCAAGTCACATGATCAGCCATGTTTAAATGTCACTTAGTCATGAATGCTAGGGTTGTTTAATCCAATGCTTCCGGAATCAAGGATGTCACTTCAAAAACCAAAATGTAACTCAAAACAGAACAAGCCAGAAGGTTATTCCTGACCATTAGATTTGCAGTAACAGAAACATTTGTCTGGAAATTTTAGTTCAGGCTTTTCTTCATTAGTGCACCCATCATGACTAAGATGATGTTGAGTGAGATACTTGTGTGTTATTACAATTTCCTTTTAAGCTCTGTAGGGCCACTCCTATCCAGCACAGGAACAGTGGCATTCTGTTGGTCCCACTCAGTGATGTCATTCAGGGGGAACGGACCAGAACGGCTGTTCCGGATCCTAACGGGCTCCATGGCTGGTTCCGGGTTCTCGACAAGTGCCAATCAAAAGTGAGTTCCTGTTCCTAAATCATTTGAATGACATCACTGGTCCCACTTCCTCCCAGGCCTGCCCTCCCCTGTGCCGCCCTCTGTCTGCCCAGAAATGCCTCTCAGTGCTTAAATGCTCTTCACCAGTGGCTCGGGCTCCCGCTGCAGGGTCAATGGGGCTATGCATGACTCCCCGCCAATGCAGCTTGCTCTCTGGGTGGCGCAAACATGCCTTCTAGCTTATTTGCAACATTCACAGCCAGTGCTAGGCCTGGAGCAGCACAGGATCAGGCTGCCCATTTCACGCTCAAGGTGTACACCACTAGCATATGGGGAAAATGTACACTTTATTGTATTTTGTGTTCTCTGGATGTCTGCTCTGTGCACTTATATCTTCAATTTGTCAGACACTGTGGGGGCCTGCACCATTTCTCATGCCAGCAGGTAAAATGCCAGAAGGCAGAAAGAAAGCTTTCTGGAAACCAAACCATACACACTGTTGTACATACCAGAGGGAAAACAAGTCTAGAGAGGACCATTCCAATTTTAGCTCTACAGAATCTTGGGTGGTTCTAGTCTCCAGTTCCAGTTGAGGGAATTCTATTTTATAAATAGACTAAACAACAGCATGGAAGAGGAGACGAGTTTCCCAATGCAATGACGACAATTTGCAGGGAGGGGAGACAAAAGGAACCACCATCATTATGCTGAAAAAAGAATGAAACTAAGTTCCATACACATTCAGCAGGAACTCAAAATCCCCATTAGCAGAGAGCGGATTACATTAATAGAACACTTGTTCACCATACCCACCCTGCATGGATCAACAGAGGATGCGAAATTATGCACTTGGGTAATACAACTGAGGAAAGAAGCTGGAACATGTTCTACTGCTTACCATTTTCATCCACACCCATCTATCACCTCAGCCATGTTTCAGCACCACTAACTAAGTCACATCAATTTTTAAATGCTGCCCATTTCTTTCTTCCTTTGCATCAGTAGACTGGATTACCATTTTGCCAAGGGAATGGGACTAGATCCTTTTGCCAACATAAATAGCTAGTAGCATAATGACTTGACTGCAATCAGTAACTTTAAGACAAAGCACAACCTCAGGGGGGATTCTTATTTCACAGATGTAGCCCAGCTGTCAAAGTAGGAGAGCTGAGTTAGTACTGCTAAATGCAATGACAGTTTCCAATATTCATTTAAAATCATGCAAACTTTCTGAACAAAGTGGGAGGAGGGAGATTCTGCACAAAGAAAAGCACACCAGAATCATTTTATTTACTGAGATGATTTTTTAACAGTGGCAGCCACTTTAGCCTACCAGAGGTATGATCCTGAGTACTCATTCTTCACTCCCCTCCCAATCCATTTTAACCATGACGTTTGTTATATTTTATAAAAATAATTTTAAAGAACATGATGCAGGCAAAGGTACACATTTTTCAATGGGAAAGTTGAAAACGTGTTCAGTTTTCTCTCAGTAACTATCAATGGAGATGAAGTCTGGCTGGAACAGGAGCCGAAAGTTTCTTACTTGATCATGTTAACACCGAGACTTTTTTCTTAAATACTGAGGGAGGGAGGGGAAGCGCTCTCCCCCTGCATTTGTAGTGTACTGAAAGAGCGAGAACGCATGCTCAGACAATTTGGTACCAAAGGACCTGGCACTGGTTCTAAATAGTAAAGACGACGACTCTGAATTTGGTATTAAGAAACGGAAACGCAGAGGATTGTGAATGAATGAATGAATGAAGACCATTGAAAGAAGTGGCCCATGGACCCCACAGATGATAGTTTGGGGGAGGGGGAAGAGAGAAAATACCCTCGCTGCTTATATAAACCACTGACACGCATATATGTTTCCGTTACTTGTATGAGACTAATAATCCTCATCGCCCAGGTAGAATCATACTGGAGACCCCATGTGGCTTTAAGGCTCGCCGGGCTCTCAGTAAAAGCTGGACTTGGAGCTCGTTTGTTTTAACCGGGTAAAAAGCCCTCCCCCGCGCAAGGCTTTACTACACACAGCCCAGTAATAAAGCTTTTTAGCACAAGACAGGTACTTTGGTAATTAACTAAATCATGGCATTTTTTCTTTCATTGTTTCTGAGGGACAATGGGGGGGAGCAACTTTAAGACGAGCAGTTATAAGACCTCAATCAGCATTGCAAAGATTACCCGCAAAAGTAATTACCCGCAAAAAAGCCGTTCTAAAATTTCCAGCTGGGGTACCCAAAGCCCATCCACTGAGCTCCCTCCATAGACAGAATCCAACGACGGGCACTTACCGGTCTACTACAGAGGAGCCTCCCCGTCCGACCCCCAACCCCTCTGAGGCTGCTGTTCTCGGGGCCTCTGCAGTTCTCAGGTTATCTGCAACTCTCGCTCCGTTTGGCGACTCTAAATTCAGCTCGTTTGCAGCACGGACGCGAGAGAGGAAATTAATAGACAGCTGAGCAGCCGGATTTGCAAGCACTTGCAAGCGGCAGCAGCTTCCGAAGGAAGACGCTCTCGCCTGCGAGGAGTTCGGTCTGGTTCCCAAGCAAGAACAAAGGCTGCTGGCAGCGAGGAAGGCGAGCTGAAGTCCTCTGGCGTGCGGCCAGCTTGTTGCTCTTGTTATTGCTCCCCAGGAGGAGCGAGTATTTGTGTGTGCGCGCGCGCGCTCTCTCGCAAAGCATGCAGGAGCTGGGGGCTGGGAAGGCGAGGGTGTGCGTTGGGGAGGAATGCCGGGGATGTCCAAAAATAACACGACAGAACCCACCAGGGTGATTCGTCTCCCGTCGCCCTGTCCTCTCCAATCACATGTGCGCACGCTTCGTCTCTGGCCCGGGGCTTTGGCGCGCGTGTGATCTCCTCCTAGAGAAGGTAGCGAGCAAAATGCCACAGATGCTTGCGAAGGAAGAGAAGGGGGGAAAATGTGCGTGTGTCCAGCCACCCTGGGGCCATCCGCTTGTATTCCGAATCTATCCCTCCCTTCATCTGCCAAGCCCCGGACTCTGCCAAGACAACTTGGGGGAAAGGGAGTGTTTAGGACCAATTAACAGTCAATTACGAAGCACAATGCGGCTTTTATCCGACCAGTCTGTCTGCCTGTCACGCCCCACCTCCTCAACACAACGGCTATTGAAAGTTGCTTTTGTCACCTGACGGCAAGATTCCCTAATTCTTTCCCGTCCCATCGCAACGTCATTGTCCTCTTCCACAACAGCCACCTTTGCAGCTCCCAGACAGAGGGTGTGGGTCGTTTTGTGTATTTGCGGCCTTTGTGAAGGCAGGTGATGCAACAGGTTTAATTCAAAGGAGTTGGACAAGAAGTGCACTGCAATCCTAAGTATGCTTATTCAGAAGTATATGCCACTGAACTCAATGGGACTCCCCGGAGAGGCTGTATAGGATTGCATACTTAACATGCTTAACTAGGAGCATGCTTAACATCAGAAATGTTGGTATATGGAGAATCTTCCACCATGCACATCAGATTGTATTCAAACCACCTGTTCCCCAAACACACTTGCAATGCAATCCTAAGCATACTCGAAGGTAAGTCATGTACAATGAATTTACTCCCAGGTAGGTGTGCAGAGCATAACAGCCTTAAAGTAACAACTTCCTTACAATGATCCATGGTGTTCTGGTCATTGTTAGAGTAGCCGTTAGCTCTTACATTTCAAAGGGAGAGTCGCCATTTCTTCTTTGTCCCATCATGCCTTGTTGCAACCTGAGATCTTTTTTGCCCCCGATACGGTATAACCTATTTGACAGTGCAAGCCTAAGCAAATCAACTTGAAAAATACGGCATCCTGCTCATGCTTACTTCCTGCAAACTGTGCATAGGCTTGCATTGTAAGACTATCTCGTCACAAATAGCAATTATATATACAGGTACCCACAGTGTTTCCTTTTTGTGATTGTTGCTTAACATCCAACTTGAAGAAGCACTCTGGTGAACTCAGAAACTTGCCTGCTATTTTATGGATTTGTTTTTTAAAAGTTCATAACAAAGGCATTCTGCTACTTTTCTGGTTTGGATTGCTTTTAAGACTTATTCTACCTTAAGAATTCTACCAAAATCAAGCATTTTGTTTCAACGTGTTTATATGGGGTGTGGTATACTTACACATACCAAAACTGACAGACTTCAGTGTGCATTCAAAGTTGACTATTTGCTACAAAAAGAACACTAAGTTCTTCATGAGTAAATTCCCAGCTTTAAAGCGGTATGGCTTTTGTTTCAAGGGAACTCTTGGGAATAAAAAGCATTATTCTGACATTTTCATAAGTCACCAGCTTATTGAGAAGCTAGTTGAAACTAGCTGGTTGAGGTCCCTTATACAGTACTTAGTATTTGTACAGTACTTTCAAATGCACTAAGCACTTTGTATTATCTTAATGAAATAACCCTGTAAAGTAAGTGTAATCTCCAGATTGCATCTGGGGAGCTAAAGTTGAACACAATCTTGTATGCACAGCACAATTTTGTATGTGTCTGAGAAGCAAGTTCCAATAAATTCCATGGAACTTACACTCTAGTGAGTGTGATAGGGCAAGGTTTCAACCAGGGAAGTCCTGTGAAGCAGGCAATCTTTTAAGCTGCGATCTTTATGCACTTTTACTTGGGAGTAAGCCCCATGAGAATCACTTCTTAGTAAACATGCATAGGACTGCACTCTACAACTATTATATTGCATTACACCAGTTCTAATGATAAAAAATTAATTGAAATTTCATTTTATGATTTTGATAGTGTGTGTTAATGTGAATAATTATGAATGTTGAATGTTCCCTGTAAAAGAGTGTGTAGATGTAATGGTCATAATCTAAGTATACGTTTTTCTTTAGACAAAATTTTGTAAATTATTCTCATGCAACAGCCTCAAAGTGTTTCTGTCACTGAATCACTTCAGTATTTACATTCACTGATTAAGGCCCAATCCAGTCCAATTTTTCATGCCGATGCAGTTATACTAATAGAGTATGCGCTGCATCCTGCAGCAGGAGGGGGCAATCATAGAGGCTTCCTCAAGGTGAGGGAACATATGTTTGCTTGTCTTGGGGCTGCATTGGCATTTGAAAGTTGGATAGGATTGGGCCGTAAGTCATCAGCAATCAGATAATAGTCAGTCTATATAACATTTTTAAAATGCTGATGGGACATACATTGGTTAAATGAAGCCTTTTCTAGTTCCATGGTCAACTTTGTCACTGAGTTCACACATGCATGTTCATTATTTGATGTCATGAATGTGTGAAACAAGCACGTGGCCTTTTGCTGGGAAGCATTTCCCAAGTTTGCATTGTAATCAATGAGTAATTTCTTATTGCAGTGGTTCCCAAACTCCTACTTTTGATCGGATTCAAAAAGGAAGAAGAGAACAGAGCAGAGAGGTAAGCGGAAGTGTGGAGGAGAAAAGAGAGGTGAGCTAGATTGTCAGATTCTCAAGCGAAGTGCCGAAGTGCCGTGGATGGTCTGCAGGTTTGCCATGAAAGTTTGGGAGAGGGTCATTTATTATTAGTTGGCCCATTGGTGGATGTGAGCACCCACACCACCCCCATGGTGTGCCTTGTCAATTGTCAAAAAAGTGACAGTGTGCTTTGACAATTTTAGTGCCTTCTTAATGTGCCATGAGATAAAAAGGGTTGAAAATTGCTCTTCTGGCCTACCACCCTTCTCTCCTCCACACTCCCTCTTCCTTTTGAATCCCAGTATGGGAACAAGAGCAGGAGCAGCAGAAGTGGATTCTCTACCTAAATATTGCGTACATGCGGGTGAAGGACAGAAGAGTTCATTGTACAGTTCACAAAAGCTTGCTAGGTACTGGGGTGCTCCCAAAACCAAGAATACAAGGACATTAATAAGCAGGAAGGGTTACTGTATAAGAATATTTCATGTGACCAAAACTTTGAAAAGAGTCTCTTGGGCTATCTAGCCCAACCCCTTGCATGTTACCCCTAAATTAAAGCCATACATTCTCGGAAATCCTGCTGTTTTAGGCTGTTTGATCTACAATGTTTCCTCCAACTCCTGTTCCTACTAACTGGTTAGTGTGGGTTAGTAGCTTTTGAGGGGACTGAGAAGGCTTATGCTACAGCTAAGTTGGATCTAACAAATGAAGTTTGAATTCCTTTGGATTTTTAAAATATTAAAAACAGCAGGTAATTTTATAACCTTCTGTTGTACCCCATACCCAATGGCAATTTCTCATAAGAAAAATTCTTTTAGGCATAGCTAAACCAGGAACAGATATATCTACTTGGCAACACTATGGAAAATGTCAGAAACAATTTTTTTGGAATAAATATTAATATCACATGAAATAACTTGGATGGAACAATTTGCCATGCTCAAGTACACAGAGTGCCCTGTGCTACATAAAAGACAAGAAGAAAGACTAAACGGATTTCCACAAGCCTGGTCTTTCAGGAGAAATTTTTTTAAAGTGCAGTTGAAGGTCACGTCTAAATGAAAACGTTAAATTTCCTTTTTTTAAAAGAAACTATGCATACAATGCAGCTGTAATGAAAAAATCCAGAAAGTCATGCAGAAAATGCCTAATTTATATATAATGTTCCAATGATTTAGTTTTATCACTATTACATAACCTCAAGAAGTTTTTTATTATTAAATATTAGAGTTAACGTATTTAATTATTGCTCATTTTACGTATTATCAAAAAAAAATTATAAGCAATACTTTATCCAGCAACAATCCTAGAAATAGTCCATGGAAAGAACACCTGCTTTTCATTCAAAAGGTCCCAGATTCAATTCTTGTTATCTCCAGGTATGGCTAGAAAAGGCCAATATAAAAACCCACAGTCATGTAAACAATTTTGAGCAAGATGGTCCACTAGCACCAGGAATATGTTGGTGGTCAGCTAGGTTGGGTACTTACCCAGCATCCACATCAGCCAACTCCTAAACCCTCAATACTTAAGGGAGTGGAACCATCCAGTTGTGGTACCATCAGACTTTAGGCAGGGGGCTCAATGCTAGGCGTTGCCCCAGGACCTCCAGCAATCTGGTATTGGCACTGCTCAGTGTAGGACAACCTACTATGTACGTTATATTTAATGTTAGTTTTAGGGACAAATTACTGCACAAAAATGGTTTATCACAGGCAGCCCAATCCTGAACCAGCAGCACCCAGCAATGGCATTCCTCAAGGGGGGAGGAAAATGCTACGTTTTTCAGGAGCCTGTATAAAGCAGCCCCTCCCCCTCGCTTTAACGTTTTGCCCTCCCTTGAGAAATGCCACTGGTGCCCAGAGCTCCAGAGGAGCCAAAATGTCGACTGCTGGATCCTGGGTCTGCTGAGAAACTGCCATAGGTGTACTCAGGGAATGGAGCATTTGCTCCCTTCCCCTGGGGAAACTGCAGCTGGCAGCAATGAGTCTCCTCAGCTCTGTGCCCCTGTTTGAACAGGCGCAGAATAGAGGAAACCCATGTCAGGCTGCCTGGCTCGAGAGGGGGTTCAGGATATAGGTCAAGATAGGGTTCAGGATACGGTGTCTCCAACTCCCCTCCTGGGCCCAATCCTCCACTCCTCCTTCCCAATTCCGCAGCCCCCTCCTGGGCCTAAATTGCCTTACCGTTGGCCGATGCTGCTAGAGTGCTGGTCAGCCTCCTGCTCGGCCTGAAACGCAGCACTGACTACTGCTAGTCCAGCACCGGCGCTGCTTACTCATGTGGTGGCATGAACATGCATTACGGCATGCTTGCGACACTTTTAGCCAATGGTACATGCGTACTGCTGACATGAGGGCATTTAGGATTGGGCCATTAGTAACTAGACTAGTTGGTAAGGATTGGCATAGAATTCAGTCATGGATTAAGGCGAGCACAATAAGGACTGGGATAGCTGGTGCATGCACATGATTTCCAAAGGTTAAGAACATAAGAACATAAGAAGAGCCCTGCTGGATCAGGCCAAAGGCCCATCTAGTCCAGCTTCCTGTATCTCACAGCGGCCCATCCCAGGTGCCCCAGGGAGGCATTAGACAACAAGATGCTTGCATCCTGTTGCCACTCCCTTGCACCCGGTACCAGTAGCCCACCACCTTTGTAAGGAGGTTGCACAATCCATCATTGCCTATAGCCCACGATGGACTTTTCTTTCAGAAATCCGTCCAATCCCCTCTTAAAGACATCAAGACCAGATGCCATCACCACCTCCTGTGGCAAAGAGTTCCACAGATTAACTACTTGCTGGGTAAAAAAGTACTTCCTTTTATCTGTTTTAACTCTCCCAACCCTCAGTTTTAGTGGATGCCCCCTGGTTCTGGTGTTTTGAGAGAGGGAAAAGAACATCCCTCTATCGACTCTATCCCTTCTGTGCATAATTTTGTATGTCTCAATCATGTCCCCCCGCAGGCGCCTTTTTTCTAGACTGAAGAGCCCCAAACGCTGTAGTCTTTCTTCATAAGGGAGGTGCCCCAGCCCCGTAATCATTTTTGTTGCTCTCTTCTGCACCTTTTCCAGCTCCACTATGTCCTTTTTGAGATGCGGCGACCAGAACTGGACACAATATTCTAGATGCGGCCTTACCATCGATTTGTACAATGGCATGATAATATTGGCTGTTTTATTCTCAACCCCCTTTTTAATTACCCCAAGCATGGAATTGGCTTTCTTAATTGCTGCCGCACACTGGGTCGACACTTTCATTGAATTGTCCACCAGCACCCCAAGATCTCTCTCCTGAGCTGTCACAGACAGCTCAGAACCCGTTAGCCTATAGGTGAAGTTTTGGTTTTTGGCCCCAATGTGCATCACTTTACATTTGTCTATGTTGAAACGCATCTGCCATTTGGCTGCCCATTCTCCCAACTTGGAGAGATCCTTCTGGAGCTCTTCACAATCCTTTCTGGTTTTCACCACCCGGAAAAGTTTTGTGTCATCTGCAAACTTGGCCACCTCACTGCTTATCCCTGTCTCCAGGTCATTTATGAATAAGTTGAAAAGCACCGGCCCCAAGACAGATCCCTGGGGCACTCCACTTTTCACCTCTCTCCATTCTGAAAATTGCCCATTGACCCCCACTCTCTGTTTCCTGGCCCTCAACCAATTCTGGATCCATAAGAGGACCTGCCCTCTTATTCCCTGACTGTGAAGTTTCTTCAGCAGCCTTTGGTGGGGGACTGTGTCAAACGCCTTCTGAAAATCCAGGTATATGATATCCACAGGTTCACCCACATCCACGTGCCTGTTGACCTTTTCAAAGAATTCCAAAAGGTTTGTGAGGCAAGACTTACCCTTACAGAAGCCATGCTGACTTTCCTTTAGCAGTACTTGTTCCTCTACGTGTTTTAGGATTTTATCTTTGATGAGGCTTTCCACCATCTTACCCGGAACAGACGTTAGGCTGACCGGCCTGTAGTTTCCAGGGTCCCCCCTTCTCCCTTTTTTAAAGATTGGCGTGACATTGGCTATCCTCCAATCCTCTGGCACCGTGGCCGTTTGAAGGGACAAGTTGCATACTCTAGTTAAGAGGTCAGCAACTTCATTCTTTAGTTCCTTAATTACTCTTGGGTGTATACCATCTGGGCCTGGTGACTTATTTAAATGTAGTTTATCAATTTGATCTAAAACATCTTCTTTATTAACCAGTATCTGATTTAATTCCTTCATTAGGAAGGGCTGTTCGGGCTGTGGTATCTGCCCAAGTTCTTCTGCTGTGAAGACGGATGCAAAGAATTCATTCAATTTCTCTGCAATCTCCAAGTCCCCTTTTATCTCATCTTTCCCTCCCTCACCATCCAGCGGGCCAACCGCCTCTCTGGCAGGTTTTCTGCTTCTAACATATTTGAAGAAGCTTTTATTATTCCCTTTTATGTTGCTAGCCATGCGTTCCTCAAACGCTTTCTTGGCCTCACCTTCTTACTTGTCTTTTGCCAGAGTTTATGTTCCTTTTTATTCTCCTCACTGGGGCAAGGCTTCCATTTACGGAAAGAAGCTTCTTTGCTCTTTACAGCTTCTCTAACTTCGTTTGTCAGCCATGCAGGCACCCTCCTGGACCTTGTCGAACCCTTCTTTCTTTGCGGTATACACTTCCGCTGGGCCTCTACTACTGTTTTTTTAAACAGCCTCCATGCAGCCTGGAGGGATTGGACTCTTTTTACCTTCCCTTTCAATTTCTGTCTAACTAGTCTCCTCATCTGAGGGAAATCTAGTTGTAGGAAACAGACCATTGGAGAGACCCTCAAAGGGTCTTAATCCTACAGGCCCCCAAAAGCTGGAATGGATGTCGCTTACACTTTTGTAAGGTTGGAATAATTTGTAATGAGTGATAAGCAAAAGAAGTCTTCTGTTGTTCATATGTCTAGTGGAGATATCTGAATTGTACAGTCATGTCACTCAGCATCAAATCTTCAGCTATAGATGAGAGAGGCTGGGATGCCATACCTAAGGCAGCCTAAGTGGAGCCATATGGTCTGGGGTAAACACTGAAAGCAGAATCCTACATTGGCACCAACCACATGGTAAGGGACTCATTGTTTCAAGATAATATTTTCAGAGGGGCACAAATCCAAAAACCACAAGTAAGAAATAGAATAAGAAAGCCAAACATTGGAAACATATAAAAATGTATAGAGATACCTGCCACTGTATATATCTTCTTATACATGAGATTTATTACACTATCGTTGACTTTTTTTTTTTACTAAATCAGTATAAAAGTCCTATTTCATGTATATCAAAATTCAGGTAATGGTAGTTTTATAGACCTTCAGACTGAACCATCTGACTCAATGTGATGTGATGATGTCACTGCCAACTGCTTCTGGGAGGCCCCTTTTGGGCCAGTTGAACGCTGGGGCATGGGCACACACTCTGCTTGCCCTGCAACATAGCAAGATCCCAGCTGCACAGCAGGCGCTCCACTCACCACACTGGCATAGGGCCGGCCTCTCAAAGCACAGGACCGAATTTAGCGAAATCAGGCAAATTGATTTCAGGTCAGCCTTGGAAAGAATGCACACTATGGGCCTGATCCTATCCAACTTTCTGGTGCCAATGCTGCTGCAATGCATCCCCGAGGTAAGGGAACAAACATTCCATTACCTTGAGGAGGCCTCTCTAACTCCCCCTTACCCTGCAGCATGCAGCACACACCCTGTTGGCACAGTTGCATTAGCACTGGAAAGTTGGATAGGATTAGGCCCTAAATGTGGTTGCAGTCAAGAAAATCTCCCTTTGTTATTTGTGTTTATTCCTGCTTCACATCGTATTTAACAGCATGTAATTAAGGCTCTTGCTCAACACTGGCTCTGAGCTGCCACAGAATTTGGGAAGGCTATAGGTCAATAGAAGAGCATTTACTCTTTATCTGCAGAACCTAGTTTCAGTCTCCAGGAAGGACAGAGAAAAATTACTGTCTGGAATCTTGGAAAGCCACTACCAGTTGGTGTCAACAATATTGAGCGAATAAATAATTGTTCCGATTTGATATATAAGGCAACTTCCTATATTCATAGAATAAAGGGAAGAATTTTGTTGTTTTCTCTGTTCGCTGTTCCATATGTTTTCAATGAAATATGGTCTTTTTTTTCTTTTGGCTCATGTACAGACCCAAGAGTGCCCATATACGTCAAACAATTGAAACATGCATTTGTGGAAACATGCATTTGTGGAAATATAAGGCTCTTATAGTCTTGCTTGTGAAGATCTGATGAGTGATTCCACAACAGACTTAAGTATACTTTTAGCCTTGCCACAATAGTTTTATAGCTGTGCAACTTTGAAAGTAAAAAATGTAGATTGTACTGCATTTATTTTTGAGTACAGTTCTGTTAATTCCTAGATGAGGATATCCATGGGGTATTTGCTTTTGAGCATGCTAAAGAGATATTTTAAAGTAATATTGTCTGGAATATGGAAAAATGTCAAAACAACAACAACCCCAAAAGCTTTTTTCCCTTTTAATATGTGATCTTAGAAACTGCGGAATTGCTTTGCTGAACAAGATTAGCTGAACTGACAGACGTTTCCCAATCAGATCTGGAATTTACTCCAATAAAAAAAACTATATACAGAATAGAATAGAATTTTATTGGCCATACATGGAATTTCACCATACATGGAATTTTACTTCAGCCCAAAAGCTCTCACATATACCTTAAACTAATAAATAATACCATCACATTAACAAGCTCTAAATTTATCCAAATCAAAACCAAAACATCAACATAATCAGCTATTCAGTAGCCCAATAGCACAGGGAAAAAAACTGTTCGTGTGCCTGGTTGTTCTAATATACCATGTCCTATAACGACATCCAGCAGGAAGAAGTTCAAACACATTACAGGCAGGGTGAGAGCGATCTGCAACAATCCCCTCTGCTCTTTTCCTCATCCGAGCAATATATAAATCATCCATAGAGGGCAAGCTGACTCCTATTATTCTTTCTGCAGTTTTGACTGTCCTTTGGAGTCTATTCTTATCCTGTTTAGTCACTGAACCAAACCAGACCGTTATAGAGTTAGAAAGAACAGATTCAATGATTCCTCTATAAAACTGAATCAACAGCTCTTGAGGCAGGTTAAATTTCTGAAGTTGATGCAAAAAATACATCGTCTGCTGTGCTTTCTTAATAATGGGACTGATGTTAACTGACCATTTCAAGTCATGGGAGATTATAGAACCCAGAAATTTGAAGGACTCCACCACTGATACCATACTACCACATATGGTCAGTGGAGATAGAGGAGCACCTTCTACTAGTAGAGGAGAAAAAAGGTAGTGTTTTTTGTTTTCCCTATGCACAAGAATAAATGCAGACTTGGTCCCTCCTCTACTTAGAGTGCATAGGCTGGCACAGTTAGGCCAGCAAAGTTTGGCCAGAACAAGGGACACTGTAAAATATGTTTGCACCACTCTCTGGGTCAAGGAGGCCAGCACACAGACGTGCGCCATCCTCCCCAACTCCGAGAGTCGTCCAAACCCACTTTATGGTGGCCGTTGTGCCGGACAAACTTTGCTGGCCTAGCTGTGCTGGCCTAACTCCAGGTTAGGATTGCACTCTGACAGTGGCCACAAAAGCATCAATAGCCCTGTAAGGCAGAGGATGATAATTCAATTTTTAATGTCATTTTTGAATATATTTGGCCTCTTTTAATGTCCCGCATTTTTTTTTCCTATAAGACCAGACCAGTACATATTCAGAAAAAAACCACTGTAAAAAAACCACATATTCAGAAAAAAACCACAGGGTCTCCTCCTGATGATGAGCTAAATTATAAATATTTTAAATAAAAATAATAAGATGAAGTTAATCAAATGGAGTGCTAGGAATCATTATCGGCACAGTTTCTTTCTTTTTGCTCACTGAATGTAAATTTAGATATTCTACAGTATGCAAACATGTATACATTCTAAACAAGCATTTTTACATTCTGATCTAGAAACATCCCTAGTTCAGTAAATGGATATGACAAACTGGATATTCAAAATAATTTAGAATTAATTTGATATGCTACCCGAATTACAGCAAGAATTCAAAACATGCTGGACAACGAACCCACGTGCATCACATCATGTGTATTTGGTGGTCATCTTGGGGCCTTTTGAGGTAAACATTTTATTGTGCAATGTAATGGCACAGTTGTTTCTTAATTGTTTTGGGAGGATTTGAATGGTGACTCCAGAAAAACATGATTGGGGACAGGGAAGAGCTGAGTGTATTTGGAGAAACAAACTTAATCTCACATGTTAGATTTTTTCAGAAAAATGAAGTATATTCTTGTTTTTTATATGGTGCCATCAATGTATATTGTGTTTTATAAGCTGCTCAAAACAATAAAGGGAACACTTCCACAACACATCCGAGATCTGAGTGAACGAAATATTCCTATTAAATACTTTGTTCCTGACATAGTTGAATGTGCTGACAACAAAATCACACAACAATCATCAATGGAAATCAGGTTTATTAACCCATGGAGGTCTGGGCTTGGTGTCATACTCAAAATTGAAGTGGAAAAACACACTACAGGCTGATCCAACTTCGATGTAATGTCCATAAAGCAAGTCAAAACGAGGCTCAGTAGTGTGTGTGGCCTCCATGTGCCTGTACGACCTCCCTACAACGCCTGGGCATGCTCCTGATGACGTGGCGGATAGTCTCCTGAGGGATCGCCTCCCAGACCTGGACTAAAGCATCCACCAACTCCTGGACAGTCTGTGGTGCAACGTGGCGCTGGTGGATGGAGCGAGACATGATGTCCCAGATGTGCTCAATTGGATTCAGGTCTGGGGAACGGGCGGGCCAGTCCATAGCCTCAATGCCTTCATCTTGCAGGAACTGCTGACACACTCCAGCCACGAGGTCTAGCATTGTCTTGCATTAGGAGGAACCCAGGGCCAACCGCGCCAGCATATGGTCTCACATGAGGTCTGAGGATCTCATCTCGGTACCTAATGGCAGTCAGGCTACCTCTGACGAGCACATGGAGGGCTGTGCGGCCCCCCAAAGAAATGCCACCCCACACCATTACTGACCCACTGCCAAACCGGTCATGCTGGAGGATGTTGCAGGCAACAGAACGTTCTCCCTGGCGTCTCCAGACTCTGTCACGTCTGTCACATGTGCTCAGTGTGAACCTGCTTTCATCTGTGAAGAGCACAGGGCGCCAGTGGCGAGGTGGCCAATCTTGGTGTTCTCTGGCAAATGCCAAACGTCCTGCACGGTGTCGGGCTGTCAGCACAACCCCCACCTGTGGACGTCGGGCCCTCATACCACCCTCATGGAGTCTGTTTCTGACCGTTTGAGCAGACACATGCACATTTGTGGCCTGCTGGAGGTCATTTTGCAGGGCTCTGGCAGTGCTCCTCCTGTTCCTCCTGGCACGAAGGCGGAGGTAGCGGTCCTGATGCTGGGTTGTTGCCCTCCTGCAGCCTCCTCCACGTCTCCTGGTGTACTGGCCTGTCTCCTGGTAGCGCCTCCATGCTCTGGACACCACACTGACAGACACAGCAAACCTTCTTGCCACAGCTCGCATTGATGTGCCATCCTGGATGAGCTGCACTACCTGAGCCACTTGTGTGGGTTGCAGACTCCGCCTCATGCTGCCACTAGAGTGACAACACCGCCAGCATTCAAAGGTCACCCAAACATCACCCAGAACACATAGGGACTGCAAAGTGGTCTGTGGTCACCACCTGCAAAACCACTCCTTTATTGGGGGTGTCTTGTTACTTGCCTATGATTTCCACCTGTTGTCTACTCCATTTGTGCAACAGCATGTGAACTTGATTGTTAATCGGTGTGGCTTCCTAGGTGGACAGTTTGATTTCACAGAAGTGTGATTGACTTGGAGTGACATTGTGTTGTTTAAGTGTTCCCTTTATTGTTTTGAGCAGTGTATATACAGTAGTAAAACATGCAGGTCCCTGCCCCTAGCATCTTATAGTTAATGTGAGTACATGGGTGTATCAACAGATTTTCGCATATCTTTAACATAAATGGAAATGTGTCAATGGGCAGCTGCTCTTTATGGTCTTTGATGCTTGCTTGTGGATGTGCATGCACACTCACATATATAGGTTGTTGTTGATGCAAATCAGCATTCAGTGCAAAAAATACCTTTCCTTCAAATTGCTGCAGTGGTCCAGGAACTGTGGGCAAAGATTGGAGGGAGGACAAGTTATTTCTAAGGGGAATGTTTGTGTCTTTCAAGCACTGTTTATGGGAGATCTGCATGACAACTTGGTGTGTACATTGGAGGACACATAAAGCATTGAAACTGCAGCACTACGTTCTCAATTACATACAAGAAACTCTTGGACACTATATACTTTTTTATAATCTTAATCATAAGGCTTCAACAGTGTGAGAACATAAGTTTGGAAGCAGAAAACTTGAGGGAAAGCCAGCCTGGAGAAGTCAACTATCACACAGGAATTACACTAGTAAATTACAAACATCTCGGAAATAGTCTTGTACAAGGCTTATGTAACACTTGGGATCTTTTTATTTTGAACTAAAATATATGTTTATGTATACCGTATAACATTTTGCGTTTGAGACAGCAACTTTGAACGCATGCAACGTCTCTAAGAATTATTTCCAGATAAGATGTGTTTGGCAGACATCCCATAGACTAGGTCAGCCAGGGGGAAAAAGCCTCCCTATAGATCACCTGGTAAAGACTGCTGACTGTACCACAGAGGTCTCAGTTCATGCTTCAGCTGCAATGGGCCTCCTGTATTCATAAATCAACTTTTATATAGAACAAGTTCATGTTGGGTGTTTGGATAGCTGTGAAGTGAAGGATGAGTTTCAGCAGGCTGCCTGTTTCACCTACTTCTGGGATAAATCGGCTTTCATCATGGGAAACAACAAAAAATCTTAAAAATGCCATTCAAGAGGATTAACTGTGCAACAGTAACTCTTCAAAAGCCATTGAAACAAGCCACATGCTTCTGGTGGTGATGGGATGGGGGTAAATTATTTCAGCAGAGTTGCTAGTAAGCAGATTTGCAAAGAACTGCATAGAGAGTTGTTCTTAACTTGTTTTACAGTGTATGTTTTGTGACAGTATATTGAGAGCCTTTTCATTACGAACCAGAGAGCTCTGTAATACAACCAAATGCCCCATCACCTAACCTGACACCAGCACCGATGTTGGGAACTGTTAACAAGTTCCTTTTCAGCACAAACCTTCCAGTGAAAAAGAGTAGCCGGTGAATCTGGTCTATTTCAGAATAGTGGCCTATTCGATCTGTGCCTCATAGTCATAAGAACTGCAAGTTTCTGATTTTCTCGCACAGGGTTTCTCAAACTGTGGGGCACTCACTTGGTGAGTCACAGCCCAATGTCTGGTGGATCCTAAGTTGATCTCTCCTATCCACCCTTGTGGCCTGTTGGCCTTCAGGTGCAATTAGAGGTTGCACCAGGCCTCTATCGGCCTCAGAAAGCTTCTGCAGGCCTCCAGCTGGAAAGTCACTTCTGGGTTCATGAAAGTAATTTCTGGTTGCTTCTAGAGACCTGCGGACGCCCACGCTATTGGAAGAGGTGGGTTGCCGGGCACCCTGCCACAGAATAGGTGGTTCACAGTCGGAGCGGGAAGTTTGAGAACCTCTAGCACATATTTTTATCATGCTGAAGGAAGATTGCCTTCAGCTAACTCAAAGCTGGAACAGTGTGCACCCAAAATGGTCCAACAATACTGGATACTGTGGTAGTTGTTCAATTTTAGAGAAAGCTCCTAATGACTTGAATATAGCTAATTAACAGCACTCTGGAAAGCTAACTTCTGGCACAAATTATGTTCTTATTGTCTCAAGAGCATTTACAACAGCAGCTGCAATGCTAGATTTGCTTTTCAAAAATACATGTTTTTACAAATGTATTCTCCCCCCCCCAAAAAAAACCTCAAGACAAAGTCTCTTCTAACAGATTTGAAAATGCTGTAACCATTTCCTAATTTGTATGTATTTACAATTCATACATAATGTTGATTCCACTCTGGGAATAAATCCCATTTTCCTAATATCCTTTTGGCTGTGCTGCCCAAATAAGTTGGAATCTCTCTCTCCCTGTGTAGATGTACATTTATTATGAGCAAAAAAAATCTGCATTCATATATATGAGTTGCACAAATAAGTTTGGTTTGTACACTGATCCTAGTAAAACTAAAGGTCCAATCTTATCCGTGGGATATGCTGGCTTACAATCCATCACTGCATCCCATAGACCTCTGGCACAACAGCCATACCGCTGTTCTAGAGAGCTGCTTCCAGTGCAAGCCCAGCAGGCCATGCCCAGGCAATAATGGCCTGAGGATCAGCTACTAAGACAGGTAAGTTGACAGTGGAGCACTACAGGGGTGGATTGGGCTGGGCAGGGTTTGGGCCAGGCTGCGGGCAGGACAAGGTAAATCTCAACAGCAACAATGTCTGCAAGATCCAGATGCCCTATTTTGGGCCTGACACATCTACTTGGATCTAACTGATCTATGCCAGCAAAACAATTGGCATAGATCTAAGCGGGTCCATAGAGGACCAGGGAGAGGCAGACGAGGTAAGTAAACATTTTACTTGTCAACTTGTCAACCCCAGCTAGACCAAAGGATGTAGCACAGACTGTTGGTGTCCCTGCATCACACAGGCAGGCCAAAGATAGGATTGGGAATCAATTAATCAATTGGGTTGTTAATAACTAGTTCCTAGTGATAGTTGCACCCTGGCTCCCAACTCTTTCAAACAAAACATGAGTTAGCATATTTCATAATCATTGTAGTTGCAGTCCTTTGCACAAGGCATGAACTAGTCAAAAGAATCCACAAACCAATCCAATGGGTGTGTTCAAACTGCTGTGGCTGTACCAGTTTTAAGTTAATCAGGGCACAATCCAGACCACCTGTTTGACCATCAGTTCTCAGTAGCACTGGCCAAAGTATGTTGCAAACGTGCTGTAAGGCACCACAGAAGCAGATTCTGGGCTGGCATGGGGAGTCACACCAACCACAAATGCTGTGGAGGATACCTGTTAAGTTGGCCCCATGCCAATTGAGTTCTGCTGGTGCAGAAGCTTGGGGAGGGCGGGGGAAAGGCAGGAGGGGGCAGAATGGGTTGGGGGGAGGGAGGGCCCGTGGACAGGCCAACCTAGGGAAGGGGGTGGAGCATGGATCCAGCTATTAGGCCAGGTCCTAATCCCTGCCCCCTGGCTTGTCATGCCTGATCCAGCCACTTGGATTAGCATCTGCGAAGTTTCCCCCAAGGTTCTTTGAAATGCATTAGATTTATGTTCCATATTGACAAAAACCCTTTTCCTGCTCAGATCTGGCTCATCTGAAGTCTACACTGGTCACAGATGTCAGGATGTCTTGTGCAGAACTGCAGTGTTCCATGTTTTGTCACATTGCACTCGTTGCAACTGATTATTGGCCCAATTCTAACTCCCCACATGGCAATGCAGGCTGCTGGAGGTCTCTTCTGGGGAATATTTGTCCCCTTGCCCTGGAGTAAACAGCAGCCACTTCGGGTCAACCCAGACCCAGCTATAGAGCTGGCGCAAGTCTGTGTTAACCTGAGAAGATGATCAAGCTCAGAAAAGGGGTTGGGATTCAGCATGTGCTGCTGCCACCAATCCCATAGCCCTCCTGGGCCTGAATCCCGTTGGGAGGAGGCATATCCCCCCCCCCGAGTGGAAAACAGTTCATGGTGCGAGGTAATTTTGAACAGAAGATTAGTTGGAGGGAAATGGGCTAAGTGACCCCCTTCCCCATCTCCATTTCACTCTATCATGGACTTCTGCAGCTGCTTTTTTTTTTTCCACCTGGGTGAGTATTACACACATATCTGCAATGCAGTGTCTAATTTGGCATTCAAAGGGGGCTTTTAAAAGTACATTTGTAAATCTAAGCTGAGTTAGACACATGACTCTTTCTGATACCAATTAGCATCCCATTGCAAAATGTGTTTACTAGGTTTAACTTAGACCAGATGTTATGAGTTCTTAAAAAGAATAGATCAGATACATTCGTCACACTTTTTAAGCTATAGGTATAACTAACGTGGCAACATTCTTTTCAAGGACTTTGGAAAGGATTATGCTTTTTGAACCAAAGAAACTCTTGGAACTGGTAGACAAACCCAGTACAGATATATGAAGAATGTGTGACAGAAGTGTGAAAATGCATATAATATCACCAGCACTGAAGCTCCAGAGGCAGACTGGATCAAATCATTTTGCATGCTCTTGTGAGGCTGGAGTCTAACTCTCTGAGGTAATGGTGCACAGTCCTTTTTCCACAATCAAGCTATAATCCTAATGCACTTATGCCCAATTGAATACAGCAGGTTTACTTTTGAGTACACATCCTGTGCTGTTAGCTCCTTCCATCGCTCGCCTATCTTTTGCAATGGTGCCATCCATGAAATGAAGACGCTGACTGAGGTATTTTAGGAATGTATAAGCCAATGTAGAAAATTCACAGAGTTCCCTATGAATGCACTGGATTGTATTCAGCGTCGTCATCCGCAAATGAACTCCCAGAACGCTGGGAGGGACGTGGGCGGGACTTTCGTGTGATTGGCAGCCCGCCCGTTTCGTTCCGCGGCTGCCCTGGCCTCGAGCGGGGGCTGCCCCTGGTTGGCGCAGCCCCCCACCTGTCTCCCCTGGCGAGCAGGCACCCCTGGAGGCCAGGGCAGCCGCAGAACGAAACGGGCAGGCAGACAATCACGGCGAAGCCCCGCATAAGTCCCTCCCAGCATTCCGGGAGTTCATTTGTGGATGACGACACTGATTGTATTGCAGTATATGGAATTAATATGCTTACTACGATTTCCAAGATTAGGAAGCGTAGCTGAGATAGGTGAGAGCTGGTTTTTTAAAGAGATTTTCAAATTTTCAAAACTGGGTTCTATTTCTTACATTCAGGGGAGTAGATCAATATAGTAATTTAAGACACCGGTATCTTAGGGCCACTCTATGTAAAATAGGATTTTTTCCCCCATGTAGTCAATTCTTTTGGCACATTTTTGCAGAAACATACATAACCTTGAACAAGGAGGTCTCAGATACTGCTCAGCACTTTTCATCTTTTTTTTACCCAAATGTCATTTTTTCATGTACCACCTTTGCAGGTACCACTTTTCTGAGCATGACAGCTGTTATGCACAGAAGTGAGCAACAAGCCCCACAGCTGTCCCAGCAGCAAGGAAGTGGCTTCTCTGTTTGTTGATGTCTCTTGATCTCTCTTTCTCGCTGCTGGGACAGATGTGGGGCTTTAAAAAAAACACAACTAAGCATAAAGCCACATCTTACCATCTGTCCCCTTATACGGAAGAGATCTCCAGCAGCCCAAATCTCCAGTATTGCCATGGGGGGAGTTAGGATTGGGCTGATAATCAGTTGCAAAGATAATTAAACCAGTGCAATGTGAAAAATTATGGGGCATTGCAGTTCTGCACAAGACATCCTGAACAGTCATCCATGTGACCAATGTAGGCTTCAGATGAGCCAGATCTGAGCAGAAAAAAAGGTGTTTGGCAATCTGGAACACAAGTCAATGCATTGGCAGCAATCTCCACTTTCAGGCCAGGCAAAGCAGCATCATGAACTCCCCGTGGCTACTGCTGGGCAAAGTAGGACCTGCCAGAATTTAAAGTACCATCAGTGGTACGGTGCCACTGGTTGAAAAGTTCTCATATAAGTATGCTAATTTTCCCAACCAAGGCTATCATGAGAATTATTGACAACCACACTTGTGGTCTCCCAGTTTTCACATTGTATATGGACCTGATGATGGCCTTGTAAAACACCACCAATCATGTGGATGTGGCACATGATCCAGATATCTGCACTTTCCAGGGGCTTTTTATGCATGTGCCACATCAGATGTGATGCAGGTGGTGAACAGGATTGCCTGCAATTTTTAAAAAATAGCAGCTGTATGGAAGGAGCAGTTTGGATGGTGAGAAGAGGGAATTTTGGCAGGTGCAGCTTTTGAAACCCATCATGAGCTGCACCTGCCCAAATTCCTTTGTCTATACACTGGTTAAAGATGTAGGCACTCTGTCGCTGTTCATATCTGGTAACCCTACATATAAACCATATGTGTATGTACACACATAGATGCATGCACACACACCAACACACTTTCATGTCTGCATAACAAAGGAGTATGATGGCAAGAATCTGTAATTTATCTTTACAATAGTTATTCAATATTTCCAGAACATGTTTTATTTCAGTGGGAATTACTCTCATGTAAGTGAGCACAGGAGTGCAGCCCAACTATATTTTACAGCAAATGTGACTAACCCTCACCTACCTTACTGCATTATCTGACTCTTGTTTTACATACATATGTCCTAACGTTTCCTAAGCAGAATTTCACAAAATAATCAATATATGCCTTCCTCTTTCTTTAAAAAGGCTGCTCATTTTTTCCAGATGTAACTGATATCCCAGGTCTAACTAAAAGCTCTAACAGCAGACTCTAAGTATGTTGTTTACTTGAAGTAAGTGCCACTCATCTCAGTAGGCCTCCATCCCTGGTGGGAGTGCTTATTATGGTAGTCTTAATAAAGTGTGCGGGTGATACAAGGAAGCACAACAAACATGGACTGGCCCGTACAAAATTGTAATAAATACAAATACAGCAGGGTTATGATAATTCTTGGGAAATGGAACTGAGCTGTGAATGATATTAACTGAAAATGATTTCAAGAATAGATGAAGTGGAGTACTGTATAGTCAATGAATGCTTCTGCTGAAATAAAGTGGTTATATTAGTCTTTAAGATGTCCCTTGTCTTTAACAAGTCCCTTGTTTTTTCTTACATAAATAGTAACTCAAAGGCAGGGCCCATCCATCCATGAGGCCAATGAAGTAGTTGCCTCAGGTAGCAGATTGGTATAGTGTACCCATCTCCATCTGCCTACTTCTCTCTACTGCTAATCCTTCTCTTTCCACTCTCTAGATTTGACAATGAAGAGGAGGACAGAGAGGAAGAGGACATGTGAAGGGGAAGAGAGTGCTGGGCTAGAACATTGAAGACTGAGATGAGCAGAGGCTGGCACATCATCAGGTAAAAGAGCAGCATTTGGCATATTATCTCAAGGGTCAGGAGGTCTTGGGCTGGCCCTGCTCATAAGTGATGGTTGGCACTTCAGTTTTGCTTCAGAGCTTGATCCTAAGCCAGCTCCCACTGGTGGAATGGGCATGTGCGCGAAGCAAATGTGCCATAAAGCACATTATAGTTGCACAGAGATCAGTGTCATCAGCAGAGAGGTCTCTGTTGACAGGCCACCACTGGTGCTGGAGCTATGCCCGCCAACTGGCTAACTGAACTGCCAGGCAACAGGGAGGCAGGATGAGAAGAACTGGGGCATGAAGGGGGTGTAACTGGGTGGGGACAAACGGGGGGGGGAGGGAGGCGGGAATTCAGGTCCAAGAGGGGTGTAGGGATAACAGCAGAGGCTGCATTGCATCCTATTCCCCGTTCTGCACCTCAAAGCCCTACTTAGATCTCCTGTGCCAGTGATTGAGCTGGCACAGATCAAAGTAAACCCATAGGGGCTACCAAGGCCTGAAACCAGGTTAAGGGAACCAATATTTCTGGCTGCCTCCCTGGCCTCACGGCCATTGTACCTTGAAATGGGCAGCTTGCATAGGATTGGGCTGCCTGTTAAGTTTGACGTTATAAAAATAAGTTACAAGCCATTTGTTAATAGATCCCTGCTGAATGTAAGAGTCGGATAAGGTTCTTGAAAACCAAAATTATAGTAGAGGCAGATAGTATAATAAGCATACCTAACATTAAATAGTGTTTTATATAACTTTATATATTTATATTGTATTATTTGTATTTATAAATAAAATCTGCTATCAACTAAGAAAATACCTTGGCCCAAAACTGTACATTATTATACATTATTATTCTATCTGCACTGATCTAGTAAACATTTTCAGATCAGCTTCTTTAATCATTATGTGCAATGAAACGTACAAGGCCAAAATGTTTCAAGCCCTTGAACTTTATATAGTTAATGATGCACTCCTCCTTGAGCAACTGGGATCTCAGGAGTCAGTTTGCAATCATCCCATCTGTGGACTATATATTACTGGCTGTCACTATAAATATACTTTCCAACTCAATTTTTAGTCTGTTTTTCACGCCCTTCAAAATAGAGTACAGAAACTGGAACAAAGGGATATCAACGTATTAAAAGTATATCACATGTTTGTTGGGGAACGTTTATTATAAAGATGGCCCTCTTGTGTGCCAGGTGTCTAATCAGCAGTAGGTAAAGAATTTAAATGTGTTTGCAAAATTGATGCCATGGAGGCATGATTTACTAGGATGAGGACAATGGGAACTCCGTTTAGCTGAAGCTATGTTCCATCCATCACCCTCGAGAATGGATTCCCATTTCTTTAAGAAAGCAATGTGGAATTTCACACAGAACAGTATCTCGTCCTTCGCAGTTCCCACCTCATATTTGTTCTATTTTCAGTTTGACTTCACACGAGCTTTCTTGTCAGGTGCTACCCCCTATTAAAAAAAAATATGAAAACAGACACACTGATATTACACTATATTAGTGGTTCCCAAACCTTTTTGACTGGTGGCTCCCATGATCTCCTGGGCCATTGGCTGCAGCTGCCCTGCAATCCTATACATTATACAGGGCAGCGTGTGTTTTTTTTAATGAGGATTCTGCGGCTCCCCTACCTGTTTCTGCAGTTCTCTGGGGAGCCATAGCTCACAGTTTGGGAAACATTATTTGGGAACCATATTATCAACTGCAGTTTTAATGAGAGTTGCCATTTGACCAGATTTGGCCTGGATTCTGTGTCTACCTTGCTCTGACTAATCGAACCATTGGCAGTTCTGAATTGCAAACTTTTATTTAAAATAAAAAATTTCTGGATCTTATAGAAGCTGAGACATGCTCCTAAAGTGGCAGGCAGTATGACATTCCGTAGTTACACAAGAAACAGGAAAAGATCTCAACACAGTGCACCTGAGCAAAATTCTCTCTCTCTCTCTCTCTCACTCACTCACTCACTCATTCACTCACTGTTGCTGGGGCTGTGTTTTGGCAGACTGGGACTGAAGCAGGAGGAGGTGACCAATATATAGCTGCTATTTTGGTTCCCTCTGGCCCAGGAGGAAGGCAGGCCCTCAAGAGGTGGGAAACAGCAGCCACTATCTGCAGCAACAAGGCAGCAGTGTGGCCTACCTCCCTACCTGACTTCCTCTCCACCCATGATTGTGCCAGCCTGTCAATTAGCCAGCTTTGCAGCTGCCAGCAGCCCATTGATGAGCTCAGGAAAAGTTCTCTTCCCCTGCCAAGAACTTGCAGCAGCTAACAAAGCGATGAGAGTCCAGGGGAAAAAGTTGCTGCTGTTCTTCCCCTCACCCATCTGAGGCAGGCAGACACAAGTACAGTGTATGATCCCCTTTCAGACCACCTTTCTCCCTTTTTTACAGTAACTCCAACAGCCCAATCCTAGCTAGAGCTGACTGTATTGGAAAAGGCAGGAAATACCCCAAGGAGATGGGGAATGGTATCAGCAATTGCCCCTTGTTCCAGATTAGCCAGGGATTATGGGGTTAATCCCAGAACTCCTGCAGCAGGAACACAGCTGCAGGTTGATAAGGGCTCTGGCTATTAAGAGAGGTTAGCACAGGTGCAGATGGGTGTGGCTGATGAATTAATTAAAGCCTGCCCACTGATTGGCTGCCCTCAGTATAAAGCTGGAGGAAGGAGCTGGAGAAAAGGAGCTGGATAGGAGCTGGAGGAGAAGACCAGGTAGGTGCTAGGCGGATGGATTGCTGGATTGATGGAGTGCTGCCTAGACTGCTGCCTGAAGGACTGATGGATGGATGGACTGACTGGCTAAGGTAAGCTCATTGTTGGAATAACTGTGGGGAACAGTTGTATGTCTGCCACACCCCTGAATCCACCAAGTAGAGGAGGTAGTTATGGCTTGGGCAAGCTGACTGCCTATTGTTTGGTGGTGGGGTTTGCTGGTGTTAGACTTAGGGTAGTTTGGAGCTAAGCTAGTGATGAGGGCAATCTGGAGGAGGCTGGCCAGCTGGTGATCCCAAACAAAGCTGCTGGACCAGAGGAGGCCCAGTGGGTGAATGAACCCCCCTCCCTCTTGCCTATTTCTGAGGCCACTCTGGAGAGGAAACTAGTTAGCCTAGTGTGGCCATTAGAGCCTTTGGGGAGACTCAGCAGGGAATTTGGCAGAACACTGACTCAGAGCATGTGATGGCACTGATGTAGCCTGGGGACCATGCAGCAGTGGAAAGGCAAGTAAAGAAATTTTACACTACCTATTCTTCCACTCCTTAATCCCAATGGGACCATTCAAAGCTACCCCAGCCCTTTTGCTGGTATAAATTCAAGTAGGACCAAGGGGGGTATGTCAGGCTGGGGTGGGGCATAGCATCTTGGTGCTGCCGCAGCCATTGAGATGTGTCCCAAGATGCCCCCTGCCCAACCAATCACTGTCCCAATCCTCATCTAAACCACTTACAACCTCCCCCTCTGACACCTTACCTACACTGGCAGAACCTCCTTGAAGTTCTGGTGTGCGCACAGAGCCTCTGGCCATTTTTGCCAGCAGCTCCGTAACAAACAACAGTGGTACAATGTTTGCGCCATCGCGGGGCTAAATTGGTAAACCTGCTGCCATAAGTCTCCCATTGGACTGGAGCACTAGTCCAGGTCTGCACTATACAACAGTCTTAAACTCCTCCTGCACTGCATTTTACGAGAGTTATAAGTGGTAGGCTTGGGAGTCCAAAAACCATGGCCTGCTCTCTTCCACCCACCCCAGATTTACAGTACTTTGTTCAACATTCGGCCTGATGAAGATTTGTGGAGAACTCAAAAGTGTGCTGCTCAGGCAGAGGCATATCCAGGCCCAGTGCTGCCTGGGGCTGATATGTCACTTCCAGGTTTGTAGGAGGGTAGTGGCTTTGCAACCACTCCTCCAGCAGTTTCCCAGCTGACTTTCAACTTCTGTCAAGCTGCTGCAGGCCCCTGAGCACAGCACTGTCCTTGGAGGTTTGCAGTGGCTCAGCAGAAGACAAGAGTTGGCCAGGGAGCTGCTGCTCAGTGGGGCCCCCGTTCAAGTGGCGCCCAGAGCATGTGCCCTATTTGCCATTCCTTAGGTGTTCTTAAGATCTACAAACCTATGGCTAAAATCACTCCGGTTCTTCAGGGAAAGAGGGAAGATTTTTCCTTCCTTTCATCTTACAGCATCCTTCTATAGAGAAGATTTTAGGAAAGTACATCCCCCACTCAATTTGCAAGTGTTTGTTAAGTTGGATGTTCCCAGTGCAACATAAGAACGTAAGAAGAGCCAGTAAGTCCAGCTTCCTGTATCTCACAGTGGCTCACCAGGTGTCTCAGGGAGCACACGAGACAACAAGATGCTTGCATCATTTTCACTTAGTGAGGTGAATAGAAGGAGGGGGCTTTAAAAACCACTGGCAACGGGAAACTAAAAAGACACTGTATTTTTCTTATTACCGGCAGAGTAAAGAAAACAAGACTGAAAAAAAAGACACAGTGAAAAGAAAACAGATGTAGCATGTCTTCTCATTCTTGTAAAGCTCTGAAATTTAAACTAGCAGAAAGTCTAGCAGATGAAGAGCATTATATATATTCTGGGCAATATTAGCTGTATGGACATTTCCTAAACAAATGTTATTAGGGATGAGTGGCACAGCTGCAACCCACACCCAACCCATTTTGTGAACTTCATTTACAAGTTTTCCCTCATTGTTCAAAACTCGCCACTGGCTGATACTCCACTCCACAGATCATTTCTAGTGCTGGAACAACACTTACATGGTCAGTTTGTCTGAAGCACTGAAGAGCAGTAAGCCCACCATTTTGTACCATGGCCATTGGTAATAGGCATCACATACCATGTGATGCCTAGTAAAAAGACAGGGGAACATTAAACAAACCTCTTGTTTTTTACCTTGTTGCAGCAAGAGCACTGCTGTTCCTTGATCTTTAAAAAGGCGTCCCCGGTATCCACGGTTTTGGGTATCCACGGTGGGGTCCAGAACGGGACCCCAGTGGATACAGGGGCATGCCTGTATTATTGTTAATATTATTATGGCCCAACTTGGGCTGCAATCTTGAGCATATTTACTTAGTAGTAGTGATGGGAGGGGAAAGACTTGAGACTCAAATCTCAGACTCGAGTTTTCATATTTTTTAGTGACTCCTGACAGACTTGAGTCTCGTGTGTCAAATGGGTTTGCTACTCCTTCATACACCAGTTCTGTTATTTGCATAGCACTTTTTTGACATCAGGGGTCTAACTCAGTGATGTCATGCAGGGGGTACGCGAGTACCGGTTTCTAGGATTATAGCTGGCCCCGTCCATTCACCCGCCCACTCATCGACTCCGCCCCCTGCAACATTTGAATTTCCTGCACGTTTGAGTTGCCTGCACGTTCTCAGAGCCAGGAAGGCAGCGAGTGGAGCCTTGCCTTGCCTTGCCACTGAAAAATGAGCTGCTCTGGAGTTTTGGAACTGTTGGGTCACTTTAACATGATGCCAGTCCTCCTTAACATGTTCTGGGGGTGCTGTGGAATACTGTTGCAACTGTTGGGTCAGTTTAAAACTGTCTGAGGCCTCAAAAAGGGCTTTTTTCATGTCACGTCCTGCCATGACATCACTTCCGGCTTATGATGTCACTTCCGTTGGGCGGGTCCTGACACGTGCCAATCAAAAGTGAGTACCTGTTGTTAAATCATTTAGATGACACCACTGGTCTAACTGCTTTATTATGTTCATGATCACGGTTCAGTGGCAAGGAAACACAGCTAGAAATTTTTCACTACAGAAGGCAAGAATCCATGGTCAAGGCCAAAAATAGGAAAATGTGAGTTGCTGGATAAATTAATGAGTACGGTAGTAATCTGGGGACCTGAAAGTGGGATCAGCATCATGTCCACCAGAGCCCCCTGAGGTTGCAGCCACCTTCAAAGAGGGACCCCAGAGCAGAGCGCAGCCCTTGAAACTGGGGGACAGACACAATCTGAAGCATCTCCCCACCTTTTTAAAGAGGTGCACACTGATTATATGTGCCACACCGAAACACACAGACCCCGACTTGAGTCAGTGTCCCAAAAATCGAGTCACTGCTCCAGTCTTTGACACACGAGACTCAAGTCTGTCAGGAGTCAGCAAAAAATATGAAAACTCGAGTCTAAGTTTTGAGTCTCAAGTCTTTCCCCTCCCATCACTACTACTAAGTAAATATGCTCAAGATTGCAGCCCAAGTTCAATGAAGTTTTGTCATTTCATCGTGAATGGAATATTTTATTGATAAATATAACGTTTACTGTTAGGGAACATACAGGTTTGAGCATGAAAGAACAGGTGGGTTTTAATTTATACCATATATTCAAATGTTTCAAGAGCAAAGACTCATGAAATTGTGGGAAATTGAATGGAATAGTCCTCCCCTTTCCCCATTAAAGCTATTCACAACTTCACCATAACAAAAGATCCATTTACTTTGGCCTGACTGAGTGGAATAATGTACATCCTCCCTCTATTATCTTCTCAGATCGCTTTAATTAAAAGCTGTTTGAAACAGGGCCAGTCATTGAAGGCCTGGGAATGTAAAGGAAAACAAATGATGAAGACTTATCCAGCAATGGAGGAAATCCTGCAGTATAAATGTGATACTACCACATCGAGCTAAAATTCCAACATTAGTGTTTCTATTCTGCCCATCTATAGATATATGTTTTGACAACCAATCTGCTTGTGGTGTGTGTGTTTCATTTTGCTTGCATATCTTTCTGACATTTAAAATAACTTGGTTGTATAACCTTGGTTAACATATAATTGTCCCATGTAACTTTATTAATCTATTTCTCCATTGTCATACACTTTACAGACTTCAAGCTGTTCAATGTAAACACAAGTCAGTAGGGAAGAAAAGGAGAATACTGCCTTCAGTTGCTCTGTTAAATCATTCGGGCAGCCCCATCCTGACATGCGCTGGAACAGGCAGGCCAAATGGCCTGCACTGCATCCAGTGTAAGGGAGGAGCTGACTGCAACGCAACTTGGAGTAAGGGGATTTGTTTCCCTTACCCCATGTTGCATGGCGGCCACCCCCATAGGACTACTCAGAGCTGTGCTAGCAAAATCACTGATGCAAATCTGAGCGGCCTATGTAAAACCGCCAGGGACTGGTGGCCATTTTAGAAGCACTGTTGCAAATGATGGCAGCATCAGAGGCTCCCCACCAGTCCCAGCTAACCCTGACATTCTGCCACATAGAATGATTCAGGGATTGGGTGAGATGGAAAAAGGGCAGATATCAGTAGCAATGCCTCCACTGATATTGTCCATTCCTTTTTGGCCCCAACATATCTTTATTCAGATTTGTGCCTGCTAAAGGGCTGGTGTGGGTCCAGGTTCATCCATAGGGGTCCATGCAGGAGCATAAGGAAGTAAAAGAAATATGTACTTACCTCTCTGCCACCACATGGGCTCTGCCTGCCTGCAGGATGCAGTGGAGCCTGTGCTGGCACTACTGCAGGATGCGGACAGCTTTTAGTTAGGATTAGCCCTCAGTCATAGTGGCTATATGTAAGCATCGTGTTTATAATCAATTTGCCATCACGGAATAATATAGCAGGCACTCATTACCTGCGAGGGTTCTGTTCGAGGAACCCCCGCAGACAAGAAAATATGCAGATAATTAAATCTGCAGGTTTTGGGGCCTTCTCATCCTCCAAACCCAACTGGAGATGAGAAAGTTTGGAGGCCCGCAAAGGTCACCCACAACTGCCCATGGCTTCTGTGGGACTCAGAATGCCCATTGTGGGTCAAAAAACACTACTTCTCTTTTTTGGGTGAAAACCAGAAGTGATGGTTTTTGCCCTTATAAGGTCGCGCCTCAAAATACCTTATAAGGTGCAAAACATCACTTCCAGGTTTTGCCCAAAAACTGGAAGTAGCATCTTTTTTTGCATGTAACAATCATTCTGAATCCACAGAGCCTAGTTTAGTTGTGCATGACCTCTGCAGGCCTCAGAAAGCCATCCGAAACAAACGGAGCCCAGCTTCAGTTGGGTTCAGAGGGTTCAGGTGGCCCTTCCCCAGCGGGTTCAGAACCCACAGATTCTTAAACCTGTGGGTCCCAAATCTGTAGCTATTGCAGTCTCACCTGTAATTGGTTGGAGCAACAGCCTATATACATTTCACAAAAGGTTGTTGCCTCCATACCCTGTTTATAAAGCATCTGGTTGACTACTGTGGGAAGCAGAACATTGGGCTAGATGGACCATTGGTCTGATCCACAATGGCTCTACTTAAATTCTTAACATGCATGTAATCAGTGGTGTCATCTGCAAACAAGGAGAGGGAATGCTGGGTGGGACTTGCGCTTTGATTGGCAGCCCGTTTGTTGCGTTCCGCCACCTGCCCGCCCACCGTGCGGGGTGCCCGCGGTTGGCGTGCCCCACCGCTGCTCGCACAGGCACCTGGCGCACGCCCCTCTGGCGAGCCAGTGCCCCCTCCGAGGCTAGGGCAGCACGGCAGGCGGCAGAACGCAACGGAGCGTAAGTCCCGCCCACCGTTCCCTCTCCTTGTTTGCAGATGACATTACTGCATGTAATTGTTCTGCTAGCAAAATATCAGGCAGTGGGGATTAGTTATCTGAGCACTTGGAAGCAAGTGCTCCTGGCTACCATATACCCAACTAATACAAAAGTGTTCATAGTCAAAAGTTTAAAGAAAGGAAAGAAAGAAAGAAAGCTAGAAAGCTAGATGGCATAGTATTTCAATAGTAAATATGACCTGCTGTTTAGTATGTGGACTATTCAGGGATCACTTGCTAATGTGTCTCCATATATGATTAATCACAGGTGTAATTTGTGAATTCTCCACTGGGTTAAGAGAATACAACATGATATCTCCTCTGTGACATAGCATTAGATCTTCTGCCAGGGCTTTAACAAACAGCAGAGAGTCTTGGCAAACACATGGCATGTTTGATCAAAATGTGTTCAGCTTATCCCAGCACATTAACAGATCAATAAGATATACCAAGGATGGCTTAAAACACTTTGTGGTTTCGCTCAGATGGTTTGCATGTGTTGCATTGTTTTTACTGTAGTTTGTACAATATTTGGGTGTGCAACTTCAAAACCCCTTGCAAGGAAAATGTAGCATTGCTTCTTCTTTGCCTTGTAAACATGAGAAAATTCTGATCAAGTTATAGTTATGGGAACATCTCTCTCTCTCTCTCTCTCTCTCTCTCTCTCTCTCTCTCTCTCTCTCTCTCTCTCTCTCTCTCTCTCTCTCTCTCTCTCTCTCTGGTTTTTCCAATCTATCTTTTCAGATCTTGCTCCTTAAAGACCATTGCTTATGCACATTCAGTGAGAAAAGAGGTCCACACTGTTGGAAGAATGTGGCTGCAATGCTATGCACACTTACTTGAAAGTAAGTTTCCTTGAACTCAGTGGGACTTCTGAGGTCCCATGCATAGGATGGAACTGCATATCATACATCACTAGGTTCAATGACTCAATTCTATCACAGTCAGAAGTGTGGTTGAGGGGAAGCAGGGTAGCGGCAGGAAGAGCATGTGCTCTCCTAAAAGAGTAAATGCTCACACAATCAATTAGATTTTATTTGGAATCAAAGGATATAATACATTTTTGAGCCCAATCCTATTCAGCTTTCCAGCACAGGTACAGCCATGCCAATAGGGCATGTGCTGCATCCTCCGATGGGGAGGCAGTCACAGAGGTCCTCTCAAGGTAAGGGAATGGTTGTTCCCTTACCTTGGGGCTGCACTGTGGCTGGAATGGTGCTAGAAAGTTGGATAGGATTGTGGCCTTTGATGAATAAAATGTTTTATACATAAACGTGTTTCATAATCTCTGGGAGAATGTTAATTCTTTCTGCCAATTTTCATAATGTAAACTATCACTATTGCAAGTTGCTAGCTCCAGATGCACAACTGACATAAAAAGTTTTAATAAGGATGTATTTCATTACAAATGTAGTTTGCAGCAGGACGCATACAATTGAACACAAAGCATGTAGGAATATCCCATTTTTCTAGACATTTACATTTCAGTTAATGAGTTATAGAGTAAGACTGTACATTCAACTATGCAGAGCCAAATGGGAGTTTTATTTTACATAAATTATCCTGAAGTGGGGAAAATATTAATGGAACTTAAAACAAATTAATCTTGTGTGCTGTCAGGTTTTTCCATTATCATCAAAGCTGCAATCAATTCATAAGGTTATTATAAAAACACATAAAGAGTTTCTAGGCTTTGGCAAAAGAGACTGTTGTGGTGAATTTCACCCTTGTCTCTTCATGTAAGATCGTTTGCTCGTTCTTCCTAAATTAGTGGCCAAGCCCTAATTTAGCTAGTTGTGAACTGAAGGTGAAGTTGCTTCCTTCAGTGTTTAGCAGTATTTGGCAAAGTTCATTCTACCACGATGTAAGATATTTTTTAGAAGAGTGTAAACATATATTGCAACTGTGGCATTTACATATCTAACCAAGATTACCAACAGAGGTATGTTTCAGTGTGTAAGTGTGGACTAAACTTTTAATTAAGAGCTAAGTACTGTACATACAAATGTGCATGCAAATTTAACCCAACATCTTTGCATGAAAAAGCCATAGCAAGTAATATATATATAATTATATTAGTTCAAGGAGAATGTCAACAGCAAGGATCTATACCTATCAGCGAGCCCAGCTGGCCAGCTCAGCCCCTGAACCCCTAACAGCCCAACCCTACCTAACTCTTCACATAGCAAACAGTGTGACATCAGGTGTATCCTGTGGTATCCTGTGTTGGCTTCTGGAGGTATCCTCAGGAAGGCCCCTGCTGGCTTGATGGGTATGCTTGCACCTGTGTCAGTATTATAACTGTGAACAGACACATGAAAGTGGATCTAGCCCAGGAAGGGGGTGAGGATTTGGTGGATTCCACTGCTGCCAAACACACCATTTTCCAGGGTCAATCTTCTCTGCTGCATTGCCTTCCTGTTCAATCAATCCCAACCCCATTTACCCCTCCCTCTCAGTAGCCAACCCATGCACTCCAAAATGTCACCCTTTACAGCAGTTGGAAAGTGTGTTATGCTGCCAGAACATGCATTAGTTTGGTTGCAGTGAAAGCACTGAATGTGCTGGGAGCAGGCAGAGGGGTGCTATGGAGAGTTATCCCCCAAAGCACTGTGCCTTCTTTATGTGTCTACTTTAAACAGGCTAAGGATTCTGTCCTAAGGAATTCTGGATCACCTTTATTGTGTTTTGCTAGTTTCTTACAGTGCCACATACATGATATGTGAAAGCTGATATTTTGGAACATACATAACATAAATAGTAGATATTAGAATCACGTATTCCAGTGGTTCTCAAATGTTTTAGCACCAGGACCCACTTTTTAGAATGACAATCTTTCTGGGACCTGCCGGAAGTGATGTAATGGCAGGAAGTGCCACCATTATGACACTAGCGCCTGCTGCTTTTCTGATAATGCAGCAATAAGTTGGGTTATTTCTCAGCCATTTTCCAGTAGCAAAGTGAATCAGAAAAGGAAAAAAAAATCCTATTTACAACCTGGACACAAGCAAACGCACACAACCTTGACATACCTCTCCCTGTTTCTAGCATCTCATCTTCCCATGTTTTCAATATGGCTGCCCTAGGTGCTTTGCGACCCACCTGAAATTGGCTCCCGACCCACAGTTTGGGAACCACAGAAGTATGAAAATGTTTTCATAGAAAATGTTTTGGGAGAACGACATGCCTTTGTTTAGTGATCTATGTCTGAAATCATGGACATATTTTGAACCATTGTTGCCCCATGACACACATGAAATATTCACCCAATTAAGTGAAATTCAAGTGCCATCATTTATGGCAAGGAATAAAATATAAAATAAAACCATAACTTTTTAGGAAGCACAAGTAACAGCTGTTCCTCAAATTGACCTCAAGAGTTTGGATCTTTTAGAATATTTCCGCAATATGGTTATAAGAATGTGTCCCACACGTCTTATTTGCTTTCTTAATGGATAGTGCTTCTGGCTTGGATCTTTCTGTGGAAAGAAAAGGAACCTTTTGTCTCATAAAAGCTAAAATGTTACAGACCCTACTGTGCCGAAGCACTCATTTTATGTCTATCTCAGATGAAGCCCATTGAAAAATTCAATTTTAGTCTAATGTTTAGCATCTGTTAGTCTCAGTCTAGGATAAGCACTCCACTTTCTGAACATTGAACTGCTTTCCTCCTTTACATTTGGAACTATTGCACACTTGCCAAATATAGGGGGGAAAATCCCATCTGAACCTGAAACAATTACAGCAGATTTTAAAAATCCCCCTGGAAAGCTCATGATGCAGGTTTTAATATGCTAGATGACCTTGCTACCAAAATGTGTGTGTACATTTGTGTGTTTATTTCCCATCTTAAATGAAGGTCTTGGAGGTTACAAAATCATACAGTATATTCTGTTACCACAATACTGCAGTAATCCAGTGAAGTAGGTTAGGCTAAAAGGGTGGCCCAAGGCTACCTAGAGAATAGGGTTGAGGCAAAGGCCTATTGGACTCTGAGGAATGGCCAAGTTGTGGGAACACTTATCTATGTGCATGCGTGCTCTGCCCCCAATCCATTGCCTCTCCAATTCCCACTTTCCCCCCATTGAATCCCCCATCTAGCTTGACATTCCCTGCATTTTCTTCTTTTCTCCTGCTTGTTTGCTTCTCTCCACTCAAAATCAGTTTGATTTGCCCTTCCTTTTCTCCTGGCTAAGGTACTGGGTCTCCATCCCATTTTTCTCTCCTATAATTCTACTGGGCAATGGGATGGTTCCCTGGGAGCAATTGGCCACTATGGAGGGGACAGAGGAAGATGTGTCTGAGGTGCTTCCCTCTCTCACAGCCAACTGGGGTTGTTCCCAATCACATAGTGACTCTAGACAGAAAGTCTATGTGCAAGTCCCACAGTAGCCAGTGTGATAGGCAAGATCCCAAGAAAGGTGTGGGTTCCCAGCATATGCCTGGTATGGCCCATATCTGACAGCACTGCTGCTAGGGAAATTTGAATAGTACATTAATGGCCTAATCCTATCTACCTGCCAGCCCCTAGCATGCAGCACCACTGATGGAACGCGCACTGCATTCTATGGGGGGGGGGGGAGGTGACCAGACAGCCCAGGACTGGTAAGTAAAAATCTTTTTTACCTTCCCATAGGCCACTTGGCCTCCAATGGGTCGCTTAATCCACCTAACCCCCAAAACCAGGGCTATGCAGAGAGAGTCTTCCACAAAGATCAGATGTCCACTAATTTTGTTTTTCCTCAGTGAAGCTATTAAACTATCCCAAGGGATGACTTCAATTTGGAAAATGGCAGAGGGGGAAATGGTTACTCCATTCACAATCCCTTCTGCAGTTACATCTGAGCTTTAAAAAGAAAAATGTTGGGAGGTTTAGCTATATATTGGGGGCAGGGGGCATAGCCCCATGAAAGAGCATCTGCTTTGTATGTGGAAGGTCCCAAGTTCAATCAGCAGCATCTCCAAGTCAGGCATGCACAGGAAAAAAACACACCTTTCTGCAATCAACTGCCAGTCTCTGTTGACAGTCATACTGAGCTTGATGGCAAATGGTCTGACTCATTATAAGGCAGGTTTGTATATTCCTGTTCCTATAGGATACACACAGTGATGGGATTCAAATAAGTTAACAACCAGTTCTATGTCCTTCAGGGCGACTGCTGCCTTTCTTCCCTCTCCCAACCTAAAATTAACAACCGATTCTGCAGAACTGGTGAGAACTGGCTGAATTTCACCACTGGATATGTAGCCTGTCTTGCTTCTTTTCTGAGGCCAGCTGTACAGAATTGGCCTCAGAGGAAAAGACTTCTCTGAGGCGGCAATTCTATGCACCAGTGGTTCCCAAACTGTGGGTCAGGATCCACCAGTGAATTGCGAAACTGATAAAGGAAACCAGAGACCAGAACAGAGGAGCACATGTGTATTTATTCACGAGTAGGCAACTGTTCACATAGAAGGCAGGCTGAGGGGAATGA
Organism: Lerista edwardsae; assembly: GCA_029204185.1. NCBI lineage: Eukaryota > Metazoa > Chordata > Lepidosauria > Squamata > Scincidae > Lerista > Lerista edwardsae. The sequence continues at coordinate 22,061,286 of JAJKFI010000003.1, forward strand.
AACATCACCTGAACGGTGGGTGTGGGTGCCATTTTAAAAAACGGGTCCCCATGCTAAAAAGTTTGGGAACCACTGCTATATGCACATACTGGGAGTTAGGTCCATTGAACTCAATTTGGCTTACTTCTGAGTAGAAATGCCTAGGATAGCACTGTAAGGCATCTCCAGCATTGGCAACTGACGTGTTAAATCGGCTCTAGATCACTTCAGGCATTTTCATATCACCTCAGTGAAGTCAGTTCACACACTCAGCCATGGATAATCAAATGCCACTATCAGAGCAGTGTGACATGGAAGCCAAGCTTTATCAATATCACTATGCAGCAGCTGTGGTACAGATGCTCACTGGAGAGTCAAGAGAAGTACCTTCATTTTACATATATTTTAGATGATTTTTATATATCAAAATCAAATATATTTCATGAAAGAGACCACAGGTCAAATGACTTTATGAGGGCAGTTTCCTGGGGAAAATACATGGTAAGAATTCTGTAGGTCCAAGGGGTCGGTGCAGCTGGGTGGGCCCTCAGATGGGTGTGGAACCTCAACTATCACCTTTCTGGTTGACCCCTGCAAGTAATCATGTCATATTGACTCATAAGTGCTACTGAGTAAATGAGATTTCTTTGCTAGTATGAGTGTTTAGGATTATAGAATCATAGAGTTGGAAGGTATCTACAAGGTCATCAAATCCAACTCCCTGCCTGTAGCAGGAAATCCTCCTAGAGCAGCTCCAGCAGAATGCCTGTCAAGCCTCTGCTTGAAGGTCTCCAGTGAGGGAGAATCCACCACCTTCCTTGGCAATCTATTCCACTGTCAAACCGCCTTTATTGTCAAGAAGCTCTTCCTGATGTCCAACTGGAATCTCTTTTCTTGCAGTTTGGACCCATTGGACCTAGTTCTACTGTCAAAGGCAGATGAGAACAAATTTGTCCCTTCTTCCTTATGACAGCCCTTCAGATATTTGAAATGTGTTATCATATTCCCTCTCAGCCTTCTCTAAGCTAAACATACCAAGTTCCCTCAACATTTCCTCATAGGACGTATTTTCCAGTCCCCTGATCATCTTCATTCTCTGAACCTGCTCCAGTTTGGCTGCATCCTTCTTGGACTGAGGTGCTATTAGTCTTAATAGCAGTGAACATATCCCAAAAAGGGAAGTTGAAGAGCACAGAACAGAGGCACATTCTAAGAAGAGCACGGAAGGAGAAAACCATACAACAGTAGTTCACAAATGTTTTAACATCGGGACCCACCTAAAAAAAAGTTTCACTTTACCAGCCACTTAAGCTCTGTGGCTATAATGGTGATTGGGAAGCAGTGCTCGCCCCAAGCAGCAGGTTTATTAACCCTTGATGCACACAGTACAATCTGCCTTGTCAGTTTTGCAATCCACCAGAAATTGCATCATGACCCGCTGTGGGCCATGGACCCACCGTTTGGAAGTGCTGCCATAAAAGTGGATCAGTAAGCTTGACAAGTTACTGGGCGAGGTTTGCTAAAGTGGATTCTGATCCAAGCCCAGCCATTCAACAACCAGAGCCAGAATAGATGTTGATAACAGAAGTAGAGGAACTCAAACGCTGTGATAGCTCACATAAAGCAATGGTAAAAATCATAAAATTATGTTCAAACTCAGATTGTGGGAATGTGTAGTGAAGGAGCTCAGTTTTCTTCCTTTATGAACAGTTTGGAAGGCTGAGGAAAGGGTGTTCCTAACTGGCAACATTTCACTAAGACTGATGGAGTTGAAAAAATTATTTTCAGATGATCACTCTTAACAATGACGTCAACATAAACAAGGAAAAGTAACAAATGCTTTGTCAGGAAGAAAACCTGAATGCATTTCAGCATTTGAGACTGAGAAAGAAACATTTCCCCCCAGCAGATTCTTAAGAGGTATTCTTCTGTATTTACTATACTTTTATACCCTTCTTTCTCCAAGGAGCTCAGGCTGATATATACTGAGATATATTCAGTTCTTGCCCATTTTATATTCAACATTATCTTGAATGTTGTGAACTATCTTGGGGTTTTATGTGTTGTTGTTTTTTGAGATAGTGACTGAATCACTGAGTGAATTTCATAAGGAAACTCACACAAATTCATTTATTAAATTTAAATTTAAACCCAGGTCTTACCAATCTAACAATCCTAGGTATGTTTACTCAGAAGGAAGTACCACTGAGTTCAGTGGGACTTATTACCAGGGAAGTGTGTATAGGATTGTGGGCGCCATCCTAAACTGGAGTTAGGCCAGCATAAACTAAGCCAGCAAAGTTTGGCCACCACAAAGTATGTTTGGACCACTCTTGGAGTCAGAGAGGCCAGCTCACAGACATGCATCATCCTCCCTGACTCCGAGAGCAGTTCAAACATGCTTTATGGTGGCCCTTTTGCTGGCCAAACTTTGCTGGTTTAGTTTATGCCGGCTAACTCCAGTTTAGGATTGTGTTCTGAGTCTTTAGGCTGCAATCAGTCTTCATCCACGGGTTTGACGTTCGCTGATTTGACTCACAGCAGATTTCAAGGTCATGATAAAGGATCTCAGAAGACCTCCCAGACATGACCAGGAGTCTTAGGAGGTGCAGGGAGGCTGTGTGCAACCTGAGAGTATATCTCACTAAACTTAATATGGCTGACATCTGAGTAAGTATGCATAGAATTGCATTGTTAATCTATTACATTACACTAGCTGTCTTCAATTGCTATTAGGTAAACCATTTTCACCAAATGTTACAGCAGAAAGCAAACAGATTACTTTAAGGCTGTAATCCTGTGCACACCTTCCTGGGAGTAAGCCCCCCTGAATGCAAGGGACTTACGTCTGATTTTTTCCCACAGATAATTGCACATACATTAGCAAATTGCTAAAAGTGATTAGAACTTTGGCTTTTATCTAAATTCTTCATGAATTATTCTCTTTGTAATATTTTCCTTCCATAAAAGCCCCAAGTATTTACAATCTGCAGATGAGATCATACTCTAGGAACAGAAAAGACAGAGAAAAGCAAGAGGAGAGAGTGTGAGAGAGAGACCATTCACACTAATATTGCTCATATTGAAAATGTTCTGACCTGAATTTCATTGGCCTTCCGCAAGTATAGAATAATATTTGCCCAGTTGCTATGTAGACAGAGATGGTTGCCAATCCAGCCCATTCATAAGACTGAATCTGGTTCTTGTTGATAAGAAGTCATTGTTTGAATAAAAGGAGCTGATAAGATCCTCTCTAATGCAGGTAAAATAGATTTTTCCCTTTTCTCTGAAGGTGAACGTTACAGAATGGATCGAAAGCATGCTGGGTAAATCACTCTTTCATAACAGCCATTTGAACAGTTTATAATGGGTCCGGATCTCATTCCTATTCTATCATTTTTAAAGATACGGTATTCATCCCTTAAGTGTATATATAACATGCATGTGTTTCTTATTTGTCAGTGGATAAAGCAAGAGGCTACATCAGTTTACTTTTTGCTTTGGGATGGAGCTGGAGGCCAGGAATATATTGAAATGATTCATGTACTAGGATCTGATGCAATGGGTTGCTACCTCAAAAAAAGCAGACAGAAGGATTGAATGACTCTCCAACAGTACAGGGCAACATCATGATGACTCGAACACTGAGCCAGTCTTTCTCGCAAGGTGGGGCTTCAGAAAAATGAATGAAAAACCATTGATTTCCTCACACCCAGTAGAGACTTCTATAGTATAACCAATTTCCAGTCCCACGTATTTATGTGTCTTTAACAGCGCAGTCCTGTGCATGCCTACTTAGAAGCAAGTCCTAGAGAAATAAATGAGGCTCATTCCCAGGAAAGTGTGTACAGCAGCACTTCTCAAACCGTGGCATCTGGGAACAGATAGGAGAGCCACCAGGGACCTCTTGCAGTGCCACTGTGGGTGTGCTGCAATGCCTGGCCTAAGGTATTGCGATGCACAATTTGGGAACCCCTGTTCCCAAATGCAAGTGAAGAAACAAGGTAGATTCTTGTCGGCCATGAAGAATTTAAAACTAAATTTTAACAATGATGCAACAGCAGAGGAATAGATGTTTTTCTGCACTGATTTGATAATTTGACAATCACTTTATTTCTGTTCAAATTATTTTCACACCCTCCCGCTAGTTTGATGAGTGCGGTTTGAACACTAGAAATCTGATCTCTGCAATGACAGACTAATTCCAGACAGCAGAAATGAAGTTCTTGCTTCTAAAAAAAAATATTACTTTTTGCATTACTTGTTATCGTTGCTCTTCCAGAGAAAATTTCCTACTCTGGAAGATCACCAAAGAGACAAAACAGTCTTTGGCCATATTCATCATTTGTGTTATCTAGAATATCTTTCACGCTGTAACAAAAACGAATCCTTTAGTGCTAATATTTGGTCCCATAATAGGACTGTTAATAAAACAAGGAAGCTGATGTCACTTTAATTGCTGATGCTAAGCGTAGTCGACACATGCAGTGGAGGTAGAGTACCAAAGTGATACAATGGGCTGCAGCATTTCAGATTGCACCATTTCAAAGACACCGTTTTTCTGGTCTTCCATATAAACACAGCAAGTAGAAGGATTGTCACTTCTTTCTGCTACATGTGTAGACCCTGTGTTACTACCCGATCCTATCCTACCCTACTTTACATGGTCATTTGGCTGTTGATGACGTGCAGAGTGTTTTCCCAATGGTCA
>JAJKFI010000003.1:22078908-22094912 GCA_029204185.1 Lerista edwardsae
ATGCCAGTTTCACCCAGTTCTGGACTGTGAGATGTGAAACTGCAACAATTTGTGTTTGCCAGCAATAGTAAATGGCTAGTTCCATGGTAAATGGCCAGCTCCATGGTGTAAATATTAAGATCGTAATCCTGAACTGGAGTTAGGCCAGCATAGTTAGGCCAGCAAAGTTTGGCCGGCACAAGGGCCACCGTAAAGCACATTTGGACCACTCTTGGAGTCAGGGAGGATGGTGCACATCTGGGTGGTGGCTTCTCTGACTCCAAGAGTGGTGCAAACATACTTTACAGTGTCCCTTGTGTGAGCCAAACTTTGCTGGCCTAATTGTGCTGGCCTAACTCCAGTTTAGGATTGCGCCCTTAGTACACTATAGCCATCAAAATGAATTACATTGTCCTATCAATATTCTCTGTAAAGGAAGCCCAGAAAAGATTTAACAATACTTGAACAGAACAGAAAATCCAGTACTGATACTTACAAGGCTTTTTCAAAGGGATGGACAGTCTTTGCATATTATCACCGCAGGCCACATTTACAGTGCAACCTTACATAGGTTTACTCAGACGTAAGTACCACTATGTTCAAGAGGGCTTACTCCCAGCAAGCCATCAGGTTTGTTTCATTACGTTCTGCATGAAACTGTGCATCAAATGATATATAACATTTTGGAATTATTCCTTAAAACCACAACTTCCACTATTTTAATCACACATACCCTGATGGTGGCATCCAGGGCCACCCACCTCCCACTCCCTGCTAGCTAGCCACTGATCTCAACAACGAATACACATGCTTTTGAGTAGTCTATTGCCGTGGAGATCATAAACAACAAAAGGAGATGGTGAACTCCACTCTCAGTGCATGACACGTGTTGGTTATTGTTTGCAATGGGTTTTTTTTTTCCTTTTAAGAAATGGTTTAAACCAATGCCAGACCAGGTTGCTGCAGTCACTGGGTCCCTCATAGAATCTCTGGTCTGGTATCTGATCATAAACGGAGTTCAACCATTTCCACCACACTGAGAGGTTGGCCTGGCCTGTGCCCCACCATACAGAGCCTTCCTACATGTGACATCATCTCAGGTTCAATTCTCTTCAGGGAAAACAATTGACGCATTCAGCCAGTTTGCTGAGGAACCAACACTCTTGCCGAAGGACTGAGCAAGGTAGGAGAGGATCATGCTGGCTGCTTTCTCCACACCATACTAGGCCTGCTGCTGCTGAGTTGGGTACGTAGGCAACTGCATCAGTGGCGTGCGATACCCATATGGCATCTGCACATCTACAATTCATAGGTAACCATCCCTATGCTGTGGCATTGCCATTGCCTTGAACGAAAACCTCCGATTGGGATGTTGAATCCCCTTGTCCATGGACCGCACTCATCAGTGGAGGCTGATAACCCTTCAGTTAACCACTACACAAGTTATTTCTGCATTCAACTAAGCCATGATGAAATTAGATATCAAGAGATGTGCATTTATCTGAAAGCGCAATCCTAACCCAGCGTTGCACCAGTGCAGTACTCTTGTACCTGATCAGCGCTGTCGCTGGGCCAGCACAGGCAGCAGTGCCAGCACATGTGTGGCACACAGCCTTCTAGCTGTGCACCAACTTAGTTCTGCTGGTGCAGGCCAGTGGCAAAGGTGTGCCGGAGGCAGGCAGGAGGCGTAATGGGGGTGGGAGGGAGGGAAGACCTGTGGGTGGAGATAGGACACAGTCATTGGGCTGCATCCAAACCCCCATCCTTGGGCTGGGCAGCCCTGATCCACATTGCTTCTGGCTGCGTGGACTAGAGCCTGTTATTTTGAAGGCACAGATCTGAGCAGCCCCATAGGGCTGGCTGGGTCTTACCCTGGGACAAAGGGAACATATCACTTTGCCGCCGCCTCCGCGCACCCCCCCCCCTTGGCAGTAAGCAGCAGCTGCCTCCCTGCCTGTGTTAGAATTGAGTACAGGTCAGCCGGCCTAGCAGTTCCAGAACAGGTTAAGATTGCAGTCTGAATCACCTCTAATACTTCCCAAGTTCAGCTGAGAAGATCAATGAGGACGCAATTGATAGGTAAGCAGAGTTCTTAGAGACACATCCTCAACTCCTAAGACAACAGTCAACCTTCCCTTTTAACAAGAGATCTCGTTTTATAGATAACTTGCAATTTTGCTTCCCCCCCCCAGCAAAGTGTTATAGTAGCCCCAGGGTTCCAACTTATGGAATGGGAAAAGAAGATAAAGGCAGGACTCTTTTTCCTCCCACACACAGTCCAAGGGGCACATCAGTACAAGTAATAATATTCAATTTTTGCAAACTAGCACTGTTTCCTTTGGATCTTGGAAGAACCAACTGAATGGTGGTGGTCTTCTGTGGAAAAACAAAACATTATAGAGGAGGTGGTTAATGGTCCTAGTCTAGATGGGGTCCCCTCCCAGCTGATTTTGGTAAAGAACAAATAAAACTGTGGAGACTCCCAATAATGCGCACAATGGGCCAAATCCCATCCAACTTTCCAGCACTAGTGCAGCTGGGTCAACAGGGCGTGTGCGGCATCCTGGAGGGACACTCTTGGAGGCCTCTTACATGTTAGGAAATGCTTGTTCCTTTTCATCAGGGCCACGTTGTGGCTGCACTGGCACTGGAAAGGTGGATTGGATTGGGCCCTAAATTATTAATAGTTATGCTCCACTTTTCCACAAAAAACGTTCACAAAACTGTTTACAGAGAAAATCAAATAACCAGTGGCATTTTCCGGAAGGGGGAACATGCTCACAGTCTAAACAAATGCAGAAGAATACCAGCAACAGCCACTCAAAAAGACATTGTGCTGGGTGAAAAGAGACATTCTCTCCCTGCTAAATATAAGAGGAGCACTTCTTGAAAGGTGTCGCTTTGAAGTTAGCAGGACAAAGGGTAACATACAGGGTAAGATACTCTTCGGGCTCAATCCTATCCAACTTTCCAAGGCTGATGCAGTCATGCCAATGGGGCATGCGCTACTTCCTGTGCTACGGGGACAGTCCTAGAGGCTTCCTCAAATTAAGGGAACACTTATTTCGGGCTTGCATTGCAGCTGCATCTGTGCTAGAAAGTTGGACAGGATTGGGCCCTTATACATACTTACTAGGGTTGTTTGAAAATTGTGGGTTGTTCATTTGCAGATTTCTGGATTTGAAAGGCAGAAAGCGGCATTATTAGTTTTTATTATCAGTTCTAATTTCAAGTGCTCATTTTTATGAAATTTAAATGCTTTAAAAACATACCGGGTACATGATATAGGTTATACAGTGTCAGCAAATGTAGCCACAGCATTATTTCTAATTGGAAAAATAATCTATTTTAATTTCTGGATAAATCTTAAACACCAAAGTGTGCTGTTTTGTGCGCTTATTTGGATATTTTAACCCCCAAAAGGGCAATGTTTTGTGTTTTTATGCATTTTAAACAAAAAAAAATCCTAAAACTTACTTGGGAGTAAGTCACATTGAACTCAGCTGAATTTACTTCTGAGTAGGCCTGCACAAGTAACATCTACAGTACAAGCCTATGCATTTTCATTTCCTTTGTCTTAAATAGGGCTTACTTCCAGGAAAGCATGAATAGGATTGGAGCCCCCATTTGATCCCATGTTTGATCTACTTCCCCTCACACTTTTTAAAGCTGTATGACTAAAAGTATATTACATTAATTGGGCACTCTAATACAGTGGTATACCTGGAAGATGTGCCGCCCAGGGGCACGCCTTCCAGGATTCCCCCCCATTCCTTCCAAACATAACTGCATCTTAAAATATCACAACTTGTTTTTGGAAAAACCAGGTGTGTTGTTTTAAGGCCTTCTGAGGCCCAGTGGTTGCCTCCCTGGGCCTCAGAAAGCCTTCTCAGTAGGGTTACCAGATACAAACTGGAACAGAGTGCCTTTACATTCAACTATTGTATAGAAGAGGGAATTTGGGCAAGTGCAGCTTTGGAACCTTACCATGATGATCTGCACTTGCCTAAATTTCCTTTTCTATACAATGGTTAAAGGTATAGATGCTCTATCCCAGTTTGTATCTGGTAACCTTCTTTCTAAGGTCTTAAAACATCACTTCCAGGTCCAAAAACTGGAACTAAAGTCTCCCAAAGACCTTAGAAGGTGTTCTTAGGCCCGGGTACAGCTTCCCCGGGCCTCAGAACACCTTCCAGATGCAAATGGAGCACAGCTCCAGTCGCTTTTGGAGGGGGTGGGGTGAGAGAAGAGGCAGGGCCGCAGCAAGGATGACAGGGCCACCCCCAAAAGAAGGCCACTCGGGGTGATGTGGCCCCAGTGTTCCCCCCTCAGTTATGCTAGTGCTCTAATTAAACCCATTCTACATGCACTAAAAATAAAGCTTTCTCATACAAGACACATGGGAACAACAATTCCTTTCAACTGGAGGAGCTTTGTGAAGCATGGGGGAGAAGCTGCAACTTGAAAGCCCCCATACCCAAGCAGAAAGTAACTCAAGCTGGTAACTCAAGCTCTAGGATCTATTTTAGTATAAAAATTATATTTTGTTTGTGTATTTTGCTGCTGCTGCTGTTGTTCAGTCGCTAAGTTGTGTCTGACTCTTTGTGACCCCATGGATCACAGCATGTCAGGCCTTCCTGTCTTCCACTAGCTTCCAGAGTTTGCCCAACTTCATACTCATTGCTTTGGTGATACTATCTAACCATCTCATCCTCTGCTGCCTCCTTCTCCTTTTGCCTTCAATCTTTCCCAGCATGACGGTCTTTTCTAAAGAGTCCTCTCTCATGAGGTGGCCAAAGTATTTTTTCTTCCAGGGAGCAATCAGGCTTGTCTTCCAGGGAGCAATTAGGCTCCCAGCAATCAGGGAGCAATCAGGCTTCCTGTAGGATTGCCCAAATTTTGCTACTGGCTGGGGTCAAATGATAAGGACCCTTATAGCAGCAAACTATATGTGATGCAGGGAATCAATGTATCTTTTTGTTTGTTTTTGTTAAAGAATCTTTACTCCCCCTGCAGACTGAATCATGACTGTAGCACTGAGGGACTGAAGTGGGACTGTTAACCCTTTTTTTCATCTGCCATTTTGAATGCAGTCCTAACCTGGAGTTAGGCCAGCAAAGTTTGGCTGGCACAAGGGCCACCGTAAAGCGTGTTTGGACCACTCTTGGAATCTGGGAGGATGGTACACGTCTGTGTGCTGGCCTCTCTGACTCAGAGAGTGGTCCAAACATACTTTATGGTGGCCCTTGTGCCAGCCAAATCTGAAATCTGAAATCTGGACACCTTCCTGTCCCAAGCAGTCCAGATAAGGGATACTCAACTTGTATCATAATTTTTTTAAGTTTGGAAAAGTGGCAGGGAGTGATGATGGATCTCCTATATTTCAAAAGTGATGATGGATCTCCTATATCTCATTTTGTTACACCCTTAGAACATAGGTGGTGGATGAGACAGGAGTTACGTTATATAGCCTTTAAACCCTTGAGAAGTCTCTTCTCATACTCATGCCTAACGCTTTATCCAGACACCATTATTTCCTGGCTTATAGTGCCACCTGTTGCTACTGCATGAAATGTTATAGCTGTTCACAGTTCAAAATGGTAGTGCATAGGGTGTATGTGTGTGTGACTTGCTGAATAATGCAGAATCAACTTATTTTAATTACTTAAAACATTTTTATCCCATCTTTCACCTTGTTTTCCAAAGTGGCTAACACCAGTGAATAAAAGATATAAACTACAACAAGATTTTAAAAAATAGTCTGGAAGGTTCTTATGAAAACAATAAAGTTATAAAGTTACTGGATTAAATCTTCTGCACAGCTATTAGTGAATACAGGTATACCCCAGTACTGATTTGGTATCCATGGTTTCAGCTGTCCACAGATACCAAGGATACTTGAAAGCCTATTAAAAAGATAGAGGAATATTAAATTTCTTCTTTTAACCTTGTTGCTGCAAAACCACTGATGTTGCCCTATCTTTTAAAAGGTGCCCCAAGTATCCATGATTTCAGATATCCACAGTGGTGATGGGTCCAGAATGAAACCCCAGCAGATATTGGGGCATGCCTATATATTTAAAATGATACCAGCAGCCTGCCAAACGTCTATGAGCTGTGTCAATAATAAATTAAATAACTCTTACGATAAATGAAAACATAATAGGTTTCCACATTCAAAAGCTCTGCAAACTCTGAGAAGCTTTATATCAGCTTCTCCTAACAGTTTCTTAATAACTGATATGAATAACAACATAAAGTTCACAGTTCAACATTAACTGTGGTTGCATTCCTAGCATGCTTTCCTGGGGATAAGCCCTATTGAACAAAGTGGGATTTACTACTGTGTAAGCATGCATGGTATTGCATTGTGAGTGTGTTAATTATTTCTAATGTTATTCACTATACAAGAAATAGAGGCTTTCTCTGCTTGGCCTGTGGTAGGATGACATGTCTAGTTCAACAAATGTGAATATGATGCCCCTGCAAATAATTGAAATGTGTCCAGTGGTCCTCCAGGTTTCCCCATTTTCTACTTCTTGGGACAGTTAAAAAGTTAAAACAGGCATTGTTTGGGGAAAGGGAGAGATCAACAGCAATTAAACCATCCTTCAGCATCTCTAGAGATGACAGGCTTGATTCTTATCCTCCTGTGTGCTGTATATTAGAAAGTTAAGCATGAAGGAGAAGGAAATGCCCACCTTTGTCCACTTATTCACCCCACTTCTGTTGCTGCTCCTCTCACTCCCTGGATAGAAAAAGGAAGAGGAGATCTGAGCAAAAGAGGAAGTGTGGAGGAGAGGAGAGTGATGGGCTGGACCATCTCCAACTTCCTCTCTGTCCTTTTCCTTTTCTGTTCCAGGAAGTTGGAGGAGAATAGACTGGCACATCACCAGGTAAGGGGAAGAACATGCTGGCATGCTGTTGCAGGCAGCGGGAGGTCTTAGGTGGACCATGCACCACAGAATCATTTCTGTGCAACTTGAGAGGCCTATTTGTTGACCTGACCTGACATCCTGGATGTGGCACTTCTGTTTGCCTGATGTCCACATGGAAAAGTTGCAAACGCTAATTAAGCTCACTGACTAGCATCCCATGTTGCTTCTCCATCTGGGCACCAATTATGCCCTTTAAAGCAAGGCTAGAAGATATGGGGACACAGCTGGTGTTTTCATCAATCCTCTCAGAGACTGGAAAACAGCAAGATATATTCTGGAAGGGTGGCCATGTGGGAGATATAAATAGGTTTTGGCTTTTGGAATTGCAGGACAGGGGTTCTGAGAAGACAGACCACAGGGAAAAGATACCTCACTGAAACTGGGGAAGAATATACTTAGGAATTGGTTTGCTAAGTCAGGGTATAATGGTGTTTGGGGCTAAAGCTGACATATAGATAATAAGTATGACTTAAAGAAAGTTTGGTATAGAACAGTGGTTCTCAAACTTTTGATCACCTGACCCACTTTTTAGAATGACAATCTGTCCGGGACCCACCAGAAGTGATGTCATGGCCGGAAGTGCCGTCATTGTGACACCAGAGCCTGCTGCTTTCCTGAGAATGACGCAATAGGTTGGGTTATTTCACAAACATTTTCCAATAGCAAAGTGAATTAGAAAGGGAAAAAAGCCCATTTAAAAGCCAATGTCACACTTGATGTTATCTGCATGGCGTGAGGAAGGGAACACTGTCATCCCTCTACCATGAAAAGACCCTCTCTGGCCCAGTAAATGTCCGAAACTGGTCCAACGTGGCAAACTCAGGTTTATCACTGATTCTATGTGTGGAAAGGCTATTCATACTACTAGAGAGTGTGCTGCTAAGAGTTTGATGTCACAATGGGACAGAATGTTGGGGGGATATGAATTTTGGAAACTGAGTTTCTAAAGATTCTAAAAATTGTGAGTTTCACCTTTAAATAAGAGGAATGCCAGAAGAAAATGGAAAAGCACCAGTGGCATGTGAAAGTAATTATCACAACTGTAAGTATATAAGCTTGCCAAAATGTGACTGAATGATAACTCTGTTGACCTCACACTCTTTTAAGGAATATATTTGATACGCAAATGAAACTGATACATTAAGATTCAGCAAGCATTCCCTACATATCTGTTAGGTCACACACTGTACTTGGGTTTATGCTCTGGCAATCAGAAATAGACAATTAATTAAGCACTGAAGGTTTGTGAAAGTGGAATAAATATTGAAAAAGAAAGAAACATAATTGGAAAAAGTATCAGCAAGTTCTGAAAAGCTGTATGATGGGAGATAATGGAAAGCTGCAACACAAAAATAATAAAGAGCACATTAATGTGCAACAACATACCAATTCCTCACTCCCTTACCTGGTGAAGTTCCAGCCTCTTCTCCTCCTTCTCTATTATTTCTATCTATATCACAATTCATCTCCAACGTGTGATCACTCTACCTCTGGAGGCGATTTCCTCTGTGCTTGATGGAGAACAAGCTTTCATATTCAGAGGGCGGTCACAAGCATCTGTCAGTGTTGCAGATTCAGTTTCAGAATGGCAGTCTGTTAACAAGTATTGACCCCTGGCTTGTTCTGTTCCTGTAGTCTCTGTTGGCTGAGATGCTGAATGCAATTCCAGCAGTAGTTGCAAATGTCTCCTGTTCCTCCTGACTATGCATTGCTAGCTGTAACCACCCCCTAAATTATCTACCCTAGGGGTTTCAAGTAGATGTTACATAGAATGGGAGACATACGGAACATAGCCAAAGGCCATGGCATAGATATGCTTTTCTCTAACACCATTTTCTGAAACTTCCAAGAAGATAGGAGCTACCACAGTGCAGTTCCCATCATACCCAGTCCTGGCCAGTCCTGGTTCTTGGTACCAACACCACTCAGGCCCAGCCGAGGGCCTCAACATATATTAGCCTTTTCCCTGGTAATGCCAAGTTTAGGCCCATCTAGGAGCTGTATCAAAGCTGTATCAATCCCAAAACCAGGTTGAAAGCTACACTGAGATGGATCAAAATAATCAAGTTCATCAAGGAGTCACCACCACATGCCTGATGAGCACCTTGCCTAAAATGGAAGGTTGGAGACTGGCTGCCAATCGTCCAGTACAGCAGAGTCTAGGGAGGGTTTCTTCAGCAGAGGGCACACCACTGCCCTCTTAAGACACATCCTCTGTGAGAGGTTAATTTATTGCCCTCCCACCTCTGTTGGCACATTTTATAAGTCAGGATGTGCAAGTGTTGAGAACAAAAGATAGACAACCTCACAAGTCAAGGAATCTTGTCCACATCCTCAGGTTGTTATAGCTGAAAAGAATTCAAACGAACAGGACAACCTCAACTGGAATTATCAACTCTAAATTGTGCCAAATGCAAGCGGTTTTATCTTTGAAGAGCTTTGCAAACTCAACCTAGTGAATCTCTGAGGTATCCTCCTATCCATCATGCAGGGCTAGGAGTTTGATTCCTCTTCCTTGGAACCCAGTTCTGGTCACAGTGCATGAGAAGAACTACAAGTCCTAGAGTTCTTGTTGGTATTTCCTACACACAGGCAGGATGAGTCGATGTGGTGTGGCATTTGACGGGCAGGATGAGAGAGGGATAAGCACCATAATAATTGGCATACCTGAGATACTTCCAGAGACAGTGGGAGCCAGTGCTGCTTAGAGGATTTACAGACCCCAGGACGTATGTGAGTAGATGAGTGAGGCTTCTGGTCATCAGAATGCATGAAGAACCGACAATAGATTCCAAGGACAAGGGCATTTGTCACTTGAGTATAATTAACACATAAATGCAATTCTGTCATGTTTGGGTATAAATACAAATCAGGCAGCCAGTAATGTAAGGGGTGTAAACAAAGTGAACCAAAAGATATTAAAGGACCTCCATTTTTAAAAGAAAAGTTGTTCCAGAATATAAATCAGTAAAGCTTGGACGCTAATATTGTACATGCTACTTCAGCATTCCAAATTATTCTAGAACACAACAAAATAATGAAATATTAGAATTAATGTTCCATCTCGATATCCTCAGAGATGAGGTCCAAAAATGATGACGGAATTAGGTCACTTTTACAATGCATTTTTAAAATCCATTAGAAGATGGCAGGGAAGTCTGACAGAATGTTGGTACAATCCTGAAAGTGTGCAGGCTGGTGTAGTGCATGCTTGACATCACAAAAGTGTCATATAAAGCACTTTGCTATGGCGTAGCACTCAGGTGGGCTGGTGCAATGGATTGCGCTGGCCTGCTTACACCACCACAGGAAGCAGTGCGTGCCACAGAAAGTAAGTACCATGTCAAGCAGCATGGAAGTGGGAACGGAACGGGGGAGGATGGGGAGGGGGAAGGTTGCTCTGAGGATGGGAGGTGGGTAGATTGGGCCCAGGAAGGGGTGGATTGGCAGCAGCCGTATGCACTGAATTCCACACCCTTGCTAGGTCTTATCCACTGACATGGAGCAACGTCGACTTGCATCAGCTGTAGAGCTCATGCAGGTCCAAGTTAATGATGGCACTTACCCCAATACAAGGAAAGGAGACAAGTGTCATATATCACCCCATAGAGACCACTAGCACACAAAATTCCCATGCAGGATGCAGCACAGCCCAAGATAGAAATTCTACCTTAGGATTCAGTGGACATCACACTGGTGCCATTGAATTACCACAAGGAAAGTAAGCTAAGATTGGGCTGTCAATGTCATTTGTGAAAGTGATCTGTTAATCTCTTTGAGTGCAATACATGTACACATGTGACTACAGCCTGCTGTAGGAACTGGAGTTTGAGACTAGCCAGGACACTGTAGGGACGGCTGAAGAAGTGCCTTGCCATGGTTCAGAAAGCAAGACCTGGCATCAGCTGCCCCATCTGGCTTCAAAGGTGGGTATGGGAAGCGGGTTAGCCTACACCTGATTCCACTATATTGGTCTCATTGTCATTCCTAGTCAGTGGTAAATCTTCCCTACCAGGTCTGCTCTAAGGCACAACAGGCCTCCTCATGAGTCAACAGCAGGCTTTTAAAATCCTAGCACCACCACCCCATGCTTGCTCTTTTCATCCTCTCCCACCGCTCTCAGTCTCAGAATACCTGGCCGTAGTACCTCCGTCTCCCTTGCAATGGAAATGCTCACCTGAATCGCTGGAAGCCACACCACTGGCTCCTGCAAGGCTTCCACTGCTTCTAGAATCACTAGAGCCCAGGCATCTGGTCAGAGACAGACTGGTAAGAGATTGCCTCATGGGCAAGAATGCTCCCAGACACTGGCATTATTACAGAACTCCAGCTGATTTCATCCATGTTGGCATGGATGAGAGGAATGATTGAGTGATTGTAATGGCTGGTGCCAGCACCCCTCCCCCCCCCAATCGCCTGGGTGTCTCCTGACCTCTGGGAGTCCTAGTGGATTTTTTTCCCAGGGGAAAACATCCAGGAGAATTTGGACACAGACCAAGAGCCCCAGCTAATCTTTCTGCGCAAATTATCATCAGCGGTGAAGTTCAGCAAGCGTCTGTGTGGGATTGGCCAGCTAATCCACTCCTGGCCATTCAGCTGGTATTTTGGCCAATAAAAACCTGGCTTTGCCCCTGGACCTTGTGAACACTAGCAGGCTGCGTTGTCTGTCGCCTGAACACTCTCCCAGATTCTGCTGGAAGCTGTGTAGCCTGGGGCAGGTTGCCTAATTGTAAGTATGCATGCCTGGAGGCACCTCTGGGGTTCAGAGGTGCTCCTGTGTTCTATGTTTGCTCATGTTTGTGGTTGTTTTGTAATAAAGTCTTGTCATTTATGTGTAAAATAGCCTTGAACATCATTTATTCCTTCCTCTGACCAAAAGAGCCTGCAGCCACTGGCAGGAGCTGTGGCTGTGGCAAAACAGTGATCAATGTTGGTACCAGGTTAGTGGTGGCCCTGGGGAAAAACCTTGCTTTGGGCATCCCATGGCGCCCTTACTTGCCATCTGATGGTACATTGGACATTCTGTTACAGCTTGTCCTGAGAGTTCTGGAGTTGGCCCAGTTAGTTGCACCCTTCTGATCAGTTGGGCTCTTGGCTAATGCCTGACCTGGTCAACTCCTAAAGCCATTCCTCCAGGCAGCATCTATTGTGGAGAACACTTCTGATGACCCGCCCTCGGGGCATAAAGAAACCAACAACTACCACCACAGTAAGAGGAGAGGAGCCTACCAAGGTAGGAGGGGACCCACCAGAAACCATTTTCCTGAGAACCCCCTCAAAACTAGAGCAAGTTTCCAAACAGTGTTTCTCAATCCACAACAATCTCATTGATTCCCTCTTGCTTTGTACAATGCAATGGGGAAGGTCTGAAAAAGGGGGAGGCTCTTGTAACAAAAGGAGTGGAATTGTTTGCACATTATGTGCCAGAGTTTGAAGACACTCAGAAGCAATGAGAGATTGACTGTGTCCCTTGTCAAAGTCCTCTGTGTATGCAAGAGTACTGGGAAGATGTTCAGGTCAGCATCAAACAATGCATAGCCGCTAAAGCCAGGATGTGGATTTCAAAGGTTGTGGATTTCTGGTCATCATATACATCTAATTCACCTCCATATTATCTTCGAGTTGGTCAGTAGTACTATTGACCAATTAATGGAATAATTAATAGTATTGTACTATTCCACTATTTCAAGATACAGCAGCCATTGGGTTCAGAGCACATAAATGCCCAGCCTTACCTGATGTGAGGTGTTGGGTTTCCAGCAACTCTGCACTGCAGCAGAACCCTGCTTCCTTCAGCAACTTCTTGACTCTTGAGTTTTTGAGTAAATCGAGGGGCTGAAGGTTCATGTTTGCTTTCCTCCATTACCTGGCTCCTGGAGGTATTTTCATGGGCTTGAAAATCTTCCTTTTTCTGCGGCATAGATTCTCCAGTGTGAGTAACTTCAGGCAACTCACCCTCGGGTACAATCTCTGGGCATGCTGTATTCCTTAAGGAATTTGAGATGGTTGTTTGTTTGTTCTTAGGAGAGAGGTACCCACTGTCTGGAGAAGAAGAATTGCCATCTGGGCTCATGACTCTGGTCTTGGCTGCTTCTCTAAAGATGGAAGAGAGTTCTTCGATCAAAGTGGCGGCTTTGTCACACAGCTTATTCTTGAAGGGGACATCACTGTTAGCGACTGGCTTGGACTTGGGGCTCACTTTTTGCACACTCGGATCAAATCTTTCAGCCTGTTTTAGACTCCGAATAAAGCTGGGTCTTGCAGGGAGCAGGGCCGATATACAAGGTTGTTTCCCAGGAACACTACAAAAATTGTTTGATTCCTGAGAATGTGTATTTTGTTTCTTCTGCTCTGGGAGCGTTTGAGCAGAAATCAACAGTGAATTTGGACTGGTTACCCAACTTCTCTTGAAACCTTCTTGATTGTGCACTTTGGCCTTCTTGGAAGAGGCATCCTCTGGTGAGTTTAGAGAAGTGTCAAAGTAATATGTAGACTCCTGTTTTCCTTTCCCATCGTCCCTTAAGTAACTTGTAATAGATTCCTGGGCAACCTCAAGGCTTTTGTTTATCTCTTCTTCACTGAGAAAGGAAGACAGCTGATTGGAAAATTCTCCATCCTGTATGTCTGATAGGGAATCATAAAAGAGTTCATGAGAAGAGGAATCCTCAGATGCATTTTCATGGCTCCCACCATGTGCGCTGTTTTCTGCAGAATAAACCTCCATCATTAAAGTAGGAGTACTGCCAGCTCACAGTTTCAGCCCTGAATGTTGCAAGAGAATAAAATTCAGTTTTGATAAGAATTATGAATTTTGTTACCTGCCTGAGCACCAGGCTTGAAGCCTGGGGAAAGATGATATAGAAATATTCTAAACAAACAACTGCTGCTTCTCCATTAATATATTATTGGCTATGAGATTGGAGAATGGCACATTATTATTATTGATGATGATGAAAATGAATAACAAATGAATGTTATAAAGGCTAAAATCCAGAGAGTTGGTGAAAATCCTAAGTGCAGACTTTGCAAAGAAAATGATAAGACTGTTGTCATCTAATATGTGAATGTAGTTAATTTGGACAGATAGAACAGAATTGGACAACAGAATTGCAAAAATAATCCACTGATCATAATGTGAAAAATACAATTTGCCAGCATCAAAAAGGTTTGGAATATCAGGTCAAGAAACTGTCAGAGAATGAGCGAATCAAGATCATGGGGGAATTTTAAAATTCAAACGGACTGACGCCTCAAACATAAGACACCTGATGTAACAAAAATAGAAAATTGAAATGTCTGGATTATTGATGTTGCAATTCCGGGAAATGCCAGCATCGATGAAAAAGAACTAGGAAAAAATGACAAAACAGCAAGACCTGGCCATTGAAATCACACAGCTATGGACAAAACACACCAAAGTGGTCTCCAGTGTCATCAGGACACTTGAAACAATTTCAAAAAGTTTTGTGAATCATTTTAAATAATTGCACCTTCGCTCCCCTGCTAAGGGCACAATCCGAACCTGGGGTTAGGCCAGCACAGTAAGGCCAGCGCAAGGGACACCCTAAAGTATGTTTGGACCTCTCTCTGAGTCAGAGAGGCCAGCACACAGACGTGCGCCATCCTCCCTGACTCTGAAAGTGGTGCAAATGTGCTTTACGGTGGCCCTTGTGCCGGCCAAACTTTGCTGGCCTAATTGTGCTGGCCTAACTCCAGATTAGGATTGAGCCCTCAATAATAAAGAGAGAGGAAATATGTCTGAACTAAAAGCTGCTTATGTGAGTGGTAAGATTTCTCTAGGTTAGAACCCCAGGGGAATAGCTGGTTCCCCAACAAGAGTCACAATTTAAATTAAATCAATCAACCAGCCAAACCTCCCTATTAAGCTTTATAGTATGAATCTCCCAATCAGTATGATTTTTATTTATTTATTTATTTTTAAAAAAGAACTTGCATTTTACCATATGTCATATTACTTTTCTTCAGTGAGATATGCATGACCTGGCAGTCATGACATGCAATCGGATGTATTTTGCATTGGCTTGTGCAAGCTCAAGTTTCATTTAGCTGCTTCTCTGGGGCTTACCTCGCATGAAAATGTTAATTGACTGGCAGTGTGCTTGAATTTTTGGACTGGTATATGCATCTTTTCCTTTCTCTCAGTGCTGGCTTATTGGGCCCCAAAGAGACCTACTGAGAAGTAGACAGTTGGTCTTGTAAGATTAGCACCTGACGGCCCAATCCTATCCAATTTTCCAGTACTGATATAGCTATGCCAGTGGGCTGTGTGCTGGATCCTATGGTGGGAGGGCCGTCATGGAGACCTTCTCAAAGTAAGGGAATGCTTGTTCCCTTACCAAGGGGCTGCATTGCAGCTGCATTGGCAACAGAAAGTTGGATAGGATTGGGCCTTGAATCCTTGCTATTTGAACCTGTATCTTTCCAATGAATTCCAATGAGGTCTTTTTTTTCCAAATGAAAATAGTACTTGGGGGTGCATGAGAAACCCAATTTCAACCTGTTTTTTTAATTTGTTTAAGAAGGAAATGCATAGTTTGGCCTTTATTTACAATGGGTTCTCTGCTTTCTGGTTAACCTTAATGTATATACAGGATACGGCTTTTCAAAAAGAAGTAGTTCACGTTGGTTTAAGTAGCACAATAAACAAATAAATGGTTCTCTGTTCCAAAGAGTTCGATCAGAATGCTTGTGTGATCAACTATGACAATGAGCTATCATCCACAAAAACTTTAAAAGTCAATTGTAGTCCGACAACTTTAGCAATGAACATGAGAGATTAAACATAACAGTTGCAACTCAGTACAGGGGCTTCATACACAGATGGGAAATAAACAGTGCAATCACATACACATTTACTCAGAATAGTCCCCATATGCTTGCCTTTGCACCTGCGGTGGCTTGAGCAGGCGGGTGGGCAGGCGGCAATGGCTCTTCTACCACTTCAGCACCCTGGACCCCCCACCAGCCAGCCTGCCTACTCCAGCACAGTATAGGGTTGGGCTGTTTATTATTATTATTATTATTATTATTATTATTATTATTATTATTATTATTATTATTATTATT
>JAJKFI010000003.1:22094922-22155306 GCA_029204185.1 Lerista edwardsae
TTATTATTATTATTATTATTATTATTATTATTATTATTATTATTATTCCCTGCTAATTATTTAACATTGAACTGAAAAGGCAGTTTATTGCATAGAACAACAAGGGAAAAATTAGGTGTACTTCAGGCCCTTTGAAACTGGGATGCATCAACCATACATAGCACATTAAAAATGTGCCTCAATTTACTTTCAAGAAGTCTACCCACATGCACAAAAAAAGAAAAGAATTAAACATAAATCAACAACCAGGACTAATAGGACCATGATGGGTACCTAGATGGTGGTAGGTATCTGTAAATATTTTGGCACCTAGCAACGTAGTTAGATTTTGAATAAGGTGCAAAGTTTCTTTGGTAATGTACAAAGTCCACACTGAAAAGCTCAGTTCTTCTTAAAATCAGATCCATTATTCTGATGCCTATACAATAGGTTCATACCTGGAATCTTATGCCTTCAGTCTGTATGGTTTTTTTATATACATGTCTTTTCGGAGCAACAGAGTTTAAATGTGTCCATCTATTCCAGTGGGGTTACGCACATGTAATTCTGTGCTGGATTGTGGCCATAATGTACAGACCTACAGTGTCATCCAGGAAATCCAGGTTTCCTCTGCCAGGATTTTCCTTCTCTGAATCATATCTAATCTAGTTAAAATAACACTCGAACCTATCAAATAACATTCATCATTATAATTAGAAATAGCCCATGCGCTATTTCTAGAGTTCACTGAATGGGCAGTTGCATATTTATAAATGCTTTGCTCATTTTTCAAGCAAGTTATAATGATAATAAAACAATATACTGTACAATTAAGAAAATTGAAAATTATTAATTAAATCCAGCTAATTCACTAGATTACAGCATTTTGACTCTTTATTTCATTCCTGGGCCTGAATATTAGTAAGACAATGTCACAGAAACTTTATACAATATGTGGAGCAAACTCTCTCTCTCTCTCTCTCTCTCTCTCTCTCTCTCTCTCTCTCTCACACACACACACACACACACACACACACACACTTATTGTATGCAATTATGTTTAGACCAGGGATGTTAATAAACCATTCAAAACAGTTCAAAATAAATAAAAATGTAATCTATTTTATATACTATTTTATGTTGATTTGTTTCCTATGTCTTTGTCTGTAAAAAATGTGTCCTCCAAGTGGCCAATAGAACATATATAAAAACACAATTCTTACAAACACAATAAATAATAATAAAGCAATAATACTATTAAGCAGCACCAATACGATGCTGAGTAATATTAAATATAGTAAGTGACATTTTCTTGGTGCAATTGAAAAGGAAACACAAAGAGCAAGAATGAAAGCATTTGCTACACATGGTGCAAAAATAAAATAAAGAAATGCTTTGAAAGTAAAGCACACATTTGCTAAGAATGGCAATAGGTGAAAGAATTCTTTTGTAGCAACACAAACGTTTTTCTATGAACGTTCCATTATCTATGGACTTTACTCAGCATAATGAATCATATGTAGCAAAGAATCCAAAAGGACGTTACAAACCTTACAAATCTTGAGCAGGTGTGAAGAGCTTCATACAGACTAGATTTCAGGCACAGAAGCTCTTCCCCCTTTTGTCTAAGCACGCTGGAAGTTGCCTTAGCACGATGGCTTGGTCAACTGTAAGCATGGAGGTGACTGTGGCCTTTGAGTTACATCTGTCTTCTCTGACTATGTAATTCCTACCCCCCGCATCTATATTTGGTAACTGAACTCATGTTTCAGCAGGCTACCACTATCTGGAATTCCAGTGGAACGGACAGCAGGCCTAGATGAGTGAGCAGCTTCTATGTGCTTACAGTACTTGCAAATTCAAGGAACCAGCATTGGTGTAATTTGCGAAAGTGTTTCATTGCATTGGTTTTTTGCCCAGTACTGAGATGTTTTAAAATATGATACACACAGTAAAGTAACAGCTAACCAGAGGAAATATTTAAACTGCAATCCTATACACCAGTGGTATTCAAAGTCCTACTTGGACCTTGAAGCCACTGTAAGTGTTTGCGGGGTGGTGACTGGGGCTGTAGGGATTGCCTAGATGGCGCCACAGCAATCGCGGAGCCACGGGGACCCAGGGGCATGGCGACACACCTGGGGGCTGCATGAAGCCTACTGGAGGGTCCTGGATGCTCGCAGCCCCCTGTGCGACCCTCTGTGTGCTGTGGAAAACTGTTTTGTTGATGGAGCTCACTTCCGGTTCGGGATCAACCGCAGACCAACACAAAAAATGGAGGATCGCCAAGGGGGCTGCGAGCATCCAGGTCCTTCCGGAAGGCTTCACACAGCCCCCAGGTGTGTCGCCATGCCCCTGGGTCCCTGTGGTGCCGCGACTGCTGTGGCGCCATCAGGGCACTTGTTCCTGGGCCACTCCCCTTAAGGCCCTTACGTTTCAACAGTGGGTCGCGACCCACCATTTTGAATACCACTGCTATACACACTTTCCTTGGAGCAGCTGGAGCTATGAGCAGCTACAGCCTGTGGGTTGTAAGTGTTTGCAGGATCATAGTCACTGCAGCAGCACTTTTCAGAGAACTCTGGTTGGGTGGTACTGCTTCATCTGCCACACCCACACCACACAGCACTGATATGCACACACAAGCCAGATGTGCACTTAGTAACTATGCTTTAGGGCACAATCCCAACCTACTTTCCTGCAGGGGGGTAAGGGAAATGCGGCTCTGAGGTAAGGGAACAAATATTCCATTACCTTGAGGAGGCCTCCGTGACTACTACTGCACTGCAGGAAGCAGCATATGCCTCATTGAAATGCCAGTGCTGGAAAATTGGTTAGGATTGCACCCTTAGTGTTTTCATGTGTCTTCTCCAAAATAGTAGTCAACCTTTTGAAGAAAAAAAACCTCTTCTGAAATGTACCCTGAACAGTTTCTCCTTGCATATCCTTCCAGTTTACAGCACAAAAAACATTCAGAACTCACTCTGTGAATTTCTCAATTTCTCAGTTTTTTGTTGATAATCACAGAGTATTTAATTTGGCATGTGTGGTATACTACACAAGAAGACTAGTCTGGAATTTGATTAGTGCTATCAGTAGGATAGTGCTATGAGTAGTGCTATCCAGGGAAGGAAGATGCACACCTTGGTTATCAAAGAAAATTCTGCAATTAGCATTCAGAGATTGATGGCCCAATCCTATCCTCTAACCCTCCGCCCCCCCCCCCCCCGCACTCACCAATGCAGCCATGCCAAAAAAAGTGCGTTCTGCATCAGGCAGGAGGAAGTGACCTGAGGGCAAATGGGAGATAAGTATAAAACATTTATACCACTGGGCCAATAAAAGAATCCAAGTTAGTATTTCATTTTTTTATGTTAGCAAAATTACCAATTGAGCAGAAGTGGAAAACAAGAAGAAACCTCAACTAGGATGCAGTGAGAAATACAATATTGAGCCGTAGTTAAAAAAAAAAAAAAAGGCTTAAACTCACACATATAATGTGGATTAAGGACCAGAGAAAGATTTACAAATATTATATGAAAATAAATCATTCATACTAGAAAATACTCCTATTAGGCTGCAATCCTATACAGGCATGCCCTGATATACGCTGGGATTCGGTTCCAGACCCCACCATGGATCCCTGAAATTGTGGATATTGGGGATGCCTTTTTAAAGATACAAGAACATCAGTGGTTTTGCTGCAACAAGGTAAAAATTTTTTTTGTTCCCCTATCTTTTTAATAGGCGTCCCAGTATCCATGGTATCCATATCTATGGAAACAGTGGATACTGAATCAGTGGATACCAGGGCACGCCTGAATATACTTTTGTGAAAGTAAGCCCCACTGAAAACAATGGAACTTCTTTTGAGTAGACATGCGTTGAACTGTTAAAATATTAGACAGAGGAACATTCTTAATACTTAACATTTGGATATCTTATTGGTATATCAGTTCTTTTTTAATCTAAACCATTGAGTACAATTGGATGTATGCCAATAGTTTGCTGAACCCTATAAGTGAATTATTAGGATAAGGATATTCTTTCTACTTTTGATCATTAAAAAAAGTTACATATCCTGATCTGGAATATAAAATCTTGTACCCAAATGCAAGTATAACTGACAACAAAGTCTGTTAATACAATGCAAGCGCATTCCTGTATCTAATATAGCATTCTATTTTCCTAAGGGCCTTGGTCAAATAATTTGCTATCCAAAAAAGACAAAAGAAGAAGAGAGAAAATATTTTCCCCTACTAATATCATTTATAGATCCAAGCTATAATAAATCATTACATTATAGCTCTGCTGAATTTATACTTCCCTATAAAATTAGTGTTACTGTTATAGCACCTTCTATATAAATATCTGTGATTACTGCAATGCGAGATGGGGAAAAGTACACACAACAACATCATACAGTTTGTGGACATGTGGCTGTGGTGATAGGGAATGGCTTTACCGTTAGTAGGTTTCCATGAAAGCCCAAATGACTAACGCATGGAATTAGAATTTATTTCTCTAATTATTTAATATTCCTTGACAGTTAAAAAGCAAAGTGAAGCTCACAGTATTTAGATATAAGATGAAGAAGCACGAACTAAGCTGAGCTGTAATGTTCCTTGCCAATGAAATCCAAGGAACTTCCTGGACAGGGGGGTGAAAGTGATACCACGGAAGGCGATGCTGAAGTCTGTCAGAGCAAAATAGTGTTAAGATCAGAGGGTGACTCTTTTGGATTTTCCATTAATCAAAGCTTTGTGTAAGTAAATGCAAACCATTCCAGAGTTTCACTGGGGTTTCCCCTTGCCCCGCCCCAATGAGGTTTAATTTTTAAGGAAATATATCTAGGGGCGCAATCCTAAACTGAGTTTGGCCGGCATAAGCTAAGCCAGCAAAGATTGGCCAGCACAAGGGACAGATGTGAGCCAACCTCCCTGACTCCAAGATTAGTCCAAACACACTTTATGGTGTCTCTTGTGCTGACCAAACTTTGCTGGTTTAGCTTATGCCGGCCTAACTCCAGTTTAGGATTGCGCTCTAGATCAGAAAGTCTTTATTTTAACCTCAAATTTATCAAAATTTGAGACTCTGTTGAATACCAGATATCTATATATAAAAAGAAGAGCGTTTGTGTGCGTGTGCGTGTGCGTGTGCGTGTGCGTGTGTGTGTGTGTTATGCATAGGCTCCTCAACGCCTGGAGCGATCGGCATGAAATTCGGCACGCATACACTTTGCGGCCTGGCGACAAACACTGCAGGGGTCAGGGCCCCCTAGCACCCCCGGGGGTGGGGGTACACAGGGGTCCCCACGTGAAAACGGTCAAAAACGGCCAAAATCGGCATCAAATCCACAGTTTCTGGGGTCGCCGAGATGAGCGGTGATGCTCCCGATGCCGTTGGAGTCCGGGTTCAGCTCCCCCTCGACATGGGGGGCAAGAAGGGGTGCGAAACAAAATGTCCGCATGCCCTGCTGGAACGCCTGGACCGATTGGCACCAAACTCGGCATGCGGAAGCCTAGCAGGCTGGCCACAAACACTGCGGGGGGTCGGGCCCCCGGTAGCACCCCCGGAAGTGGGGGTATGCGGGGGTCCCCGCATGAAAATGGTCGAAAATGGCAAAAATCGGTGTCGAATCCATAGTTTCCGAGGTTGCCGGGATGAGCGGCGATGCTCCGGATGCTGTTGGAGTCTGGGTTCGGCCCCCCATTGGCGTGGGGTGCAAGAAGGGGTGCGAAACAAAACGTCCGCCATGCCCTGCTGGAACGCCTGGACCGATCGACACGAAACTTGGCATGCATACACCTTGCGGCCTGATGATAAACACTGCGGGGGTCAGACCCCCCCTAGCGCCCCTGGGGGTGGGGGTACATGGGGGTCCCCACGTGAAACTGGTCGAAAATGGCCAAAATCTGCGTCAAATCCACAGTTTCCGGGGTTGCTGGGACGAGCGGCGATCCTCCCAACACCGTCGGAGTCCAGTTCGCCCCCCCTTGGCATGGGGTGTGAGAAGGGGTGCGAGACACAACGTCCACCATGCCCTGCTGGAATGCCTGGAGCAACGCGCACCAAACTCGGCATGTGCGTGCCTTGTGGCCTGGCGACAGACACTCCGGGGGTCAGGCCATCCTAGCGCCCCCGGGGGTGGGGTGCATAGGGGGCCTGAAGTGAAGACGGCCGAAAATGGGTGAAATTGGCATCGAGTCCATAGTTTCCGGTGTCGCCGAGGCAACCGGTGACGCTCCCGACGCTGTTGGAGTCCGGGTTCGGCCCCCATCGGCGTGGGGGGGGGTGAGAAGGGGTGCAAAACTCATTAACTGTGGAAGATCATTTTGTTACCCGGGCAACGCCGGGTAACAAAAAGCTGGTATTCATTAAATAGAAACTCATTGGTAAGAACATCCCATAGTTATCAGTTTTCAGCCTTAATCAAGATGAAAGTTACTAGTCCTCACTGTTGCACAGCCAAGTTGGCCCAGTTTAGGAAAACATGAGCCATGGTGTATGTGTTCTAGGAAGTTCACAGCTAATGAGAAAAGGCTGCCACATATGGATTTATGGTGTAATAATTCATGTAATTATGCACACTCCATAGCTGTGTGTAGTAGCGTTTCCACAGGTCAAGAGCTTTTTGAAATAAAGCGGAAATGTTCTATTATACTGATCTCACTTTTTTAGAAAGTTCAGAGAGTTTTACAGGTGGCACTACATTGTTAAAGCTAACAATTTAGCAGAATCTAGCAGAATCTTCTAGGGCAGAAGATTTAGTCAAGAGGGTTAATGCCTCCGTTTGCCTGAAGATAAAGATCTGAAGATCTGAAGGTTGCCAATTCGGGACTACCGGAAGTCTCTGTGAGCGGCAGACCTTGTAAAAACTGCGGCTGATTAAAAGCTGAGCTGTCTCCAGCTGCCTTGTGAGAGGGGGAGTGTGCTGGGTCAGCTGCTTCTCTGGTGGGAGTAGAGAAGCCGCTTATCAGCCAGCAGAAGACAAACGTGCGGCTAGAAAGAAGACTAAATCCAGAAAGATCCATCTGTTTGTGTTGTTCTTGTAAGATAGAACGTTTCTGTAAAATTGTAAAAACCTTCGGGTTTATGAATAAAGTCTGCCCATGTAAACTGCCTTGAGTTACAGTCATTAGAGTAATCTAATGACCTAAGAAAGGAGGTATATAAATACGATGATGATGATGATGATGATGATGATTATTATTATTATTATTATTATTATTATTATTTTCCACTTATACAATATAGCAGATACTCTCAGTCTATCTTAATTACTCAGATAATGTGCCACATTTGAAACACTGAACAACTGCAACTACGGTTTTAGAATCCCTATATTGTCAAAGTATGCTGCTATAGTGTGGGATACTCCCAGACAAATGAAGAAGTAAAGTAGCCAATGAGAATTGACTGAGAGGTGGAAGGTAAACCAAACCAATTTAGCTAAGATCTAGAAATTGTCTGTACTCTACAGCAGTTGTAGAAACAGTGAGGAAATCTGTGAATAATAGAACAATACAGCTCAGTAGGGTAGGGTAAAGACATGCTTGAACCCCTCGTATATGGGAACAGTCCTACCATACATACAGGTGAAGCAGCCATCTGGGATGGCAAGGGCAGCTAGCTACCACGCCCCAAACAGTGAGTTGGAGCTCTTGCACTGCTTCCAGCACCAATGGTGCAATATCATACCAATGGTTTTGTGTGAATGGGGCATGCGTTCACGGTCACATAGAAGGTGATGGCATTGGTGACAGCTGGGAGACAACGTTCAGACAGCCCAGTTCAGAAAGGGCAAGCCATGTGTAGAAACGTGCTATAGTATGCAATACGGGATAAAAGGCTTTGCATCCAGTTCCAGGGGCCAAACTTGTGATGATTGCAAGACTGAGGGCCCAATCCTAAATAAATACTGCCCACAAGATGCAGCAGCCCCAACCCAGGCTACACTGCATCCTGTGGGCAGTTGGAGACCATGCAGGGGTGGAGAGGTAAGTAAAAGATTTTTTACTTTGCGCCCTACGCTGTGCCCACATGGCCTCCAATGGATCTACTTGGTTCTGCATCAGGGATTTTGCTGGGGGTGTGTCAAGGGTGAAATGGTGGTCAGGATATTGGCAGAGAAGACTGCTGGAGGTGTGGTCTGGAGATTGAGCTCTTGCCTTGCCTGAATAAGCTAAACAGGATCAGCAGCTTTGGGTGGGAGACCAAAAGCCAAAGACTGAAACCACAGACAGATCTCTGCAGAGAAGTGTGAAGGAATGTGGATGAGGCAGCTGGCAGTCAGCAGGCAAGATAACACCTGAGGCTTGATTTGCTACGGCCTATGAAAACTTGGAAGTGGGCTGACAAGGCAGGATGATACTGAACTATGAAGGGAAACTTCTAGAGAAAATGGAAGGTTCTATGAGTCTCTGTAATGAAACAATACTAGTAAAAACCCCATTGAAAAATATCATAGACCATTGGGTCTATGACTAGCCTGTACACGTAAACCACCTTGAATCTATGAGAAAAGCGGTATATAAATATTGTAATAAATAAACCCACCTATTCCACCTACGTGTCTCCTGAGACAGTAACTGATCGACTGAGTATCAGAGGTGAGTATTTGAACTTGAGGGTGCAATCCTAACCAACTTTCCAGTACCAAGGTAAGGTCAATGAAGCTCTGTGGTAAGGAAGCAAACCTTCCCTTACCTTGAGGAGGCCTCTGTGACTGCCCCCCAACTGCAGGATGCAACACGTGCCCAATTGGCACTGCTATGTCAATGCTGGGAAGTTGACTAGGATTACACCCTGTGTCTCTAGTCCTATTCCAACTCACTAGCAACTAAATCATGCTGGGAATCTTACCAACTATTACATACATGTTTTGTCTTTGCATCAGTGAGCTTAGTGAACTTTGTATGCAGTGAACTCAACTGTAAGTTAATAAGCAAGATGCATGCCAAGAATGCTATCCTGAAATGCAACATTTGTGCCAAACACTCTATTTCACATGGAAAAGTCTGCAAAGGACATTTCATAGAATCATAGAGTTGAAAGGGACCTACAAGGTCATCTAGTCCAACCCCCTTGACTAAGGTTATTGCACAAGATTATCACTATTTAAAATGTTCTTTCTTGACTTTCCTCGCATTTGAACTGCTGTCTTCCTATTATTACTATTACAACAAGTGATTTCATCTTTCCTATCAACCACTTCCAGCCAACAGTTAATTTTGACACTATAGTGAGCTCCAATTGCCTGTATAGGAAGGATTTCCACCTTGCAAGTATAAGACAAGGCGGTTGCCATTCGACAAATGCAGACAGCTGTTTAGTGATGACAAACGCTGTGTACTAAACAAAGACGAACATGCAAAAGGATGTCGATTGCTCACCATGGGAAAACTAGGGAGAAAATTGTGCTATGGAAATTTGCCCAAGTCTGTAATATTTAAGCAGCTGTTAAACCAAACACTGTTTGACTGATACAAACCAATGAAAGACAAAGAAAAGTTGGTGCAAAGAAGGAAGAAGAAAAGAGAGACAGACTCTTTAGCATGAAGAATGCCGAGGGAAATGTTAGGAAGGCACTTAGCTCAGGCCTATTTTTGGAAAGGATTTCCACTGAGTTGGAGAGACTTCAGGCTTTTTTCCTTATTTGATTGGCAATAAAACAGGTGCTCCAGAAGGTGATGGCTGAGCAATTCCAGGCCCCCTCACATGTCATTTTGGTAATGATGGTGATTATTATTATTATTTATTATTTATTGAATTTATACCCCGCCTATTGCCCGAAGGCACTCAAGGTGGCATTACAACAATATAAAATATAAAAAACTTAACATTAAAAACATTTTAAAACAATATTAAAATACAATAAAACAAAAACTAAAACAACAGAATTTAAAACAAGCCATGTGGATCATAAAATATAAAAAGTATAACCCGCCAGCCAGCCAACCTGTCAACAGTTAAAAGCTTTTTGAAATAAAAAGGTCTTCAGCCCCCGCCGAAAAGTTAACAAAGAGGGGGCAGTTCTCAATTCGAAGGGGAGGGTGTTCCAAAGTTGGGGGGCCACCACCGAAAAGGCCCTCTTCCTGGCCGCCACCCCTCTCACTTCTCCTGGTGGCGGCACAGTCAGAAGGGCCCCCCCAGATGATCTAAGAGTACGGGTAGGATTATATGGAAGGAGGCGGTCCCTCAAATACCCCGGACCCGAGCCGTAAAGGGCTTTAAAAGTCAAAACTAGCACCTTGAATTGGGCCCGGAACAGAACCGGCAGCCAGTGTAGTCGCCGAAGCAACTGCTCGACAGAGTCAAACCGACATGCCCCAGCAACCACCCGAGCCGCCGCGTTCTGCACTAGCTGTAATTTCCGGACTGTCTTCAAAGGTAGCCCCACGTAGAGCGCATTGCAGTAATCTAATCTAGATGTCACTAGGGCATGGGTCACTGTGGCCAGGTCCGCACAGCTCAGGTACGGCCGCAGCTGGCGAATCAGCCGAAGCTGAGCAAAGGCTCCCCTGGCCTCTGACATAGTATGTCAAACATAGTATGACATGATTGACATATGTCAAAGGCCTTTTGCTTTTATTGCTTTGGGGCACTGATGAGTCCTAATATTTATTGCATTGTTCAAATGTACATGCAGTATCAACATCCTCCAAGGAGCTCATGGTGGTACACCTGACTTTTCCCTCTCTTTTTATCCTGGCCACAACACTGAGAAGTAGGTTAGACTGACAGATAGTGACTGGCCAAGGTCCCACACAGGAAGGTTTGTGGCTGAGCAGAAATTTGAACTCCGGTCTTCCTATTGAAAACAGACTAACCTTTACATAAGTGGACTTAGCCTTTTTTGTGCCACAACCCACAACAAATAAAGAAATATATAAAGTATGAGACTGGGGAACCACCTCCGATCCTGCCCCCTCCTACCCCCTTTCCCACTACCTCTTGTATCTTCACAACAACCCTGAGAGGTAGCAAGCAGGGCCAGCCTTAGGAGCTGTGGGGCAAAACACCCAGAAGAGCAAGTATATCTCTTATAGCAAGCACTCAGTTTTGATGAGGCAATGCGATTATTGGAATGGATCCATGTTCTCTCTGGCACAGGCCTTGAAAAGGTTACCGTGACCCCCCAAATGAGATTTTGTGACTCCACTGGGGTTATGACCTGCAGACTGAAGTTCTCATTGTTTGAACTGGAACTACGTAGGACATTTTCACAACTTGAAACTAAGTATTCATACAGCCCAGTCCTGTATTTATATCCTCAGAAGGACGTTCCACACAGTTCAGTGGGGCTGTCCGCAACAACGTGCAGCGTCTGTGACAAAGTGCCTGGTGAGACACATGAGTTTAGCATCTGGGCGAGAAGGAGGGAGAAGGAGTAGGATTCATGCAGGAGAAGGTAAGTGTTCTTCTCACTTGTAAATCTACTGTGGGATTAGATTTAAGTAAGTGGTTCACCTAAAGTTAGTCACAGGTAAGGTAAAGGTAAAACTAAACAAATTACGTTTAAGTAAGTAAGGTGTGACCTTAAAAGTAGAGCTTAATCTAACCTGAGGAAGAGACTGAGAAGGTCCAGTAGTCAGGGCACAGAAGCCAGGTGAGGGAAATAAGAACATAAGAAGAGCCCTGCTGGATCAGGCCAAAGGCCCATCTAGTCCAGCTTCCTGTATCTCACAGTGGTCCCACCAGGTGCCCCAGGGAGGCATGAGAGAACAAGATGCTTGGATCCTGTTGCCACTCCCTTGCACCCAGTACTCTGAAGTAGCCTATTACTAAAGTAAGAAGGTTACCACCCATCATTGCCTATAGCCCACGATGGACTTTTCTTCCAGAAATCCGTCCAATCCCCTCTTAAAGGCATCCAGACCAGATGCCATCACCACCTCCTGTGGCAAAGAGTTCCACAGATTAACTACCCGCTGGGTAAAAAAGTACTTCCTTTTATCTGTTTTAACTCTCCCAACCCTCAGTTTTAGCGGATGCCCCCTGGTTCTGGTGTTTTGAGAGAGGGAAAAGAACATCCCTTTATCAACTCTGTCCCTTCCGTGCATAATTTTGTATGTCTCAATCATGTCCCCCCTCAGGCGCCTTTTTTCTAGACTGAAGAGCCCCAAATGCTGCAGTCTTTCTTCGTAAGGGAGGTGCCCCAGCCCCGTAATCATTTTTGTCGCTCTCTTCTGCACCTTTTCCAGCTCCACTATGTCTTTTTTGAGATGCGGCAACCAGAACTGTACACAATATTCCAGGTGTATTTAGCTACATTTAGCTAAATAGGCACAAACATAGTAAAAGGCAGAAACTGACAGGGAGCTGATTATGAAGAAAATTACAGCCCAAACCTCCATAGGTCTACTCTGAGTAGGACCAGAGGTCTGCTTGAGAGTAGGAACCCAAGTAGAATTGAGGGGAAGACTCGACCAGTGGCGTTTCTACAGGGATGGCAAAGCTCTAAGTTTTGCAAGAAGCCTTACCTTGCAGTGGAAATCACTCCTCTCTTGCACCATTTTAGCCAATCTTGGCGTTGCTTACTGGCTACAACAGCAAGGGAGAGGAGGGATTTACATGACAGGGTAAGGCTTCTTGCAAAACTTAGAGCTTTGCCATCCCTGTAGAAACGCCTCTGGACTCGACCAAGGAGGAGAAGCACTGTTTAGTGTTTTTGAACACTGTAGTGTTTAGTCCTTAGTGTTTTAAACAAGATTTAAACTAAACTTTAAACAAGAATTTAAACCAGAAACAAGATTTAACCTCAGTGTTTAAGGGAGAATATTAAGGGCAGTGGGGAACCTGCCAGTCAGGAAGTGACTCATCTAGCATTTTCAGAAGGTTAATCTTGTGAGCCAAATTCCATTAGGCAGCATCTATTGTCCTCCTAGTCTTGAAGCCAACAGGTGTGGGACCAGCCCTTTTCAATCAGCCAGAAAGGAAGGGGAGGGGCTAGGTAAGAATACATAGTAGCACACTCTAGCTAGTGCCTTTACCAGCAGTTAGTGCTATCTGTGATGAAGTGCCTGGTGAGACCATGAAGTTAGGATAACAGGAGAAGGCACGACATCATTTTCTTGAAGCCACATGAGTATACCAATATGGTTGACTCAGATCATTCCCGCCAAGGAGGATTGCTGCGGATTCAGGAATTAAAATCTCCCTGCACGTGTGTAAAAATTAATCTCAACCTCTTTAATCATGCCTGCGTGTTCTGCATACAGGTGTGCGAATCGCTGTCAGAAAAATGGGATTTAATTTCCACGGAAAGATCCATGTATTCACATTACATCGGTTCAATAAAACTACAGTTCACTGAAACAGTGAGTGCATTATTTTTGAAGCTGTGTAATTTCTTGTTGTTCCTAGCAGTCTTATTCACCATTTTCTGACACCCACTGTTAATGGTCTAGAAGGTAAAAAAAAAATATTTCCCCCCTCCTTTTCCCCCCTTCCCGTTTACACGTTTTTTCCCACCTTCCATTTTCTACTGTAATATTTTCGAAATTCTGAACATTAACAGAATTTGTTTTATGGGGGGGGGTGAGTGTAGAAGTTTATAAAAAAACTCTTAATAGTCTAGAAGTAAAAAAGAACGACTCTCATATTGACAACTACTTGTGTTATGAAGAGAGTTTAATGTAATTTTCCTATATATTTATCTAATTTTTGCCCACCCTCCCCCTTTTTTTCTTTCCTTCCCGTTCACACTTTATTTTTGCTTGTGTAGATTTAAATAAAGTCTGTCAAAATAGTGCAATCTGAGTTAAAATAGACAGCATTTCATCCGGTATGTTCAGTAATATAATTATGAGGAATTTAACCTTGTAATTGCATATTAAATCATAATAAGGTTACCAATAATGGGTCTACACGATCACGTTTTTATTTTCGTAAGTTTTTATTTAAGGAATAAACTATTCAGTCCTAAACAGTACGAGCAAAGCAATCTGAAATGCTTGGAATGAGGATTGTTTTGAGTATACCAACATGGCTGCTAAGCCCGCCCCCTGGCTTCACTTCAGCAGCATTACTTCTTAAGGCAGGGCTCTTCCTGTTTATTATACCTCCATGGGTGAGACACATGAGTTCAGTAGCAGGGTGAGGAAGCCAGGGCCTGAGACTCTTTAAGAACATTAGAACTTAAAAACAAACATAGCCATGCAGTCAGTCAGTCAGTCGGCCAGCAAGCAGGTGGGTGGGGGCTATCAGGTGTTTTGCACAGAGTGCCACGTATGATTAAATGCCCCTGGGCCATAAGTCATGGGTGTGGCCTCGGTGCAAGGTGCTCCAGGAACTCAGGGAGTGGGTCTGCTCCCTAGAGGCCTTGGTTGTGGACCTGGAGAAGCAGAGGCAGGCGGAGAGGGACCACAATGAGACTTTTGGGGACTTGCAGGCTTCCTCCCACCCTCAGAGAAGCAGCCCATTAGCTACCGGGAAAAGAAGTCTCAGGGCTGGAGAACATCAGCCTGGAACAGAGGGAAACAGTCCCCCAGTGGGGACCCCTTCTTCCAGTGACAAGCCCACATCCAGTCGCACTAAGGATGCTTCTCGGCAGGAGGGGGGACGTGGGCTCCTTGTAGTGGGTGACTCTTTAGTTAGGAAAATAGAGAGGAGGGTCTGTGATGATGTGAGGATTGCATGGTGACTTGCCTGCCTGGTATGAAGGTTGCTGACATCACATCTCGTCTAGATAGGCTGGTAGAGAGTGCTGGGGAGAGGTAGCGGTTGTGGTGCATGTTGGCACCAAGGACATGGGGAAATGTAGCCGGGATGTCCTGGAAGCTAAATTTAAGTTGCTAGGCAGGAAGCTGAAAGCCAGGACCCCTAAGGTAGCATTCTCAGAAGTGCTACTTGTTCCATGTGCAGGGCCATCTAGGCAGGTGGAGCTCAGGGGTCTCAATGTGTGGATGAGACGGTGGTGTCAGGGGAGGGGTTTAGATTCATTAGGCACTGGGAAACGTTCTGGGACAAGCCAGGCCTGTACAAGGGGGATGGGCTTCACCTGAACGGAAGCTTCACTTGAATGGAACCAGACTGCTGGCGCATAACATTAAAAAGGTGGCAGAGCAGCTTTTAAACTGACTCCTGGGGGAAAGCTGACAGGAGCTGAGCGGCATCCGGTTCGGAACTCCTTGTCTCTATGGGAGGAAGAGGGTGGACGAGTACCACAGAGTAATGTCAGAGTACGAAATAGGACTGCAAGCGGGAGCGTCAGTGACAGTTAGTCCAGTAGAAAAAGAGGCAATGGATCAAATAAGGGTCCCTACTTGGGGAACCCCCTTGTATAGGTGTTGTTATGCAAATGCCTGAAGTCACAGAGCAAGGATGGGGGAATTGGAATGTTTGGTGGCTAAGGAAAACATGGATATAGTGGGCATAACGGAAACCTGGTGGAATGCAGAGAACCAGTGGGATACGGCAGTCCCAGGCTATAAACTCTATAGGAGGGACAGGGAAGGGCGTGTTGGTGGTGGGTTGGCCATCTATGTCAGAGAAGGGATAGAATCCAGCAGAGTAGAAATTGAAGGTGGGCCTGACTCCACCATAGAGTCACTGTGGGTTAAACTATCAGGTCAAAAGAGTGATGTAATAGTGGGGTGTGTGCTATCGTCTTCTGGATCAAAAACTTGAAGGTGACCTTGAAATGAGGAAACAAATCAGGGGGGTGACCAAGAAAGACAGGGTTGTAATCATGGGGACTTCAATTATCCTCATATCGACTGGGTCAACTGGTGCTCTGGTCAAGAAAGAGAGACCGGATTCCTTGACATGCTGAATGACTGTGCCTTAGAGCAGCTAGTCATTGAACCCACCAGAGGACAGGTGACTCTAGATGTAATATAGAGTGGTACTCAGGACCTAGTTAGGGATGTCAATGTTACTGAGACATTGGGGAACAGTGACCATGCTGCGATTGGTTTCACCATGCATGTCCAGGAAAGAGGACAGAGCAAATCTGACACAAAAACCCTCGACTTTCGAAGGGTTTCAACACAGACAAGAATAGACATGTGTTTCGACTTTGTTTCAATGTAAACAAGTGTAAAATGATGCACATTGAGTCAAAAAATATATCAAAACTTCACCTATAGGCTAATGAGTTCTGAGCTGTCTGTGACAGCTCAGGAGAGAGATCTTGGGGTGCTGGTGGACAACTCAATGAAGGTGTCGACACAGTGTGCAGCAACAATTAAGAAGGCTGATTCCATGCTTGGGGTAATTAAAAAAGGGGTTGAGAATAAAACAGCCAAAATTATTATACCATTGTACAAATCAATGGTAAGGCCATATCTAGAGTATTACATTCAGTTCTGGTCACCACATCTCAAAAAGGTCGTAGTGGAGCTGGAAAAGGCGCAGAAGAGAACGACAAAAATGATTATGGGGCTGGGGCTCCTTCCTTATGAAGAAAGACTGCAGCGTTTGGGGCTCTTCAGTCTGGAAAAAAGGTGCCTGAGGGAGGACTTGATTGAGACATATAAAATTATGCACGGAAGGGATAGAGTCAATAGAGGGATGTTCTATTTCCCTCTCTCACAATACCAGAACCAGGGGACATTCACTGAAATTGAGTGTTGGGAGAGTTAAAACAGATAAAAGGAAATACTTTTTTAACCCAGCGGGTACTTAAGCTATGGAACTCCTTGCCACAGGAGGTGGTGATGGCATCTGGCCTAGATGCCTTTAAAAGGGAGCTGGATGGATTTCTGGAGGAAAAGTCCATCGTGGGCTATAGGCCATGATGGGTGGGGCAACCTCCTTACATTAATAGTAGGTTACTTCAGAATGCCAGGTGCAAGGAAGTGGCAACAGGATGCAAGCATCTTGTTCTCTACTGAACTCCCTTAGGCACCTGGTGGGTCACTGTGAGATACAGGAAGCTGGACTAGATAGGCCTTTGGCCTGATCCTCTGGGGCTCTTCTTATGTTCTTAAGTACACTGGACTTTGCATCTGGACTCTCAAAAACACTCAGCTCTCTTCCTTTTTAGATCCACAGTTTTTCACTTTCATACTAACATAAAGGCGACCTGCAACAGGCATTAAGAATGAAATTATGAATAGCAATGCTATCCCTGCACAATTACCTGGGAACTTGATATCACAGTTTTCTTTCAGTTGGGGTGTGGCTCAATACTTCCACAAATATGAATCAGAACATGATTTCACCTATTATCAAGGAGACTAAGAGCACAATCCTAACCTGGAGTTAGGCCAGCAAAGTTTGCCAGCAAAGTTACCAGGGCCACCATAAAGTGCATTTGGACCACTCTCAGAATTAGGGAGGATGGCACATGTCTGTATTCTGGCCCATCTGAATTTGAGAGTTGTCCAAACATACTTGATGGTGTCTGGCCAAACTGTGCTGCCCTAACTCCAGGTTAGGATTGCGCCCTAAATCCTTGGTTCCTTCCATCACGTTATTGCTTTACTGGGGTGTTGGTTTTCCCTGCAAATACTGTATTTTGCTTTATGTCTGATATGAACTTCTATGTTGATCATAGATCATTGACTAAGGAGTTAATGCATGTCAAGGGTTAGGCAAATGTCTCTTCGGTAGCTAGGGTTGAGCTGAGCTCGGTGACCTTCTGGTGATCCAAACTAAACTGAATCTATGCAGTTCCCCTTGCTGCCAGCTTGCCTTTGCTTTTCTCTAACCCGGTGTTCCTCAAACTTGTGCACCCAGGACCCCTGAGACCCCTTCAGGGTCACCATAAGTGGTCATCATCTGCTCAGCACTGTGCCGCTGCTCTGAGCATGTGCCCATGGTGTGGGACTCCCTGAGACCCTGATCGTGTGCTGGAGGGGCTCCCTGAGACTCCATTTAGGAGTACACAGGGATCTGGAGATCCTAAAGTTTGAGAACCACTGCTCTTTCTCTTTCGTCTGCTTTTCCTTCAGCTGTCGTTTGCTCTCGTGTCAAGGCGCTTACTCCTTTTATAAAGCAATAAATCAGTCTGATAGATCCCGAGTGATAATAAAGAGACCCATCTCAGAACTACCGGTCAGGGAGAGATTTGAAAGATTCGGATTTCTGCAACAGCCTCCTGTCCGGAGCGCAACCCTCCGTCTACTGACGAGCGCGGCGCCAGCGCCTGCCTCCTCGCTCTTGTAGCCGCGCCTAGCGCAGGATTCCCTGAGAATCGAAACTTATCTATTTTGGTGACCACCCACTCGGAGAAGCTCTTTCTACGGCTGCTCGGTCGGGCTGTACAAGCAGCCGAAGAGGCGGCGAGAGCGGACGGACGGAGGTGGAAACTGAACCTGATTTACCACTGCTGCAACCCGAGGTACGTTTTCTGGTGGAGATCTAATCTTTGGCTCTGCAGGCTGTTTGACGCAGGACTTGTGCGATTCTTTCCGACGATCGGGGTACTTGTTCCGCGCATCCTCTTACGTCAAATCCTCTTACGTCAAATGTCAGGCAACTCGGTAACGTGCTTATAGGATTTCACGTTTAGCTCACTTTTCTTCCCAGGAGCTCAAAGCAGCACACACGATCTGCCCCCCCCCTCTCCATTTTATCTTCCCCAAAATCAGTGCGAGTAGCGAAGGGGTGAGCCGCCCTGCTGACGCCCCTCAAGCGGCGATCTTGCCGCGAGAGCAAATCACCGCTTCTAGGCAGCCCGATTTCCACGTGATGCAAACTGTTCCCTTTAACTATGCAAATCGCATCTCTGTTTTGCTTTCAACAAAAAGCATGCTGGACTTTTCAACATATTCGGTGTTCTCTGACTCTGGTCATTCTGTTTTGGTGGCTGACGCCAAGTGAGCCGCTGCAGGGTGTCTTGATGTTAGAAGACTTCCCCGCCCCCAAATCGGGAAATTAATAGATTCTAAACGCGTTTGTTGAGGGTACAACATTTGAAAACCACTGATGATGTGATTATCAGACGCGTATCTGATGGAGCGTTTGCGGGCGCAGGGAGGTGTGTCGGAGCGACGCACGGTGGCGGGCCACGTCCTGGGGGCACGGTTTCGGTGCCAGCCATGGGTGCGCTCGGGCCTCCGTTTGGGCCTGGTGATTATTTATTACTTATTATTACTTATTATTTATTACATAATTATTTATTACTATTATGTAATGTAAGCAGATGATGGCTAATATAACTCCAGTTTGTTTTTTAAAATATGTTTTTAGGGATTACCAACCCGCCTGTCTTTAGGAAACTTGTGGAAAGCACTGTGCTCCAGTTAGCACACTTATTTTGGTATCAGTGAGAAGTCCCTGATCCGAAC
Organism: Lerista edwardsae; assembly: GCA_029204185.1. Classification (NCBI taxonomy): domain Eukaryota; kingdom Metazoa; phylum Chordata; class Lepidosauria; order Squamata; family Scincidae; genus Lerista; species Lerista edwardsae. The sequence continues at coordinate 22,114,143 of JAJKFI010000003.1, forward strand.
CCCGACAGAAACCAATACATACATATCAATCAATCGGCAGGACATGTAGGAGGCCCTCTTCAGTTTAAATTGACATCCAGTTCAGGCCATGTGTGAAGGCTTGCATTCTTTTTGGTACCCAAAACAGTCAGACCTCCTTTCTTGTCCCCACTGACATGCCGAACCCCATGGGCTCTGATGTTCTGCTGCTGGAGTCTGTGGAAAAGCAGTCCTACTACCAGCATGCAGAGCAGTGTTTTGCTAGGATGCACAACCTAGCCTTCTGGCCTTCTGAAAGGCTAGGTTGTGTGCTTCTGAAAGGCTAGGTCTTTTGCTGTGGAAAGGCCAGAAGCTTCCTGCCCACGTCAGTAGCTGTCCTGCCACCTGCCAGAGCTGGTAAGACTGCGGGAGAGGTAGGAGAGGGTATATCAGAAGGTGAGGGCCTGCAGGAGTGGGTACATCCAGCAGTGATGGAGTGCATCAGACCCTATCCCCCCTTTTCACTGCCTCCCGACCCCCTTTTTCTTCTCTGACGTGCTAGTGAGTTTGCTCATCTATGGATGATTTATATATTGCTCAGATGAGGAAAAGAACAGAGAGGATTGTTGCAGATCGCTCTCACCCTGCCCGTAATCTGTTTGAACTTCTTCCCTCTGGACATCGTTATAGGACATGGTATATTAGAACAACCAGGCACTAGAACGGTTTTTCCCCCCGTGCTATTGGGCTACTGAATAGCTGATTATGTTGATGTTTTGGTTTTGATTTGGATAAGTTTAGAGTTAGTGGGGGCTTGTTAATATGATGGTATTATTTATTAGTTTAAGGTTTATGTGAGAGCTTTTGGGCTGAAATGAAATTCCATGTATGGTGAAATTCCATGTATGGCCAATAAAATTTGATTCTATTCTAGTGTAGGTCCAAGGAGACCCATTTTGGGTTGGGAGGCTTATGCAAAAGCAAAAAGGGGATTTAAATCCCCATTCCCTGCTTGAAGCCTCCTGATCCATACCTCCTTTGCTGGATACAGTGCGAAGTTTTTGGTGAAGGTATACAAAGGTATAGGAGAAATAGGATTGGGCTCTGAGAGACTGATTGCAGCAAGGATAGTGCTGACGCACAAGTTCCTCTTTAAAGAGGAGTGTAGTTTGCATTCCTGAACTTTTGGTTCATGCAAACAGTGCTAGAATAGGGTCCAGACCACCCCTTTGTAGGGATGCCATTTAGAAGGTTGGACAGGTGTGCTTAAAATTTTGCTGATATCATGGAACAGGCTTGATAGGAGCTACTGCTCACATTTTACTATTTCCTGGAACATAGTTTAATGTTGATTCTGCAATAGGTGTAAAGTTCAACAGGTACTATATCTCCTTCCCTTTGTCAAATGACTTGCTATATTTATAGGCGAAGTGGCGTTGAATCATTCAAATTGTATTTCAGTTCTCTGAATGCTTGGCTGTAGTTTAAACCTGGCTTAAACTATTTGGGCTCAGATGGAAAGAAGAACTTCGACTTCTTCCTTCTTAGAAACATTCCCACACCACATCCAAAGCTGCTTTTCAAACTTTCTTCTGTTTCATAAGAGGTTTGCCACTATATATATAATAATATAGTGTTCAAGAAATGCAAGTTTAAACCCTTTGTCCATAAAGACATTGTGTCAAGAAAAGGAGGACATGGGTGGATCTGATCCTGGCAAGCTGCTGTCAATCACAGTAAAACAATACAGCATTGGGTGTGCCCAAGGGTAGAATCACTGACTTCTTCATACTGATGGTGCAATCCTATCCTGAAGTTAGGCCAGCACACTTAAGGCAAGCAAAGTTTGGCCGACACAAGGGCCACCGTAAAACACATTTGGACCACTTACCGAGTCAAGGAGGATGGCACACATCTGTGTGCTTGCCCCTCTGACTTTGAGAGTGGTCCAAACATACTATGTGGTGTCCTTTGTGCCGGCCAAACTTTGCTGGCACTTTTTCAAGTGGTGTCCTCTTATATTTAGCAGGGGGAGAGCAATTGTCCCTCTTCACCCCAGCACAGTGTCTTTCTTGTGGCTGTTGCTGGTGGTGTTCTCCATTCTTTTAGATTGTGAGCCCTTTTGGGACAGGGAGCCATTTAACTTTAATGTTATTATTTGCCTGTAAACCGCTTTGTGAACTTTGTGCTGAAAAGCGGTATATAAATACTAGTGATTGATTGATTGTTGGCCTAACTCCAGGTTAGGATTGCACTCTGAGTGACAGAGTCTCATGCCACTGCTGTTCCAGGTTTATCAACCACAGTACAAAGTACACATTCTACACAAATATTACTGCTTTCCATAATCACAAAGTGGTTTACATAGCAAAAGTTAGTTCTCCCTTGCATTCTATTTTTAGTCAATAAATTGAGCTGACTAAACTCTGTGAATACCCGGAACAGATTTTTGCCTCTCCCAAACTGCTTTTCTTCGACCCATATAGGGGTGCATCAGAATTTGCAAGGTACCAGTTTAATGACAAATGGGAGACATCTCCCCTCCTGAAAATATTACAGACTGATGTTGTTTGGGAAACAAACTAAATTACTCTTCTTCATAACAGCAGCAACAGGGGGAAAAATATTTTCTTCATCAATCAGTGTATTGGTGCGTTTGGAAATGTAGGGGCTCATCATGACACCCTGTCCCATTAGCTGTGCTCTCCTAAGACTATAATGGCATAAACGGAACTTCATTGCAGTGTTTTCCTTCCCTCTATTTATTCCTACTTTAAAACTTATACTTCATTCCAAGATCTAGCTCATTTCATCCCAGGCTGTTGAAGGGAACTGCAATAGTTCAATACAAATGTATAAAAACTGAAAAACGGCATTTAAAAATATTGCAGATAAGCATAAAAGGTATACATGTTTGGTCAGAAATAAGCTCCCCTTGTTCAGTAGGATTTACTCCCAGGTAAATTTGCCTAGAATTGTAACCTTAATGTAACATGACTTTGCAGAAGATGATGGCTAGACATTTACGTGTAATCCTTGCCCCAACACCCTTGTGGCACCTGGGGACCGCGGCCCCGCATCCTCCCTCTTCTTATGCCATTTGTTACAATCACTGCATAGGAATTGCACATTCATTGATGTGCAGCAATGTTTGCTTTGATAGTGCTGATAATCAATTTGTGGGTTGAGATGAGTCCTGTAGGAGCGGTCCTATAGTATAGGAGAAATTAAACTCTGTTTACGAAGAGTGCACTTGGGCAGAATTCCCCCTGTGTGAGGGGAACAAAGTACACATACAAAGTGCAAGACTTTTATGTGTGTGCATAAAAGTGTGTGTGTGTGTGGGGGGGAAAGAGACCAATACAGGTGTGCTTCGCTTAGCATCCATAGGATAAAAGCATAACAAAGGATAGACTCTTAACAAGGCAGCCAGTATCTGTTTAAAAGGTAAAGGTTTCCCCACGACCGAATGGTCTAGTTGTGACCAACTGTAGGGGGCGGTGCTCATCTCCGTTTCTAAGCCTGTAGAGCCGGCGTTTTTGTCCGAGGACAAGCTTCCGTGGTCATGGGGCCGGCATGACTCTAGGAACGCCATTACCTTCCCACCGAAATGGTCCCTATTTATCTACTTGCATTTTAGGTGCTTTCGAACTGCTAGGTTGGCAGGAGTATCTGTTTAAAGAGATGTTAACGAGGCCTGCGAAAGCCTGTCCATTTACACTGCAAAGGAGAGGCTCTGAGTGCAATCCAGAGCCAGCCGGGTCAGGCAGCCAGTCAGTTTGCACAAGAAAGAACAGGCTGTTCACATAAGGACCCATACAATGGTTACAAGCAACATGTTCACTGCATTGCAGAGAGGAAATGGCAAGGGAAGTCATAAATCAGCCACAATGAGGATGGAAGGTATGAATTGAGGATGGAATTCCATCCATAATGAGGATGGAATTCTGGCTACCAGAATTCAGGACACTGGTTATACAAGCACGCCCTGGTATCCACTTGGGTTCCGTTTCTGACCCCTCCGTGGATATCTGAAATCATGGATACTGACTGGGGACATTTTAAAGATAGGGGAAGATTAGTGATTTTGCTACAACAGGGTTACAAAAAAGGAGATTTGTTTAATGTTCCCCTATCTTTTTAATAGACATCCTAGTATCCATGGTATCCTTGGATAACTGAAACTGTGGATACTGGGGTACATCTGTTTATTATTAAGAAAAAATAATGGGCTAATAGCTACAAGCAGTTGGATTTATCAATTAAGAACAAAGGATACATGGATGAGCTTTTCTGCTGATTCCAATCTTACAAGTCGGTCCTTTCCCCAAAGCCTGACTCTGAAAAGCAAATGCTTACTGAGACTACCTGTCTCTGAAGCCATTCAGGGAGAGTTCACAGCTGCTGTGATTCAGTGTACCTCTCAGCTCACCTGTAAGGAATGGCTACTTACTACACGAAGATGGTAGCAAGAGCTAATGAATAAAGTCCTGTCTGGCCTGAATCCCCATCTTCTCAAAAATAACGTGTCATTCGCCACACTGACAGTCTTGTTGGTGAGTCAGTCTTCTGGTATGGAACTGATCTTGCAAAATGTCCCAAGATTAACATTTCTCAAAATTGTTGAGAAAACAAGCAAGAAGTTGCTAAACAGTGTCATTTTTGGCAGCTGTAAATGAACGTTAATGTTAAATTTAATATTTTTATTGTCCAAAAAACAAAGAAAGCTTGACCTTGAAATATTCACAGAAAAATATCCAAACTGTTTAGAGCAGGGGTAGGCAACCATTCATTATACGTGAGCTACTTCACAAAATAGCTGGCGAAGAGCCATTGTGATTCTCTCCCACCCCCCCAATATGTAATTGTAGAAAAAAATTCCAGAGCAAGGCAGCAGGGCAGGGGATCCTTTCAAGAAGCAACACACACAACAGCAGATCATTAATAAATACAGCCCTCCTGGTCCTGGTTTCTCTCCCATCCCACATTTAAGTGTAGAAAAAAAATCTCCAGAGCAAGGAAGCAGCGCAGGTCACCAGGTCTTTCTTCTGAAGGCGGGAGAACTTCTAAGAAAGGCCCCCACCCACCTGGGAGGAAGGGGAGATGTTTTTTGCTTCCTTTCTTTCCCCTCCACTCTTTGCCTGATCTGCCTCTCACCATGGTGGAGAAGCTGCTTCTCCCGCTGCCCAGTCTGCCCGCAGTCACCTGTCCTGCTTCAAGCAGTCACCTCCTGGGAGCATATGCTGGCCAGGAGCTCATGAGCTCCAAGACAGCACCTGGAAAGGGAGGGGTTGGATGGCTCTGTGCTCTTGCCTTTTCCTTGTCTGGTTGCTCTGTGGCGATAGCAGCTGCTGCTCTGAACCAAAAAGGGCTGCAAGCTACTGGTAACCACCCCACAAGCTAAGGGTAGCCCGTGAGCCCCATGTTGCCTGTCTCCAGTTTAGAGATTACATTATGTCAGAAGGAAAGATCAGTTCTAACACCACTCTATTTAGCATTTCCCAAATATTATTATTAGCATTTCCCAAATTTTCGATGTCCAATATGAGTGCCTGATATTTATGTACCAAAAAACCTTATTCATAATAGCAAGGTCCTAAAGATCTATAGGTCACTTTCTCAAATGTAGTGTCTCCTTTGCCTTCTCGTACGTTTCTCCAGGATGTCTCACTGCTAATACTATGAAAGAGAAGAGTTAAATTTTTTAGGCATTGGCCATTTCAGATGTATCAGTAGAATCGGAAGGTGCATCCACCTTCAGTATTTTAGGAATGTTCAAAATACTGCGTACCCGCGTACCTGCTACATGACATGTCTGCTTGTGGCCCTCCAAAAGGATTCTGAAGCCTTCACAAAGCCTTTAAACAATACTTCCGATTTTCCAATGAAAACTACAAGGCTTCAGAACACCTTCAGAAGGCTATAGGATGTTGCGTGCAGCCTGGCTGGCCTCATGAAGGCTCTGGAGGGTGGGCGGTAGCTGCAGCAATGGTGACTCAATGGTGAGCACCACCCCCACGGTCTACAAAGACCTGGGGGCATTCCTCCCTGGGTTAATGGCAGGGACACCACTGAAGAGAATGACAAGAGAGAAACTAACCCAATACCATTCAAAAATCGTAATTTAAGATTTATATCTTGAACTTTAAGCTTGACACAAAAGACAAACAATACTTAGAATCTTTTTGTGTGTGTAGTTGTTCAAAAAATAGGCTGCAGCTTTCTTAAGAACGGATCTGTGGAACGTACGGACTGCATTTTTCTTTTTAAAAGCAACAGCTGGATATTTGGAATAGTTGAAACAGATACATTTGTTTAATTGTTTTAAGGTGTAAGAAGGAGTAAATTGGATATACCGATTAAAGACCCAAATGTAAACATGCCTAAGAGGAAGACTGACAAAAGCACCAAGGCTTCCAAAAAGCAGGAAAAATGGGTAGGCTCTTCGTACCAGCAGAGGTTGGCAAAGACAGGTAACCTGGAAAGGCAAAAGGTAACCTTGAAAACGGTTCCAAGTGAACAAGGTATGTATGATTTCTGAAATTTAGGTAGGTGATTGACTTTTTTTCTGCATTCATACTACTTGTGACTTGTTTCAATATAGCATTTTGTCACAACTTACAGTTAGATGCTTTTGGGGGAATATATATGGTTATATTCTTTGGGCAGTTTTATGTAGAGGGAAAGTATCACAGCTGCTAGATGTTTTGATGCAAAAATACTGCTCTCAGTCCACTTCCTTGCTAATCAATGATGGGTAGAGGTGTTCAAAAATGGTATTTATTTTTTTCAGAAGTAAGGCTTCTGCTGTAATACTTTCTTACTGGAAACAAACACCTCTAATGATAGGCTTAACATCATAGGGACTGTGCCCATTTAAAGTCATGTTGTCTTGGCCACACTATATGTCAGCATAGCATGACCAAACTGTTCATTGCTTGAACTTGATCTTGAACTGGGTGATGCTTCAGTTTTTTAATCACTTGTTATTCCAGTCCCTGGATTTTTCCCACCCAACCTGCTTTTTATGTCTTATGTAGACCCTTTTGTATTATAGAAGTCCAGATATTGAATCCAAAGCAATCCAAATTGGCACATGGTATTGAACCAGAATCTTTGATCAAGCAGATGTGCTACTTCTGAATGTTTTTAAATTTGAAACTGTGGCAGGGATTCCAAAAAGAAGGCATACTAATAGTTTCCTAAAGCTAATTTGGCAAACTTTGTGCAGAAAACAGATTTTGATATCCAATGTATTGTTAGCGGGCTCTAAACTCCGGCCACTGGCTGCATTTGATGGCTGCCCCCTCCTTCGATGCTGTGAAACCGCACTTTCCGTTCTGCTGAAGACCCTGACTACAGCCCCCAGGAGTCTTCACAGTCAGCCGCATCTTTGTGGAATGCTGAGAAAATAGACTCCTGAAGTGGCTGCGAAGACCCCAGGAAAATGCTTTTTGTGCCAGGGAAGCTTTTCTCCACTGCAGCAGTTTCCAGTTTGGAGACCTCTGGTTTATACAGCTGTTATTCAAATAACCCCACAACCACTTGGAAATACACAATGCTTTTCTGCTATTGGGTCAGTGTCCATGGTATATCTGCCAGTAGGCAGGCTTTTATACTGGCGGGCAGTGGCGTCCCTACGGATGGGGCAGAGCTCTAAGTTTTGCAAGGAGCCTTACCCTCCCGTGTAAATAACTCCTCTTCCTTGCCGCTGTAGTCAGTAAGCAACACCAAGACGTTGCTTTTCCCCCTGAGGATTGGCTAAAGTGGCACGGGAAAGGAGCCATTTCCATGACAAGGTAAGGCTCCTTGCAAAACGTAGAGGTCCGTCCTGCTGTAGGGACGCCACTGCTGGTGGGGCTGTTGTTGTATCAGCATACATGGAGACACACTGCAATCTGTAATCCTGTATAATACAGGTTTATCTGGGAGTAAGCCACTGAACTCATTAGGGCTTATGTCTGAGTTGGTATGTGTAAGATATTGCTGTACATCACCCTAATGCACATGGAAACCACAGAAGAGGCCTTCCATGTGGCCACCCATATTGTTTAGAATTTGATATGTGAACTGGGCCTGAGATCCCAACCTCCTGATACACACACATAATAGATTAATTATTAATAAAACGTTTGGTTTTTTTCTTCTTCAGATCTACAACATTTGATGGGAGAAATAACTAATATAATTTCCAAGGAAATACCAAAAACTGAGTGAGTATGATGACTAAAAAGCTCATCAGTAGGATTAAACTAGAATTCATCTTTGAACTAATCTCATAGACATTAAACTAATCTCTCTGTGAAATCTTTCTCAAATTCTATGAAATGAAGTGTTGTGAATATTCTGGACATTGCTGTTTGTCCATTGTAGCAACAAGGAATAAAGACCCAGTTTATAAACTAATATTTGACTTGTGCAGTATAGTATGCGAACCACTACAAAACACTGGAAGTTTTGCTTTTCTATGATAGTCATACACTGAGGCTGTAATCTAGGGATCTCCAAACTATGGCCCATCACAAGATTTTATCCAGCCCGCAACAGCTTTTTTTTGCAGGGGGGGGCATTTGCTAAGGTTTGACATATTTATCCACTATATATCATTTCTCAGTTTAAGCATGGCATTGTTTCTTTGTAATTGTCTCATTTCTTTTTTGTTCTAAATCATATCATGCGGACTACAAAAAGGTGTCAAGTAAAACATATTCATTCATTTATAAAATTGATTTTTTTTGGCCTGTGAAATGTGTAAAATATACAATGTGACCCTCATACTGAAAAGTTGGAGACCCTGCTAAAATCCAATATACACTCAATGAGACTTATTCCATGTTCATTCCATTCCATGCGTCTTTGCTCCAGGGTAGGCTCCAGCCTCCCCTATGGCTTCTTTGGATCTGTGCCTGCTGTACAGCAGACGCAGAGCCGAGAAAGCCACACGGCCTGAATCGGGGCCATGCAACCTGGGGACGGAGGCTAGGATGCATCCCAGCACCACCACCCTCCCTGGGCCAGCACACCTCTTCATCCATTTTGGTAATAATGGTATTTATAAGTCCTCTACCATATTTTTATTATTTGTTCTTGTTGCACATAATGAAAAATCTGGGAAAAATACTAAGACATAAATTTTTTTGCAACACTTCAGATGGAATTTTCTCACCTCTGCCTTTTGGCTCTCTCCTTTTCTGCTCTTCTCTCCTTTCTCTCTCCTTTTCTGCTGCCTCACTTATCTTGAAGCCATTGGCTGAAGTTCTCTGATGTTATGGTGGACTTTGAATATTGTGGTGTTATGACTTCTCTGATTGCCATTAGCATAGTTGGCTTAAGTCTGCTTGCCAAAATTTCCTTTTCTACCTTAAAAGTACTTAAGGGAATCCTATCCTCCTCCACATCTGGGCATCCTATTCATTAGTGTGACTTCAATATCTTTCCTTTCTCCAGAGGCAACTTGCTGAACGACTATGATGAATCTGAATTTATTCTGATTGATGGAGATTCATTGCTCATCACTAGTGCAAGTGATTTGACATTACTGCAAGGGCAGAGATTGCATTTCTTTTATGTGGTTGAATGTTTTTTGCTGGATTTAACAAGCAAAGGAGCCAAATGTATCATTTTTTTCTTCAAGGTAATTGATGTTGAAGCTGTCTTCTGTAAAACAGTTGCTATAGTTAAGGCTACAGTCCTAAGGACATTTGCTTCTAAGTATGTTCCCATTAAACTCAGTGGGACTTACAAACAGTGCAATCCAAACTGGGCTGGGCTGGGGTTATGCTTTATGGCATGTTTGCCAACAACCCAGGAGTCAGCTGGGCTGGCGCAAGGAGTTGCACCGGTTCACGGAGGCCACAGCCAACCTCTGTGCCGCCCTAGGTAAGAGGGAATGGCACCAGCTGAGTTTGGCTGGCGCGGGTTTTTGGGAGGGCAGGGGAAGGCGGAACGGGGTGAATAACTGGAAATTGTTATATTTCAAATATGGCGATATATCTATACTTATATTACACATATATACCCACATAATACTTTTTAATAGGATGCAGAACATGTATATTTTGGGAATCCTGATCTCCTTTCTTTGCGAGCTGCATTGATCATCCATCTTGTCAACAACACCGACATTCCAGTTAAGACTGAATTTTCCAACTGCTTCGATGACAGCTGGCAAGATTTTCTGAAAAAAACACCCCCATATTTCTTAGTAATATCAGATGAAGGGCTGAATAAGCCACAGACCGAATTTATTCATATATTTATTATCCATGCCTTGTCAAAGAGAAACAGCATTGTCTTTACCACTGGCCAAGAATCTGATGCTGTCAGAATTTATGGCTACAAAATGCACGGTGGACCGAGTCACCATCAATTTTTTAAACAGGTAATAATGATATTGAGGAAAAGTTAATTAACAGCACAAGTCTATGCATGTCAGAAGTAAGTTCCATTGAGTTGGCCTGGGCTTACGTCCAGGCAAGTGTGCACTTACCTGGGAGTGAGCCCCATTGAACTCAAGTGAACTTTCTTCTTAGAAAACATGCATAGGATTGCACTTCATGATGAGGAAAATACAGTACATAGTCTCAGTGGCCTAAGACCTGATCATTTGGCCATTGTTACCATTTTTTAATCTATACCCATCTATATGCCTGCTAACTGAGGCAACGTTTAATGCAACTGATGAAATGGGTCCTAGTCCATGAAAAATTGTGCATTTTATATATTTTATATATTCTACCCTTAGTACCAATGCAATAGGATGAAATGTGCTTGTGTGATTAAAAACCTGTGCATGTTTACTCAGAAGTAAAGCCTACTTTTTGAATGAGATTTACTCTAAGAAAAATGTACGTAGGATTGCAGCTTGATATTGATGCTACCGTGCTTGTGCTGGAAATAGTTAATTGTTTCATCAGCACAGAGGCTCATGGCCTGGGGTTGCTGGATAATGTGAGATCAGAAAATGTAACCGCTGTTGGGTTTTTTCTCTTTTCCTTGTGTATACATTCTGAATTGTCCTGAAAGTCAACAGTACCTTGACAGTAATAGTTACTTTATGAGGACCTGAATAATATGATTTTGTGCTTGTTGCATTTAAGCATGAAGAAAACATTAAGCGGTGTTTGAAAAAACTGTTGAAATCTATGGAAGATGCTCCTACGCAAGAATTACTTTTTCTTTTGAGGTGCCTGTATCTGGAAACTCTGCAAGGAGAAGTAAGTGGGATTTTCATAGTGGTTCTCAAACTGTGTGTTGTGATTTTTGGTGAAAGTGATTTTTGGTGGGTCCTCACACTGACAAGCGGATAGCTCACAAGGAAAATGTACTGCACTCTATGGAAAGTGAAAGTGAGCCACATGTGTATGTTCATTAGTGAGTAGGCAAACATGCCTCAGTCTACTTTGAAGGGCAGGCCAAAAGGAATGTCACGCCACCAAAATGGCCCCAATCCAACAAACGCCCATCAAAAACCCTTGAGAAGGAAGCCCCACCAAATTGACAATGTATTGAGGAAAATGTATTGGGCCCAATGGCATGTTAAACTTAGCCACACATGTTTATTCACATGTTTATTCACAGTTAGGTAATTATGCAAGGTAGTAATTGTTACGTATTCAAAAAATACTGAATTGGTACTGTACTTAGGGAATGTAGCTCAGAGGAAGAGCGCATGACAGAAGTAGGAAAGATCCTAATTTGAAAACCACCTGCTAGGTTCAGGGTTGATAATCCTGAGATAGATCAACCAATTGACTGACTCACTTGAAAGTAGTTTTGTATGTTCTTTAGAGTACAACAGCACAATCTTAAGCATGTCTGCTCAGTTCTGTTGAATTCAGTGGGAATTACAGTTATTCCCTTACTCAGAGGAGGAGTCTGCAACTGCCCTTTCCCATTTGCAGGATACAGCAGTAGCCATTTGGTGCCACTGCATCAGGGGAGGGAGAGAAATTGATAGAATTGAACTGTTATTGTATTGGTGTATTGTTTTATTTGATTCTGCTATTGCCAAGTGGGACCATGACCCACATTGGATTGTCATTGGTCACAAACCAGTGAAGCAGGATAGGCATGTGTGGGCCAGTACATGTGGACAGATAATCCAGCTGGATTAACTTAAAGAATAAGAGAATCAATTCCCTGCAACAATTATGTAATTGAAGTCAACTGTACCAGGTACAGTACATTAAAAAAGTCAATGCCGATTAAAAAAAACAGAACTGTATTAAGAACAGAACTGTCTGCAGTTCTGTATTCTTTGGCAGGATTTCATTAAGCACATGAAAGAAATAGGAAATCATACCAGCTACTTTACAAATAAAGTAATCCCAAAGCTTCTTTGTAGCTGCTGAATAACAATATCTGATATTTTAAACACCTTCCTTCATTTTAAAGTAAGATATATGTTTACTTATTTTTATTTCTAAATTTTATTATTTATACTAAAATGGCAGGTTCACCAGAAATATTTATCAGTCCTGGACAAAAAGGAAGATATCCGATATAGTGTCTGCATTGTATCCTGTGCATTGGCACTAGAAATACACGACCAATTACAAAGCCCAAGTGCTGCTACAGAACACGTAAGACCTCATTAGCAACAATTTCAAGTTTGCTTTTGCTTAATGCAACACATTTGCAACAGCTGTTCTATTTTGGGATGGTGAAGTCTGACAGATGTTTAGAGGACTATTTTCAGTGCATGACTCTTTGTTCTTCCGACCCACGAGCAGTGATTGCTTATTATTTCCATGCAATATTTATGAGTCTGCCTTATATTAGTCTTCTTCCTGTTCTATGAGTTCATGTAGCTATGAGATTGGAATATGTATAGAGTTGTTGCAATTCTGTCCTTTTTATTCGTAGATCAGCTTTTCTGTGGTTGAAGAAGCTGATCCACACAATTTTAAAGTAACTGTGGATGGTGGACTTTAGGTTTAATCATCATATATCTCCAAAGTGTATGAACACTGCATGAGGAAATGGTGATGGTGGATAGATGAGTTCCTTGGTTCCTCCCCACTAGATCTGCCTTGTAGCCATACATTTGATAAACATTTCAGTGAGGTCTGTGTGCATAGAATTGATCCACTCACAATGACTTTGCACTCTGTGCTAACTCCATTTAAATATAAGGTCCACTCTATGGATGTGAGGCAGGCCCAGAAGTGGGACAGGGACACCTAAAGCAAAGGGGCCGATTCATTGTCACAATACTTTCACTTGATCGCATAAATGTAACCCACTTCGGAAATAAATCTGGCTGTGGTAACCTCTGGTCAGGAAGGACAATGGTTGTTAATAGAATTGTCCCTCCATTGCGTTTGCAACTAAAGTTTACAGTTTTGGGATTGTCTTGGCAGTCCAGGTTGTAGCCTTGAGAGATATTCATGAATCCTGTCTGCTGAAAAGGCTATCAGTCTTTTCTATCAAACATGGAGCTTGTCCTGTCCTCCAAGAGGTAGCAGGTGAAGTGACATTTGCAGTGCTTTGGAGAGTTCCAAGCATTCAGTGTGCTGAGGAAGAAAGATATCTTAAATATCTTCACAATCAAATTGCCTCTGGCAGGGTCCTCCTCCTTGCTTGGAGTGGAGAGAGATTTTAAAGGAGCAACCCTCTGACTTGGAGTCTTTCACTCCTCCTTTGCTTCATCTCATTCCTTCTAGCTTGTTGCAGGCTCTGAGGTGCAGACTGAAGGGATCAGAACATCAGCAGGGCTGTTTCCTGGAGAGGTTCTGGCTTAGTGGAATCAGGCTCCAGGGTCTCCACTTCTTCAGTTTCTGGAACCAGGTTTCCCATATCTGGGGGCTCCTGACTGGCAGCCCCAGGTCCAGACTCCCCAGGTCTAATCAACTGTATTTTCCAAATATGTCAGTGCATGCCTGAAGTAAGCACTCAAGTTGGCAGTACTAGTCCTAGAACATCAGCCCAGCACCATTACATCCTAGGATCGAGGGCTCCCTCTAATGTGCTGGAATAGGCAGTTCAGCTGGCCTGCCTCATATCCAGCTTGGGGTAGGAGCTGGCTGGAGCATAACCCAGAGTAAGAGGCTACTTGGATTTGTGCCAATGAAATCACTGATGCAAATCTGAGGGGCATGGGGAAGGTCAACTGGGTTGAGGCCAGGGTGTTGAATTCTTCTTTCCAGGCTGGGCTTCCCTACGGGTCTGCTGTCCCCTCACCTTCCACTACCCCAATCTGCCCTCATTCTGCCCTCCCCCTGTCTTCCCCAACCCCCCATGCTAGTCTCCCTTGGCTGGCAAGAACTCACTGGAGCAAGTCTAGGGAGTAGTTAGGAGACACTAGCGTGATTGATTGATTCTGAAACCTTTATTTGGCATTATTAACAGACATAAAATAAACAGCAACAAAAGGCAAATAAATAACACATAGCGCTCACAGGTAAACAATTCTAGCCAATGGAGACTGGGGTACTACTGAGAACTTCTTGCAAGAAGCTAGCCACAGCTAAAGTCAAGGAGGCACAATTGTCTTCCATAAATACTGAGAGAATGGAATCACAAGAGGGAGAAAATAACGAGATCCAGGGGGCTAAGAAATAATTGCAAAGAGCTAAGTGAGCGGGACAACGGAAGATAATGTGACACAGTGTGTCAGGAAACATTTTGCAAAAGAGACAGAGCCTTTCTTCCCGAGGAATATGGAGAAAACGGCCATAATGGACCGCAGACGGAAAAATATTAAACCGGGCTAATAGCATAAAAGCTCTTCTGTGGGATGGGTTGATTAAAGAATGAAAGTAATTTGGGGAGTGGGCCAAGGATGGGGACAATCCATGAGAAAGAGGAGAATAGGTCGGATTGAGCAAACTACTTAAATAATTGAATTCAGTTAGTATAAGTTTATCTTTAATAATTGAATATGCTCGAAGGAGATTTAGGTTGGCTAATGATTCTAGAGAGAGAGACACTAGTGTGTGTCCCTGTGCTGGCCTCCCTGCCTTCAGAGTGGGTGTAAACATGCCTTATGGCATGTATGCAACATTCCTGGGCTAGCACAAGAGACTTGTGTTGGCCCAAAGAGATCTCTGGATTGCATTCTGAGTTGCACAGCTGCATGGCTGTGCAACTAGAATCAAGGCCCTATGAAGCTTCTCACAGCATTCCACAGTTTGGCGATGATGATGGCATCATCATCAAGTGCTCCACAGCTGTCCCTGTGCAGCTCTGTTAGGGTTCTGTGTGGTGCCTGTAATCCAGCCAGAAGTCATTTGGAAAGATTTTTTCCCCAACTTTGAAATTCAGAATGCTTTTCTCCCCTTCCCACATTGAAATTGGGGAAACAAAACTCACTTCTTCCAGCCTTATCCAGACTGGTGGATCATGACACAAACTCCAGTGCCTTACACAGAGGCCATCAATTGATCAGTTATTGTCCACCATCGAGTCCCATGGTATAGTATGCGAAAACCTGGAGAAAAAGAGCATGCTCATGTGTATGTTGTAGATAAAAATGCAAAATGAGAAGCTAGGCAAAATTTCTTCTCAATATGGCTTTGCTTAATGTGTTTCATACACTATTCCTTTTTGTTTTTTATTTGATCAAAGGAATCAACATTAACATTGCAAGAAGCTGCTGATCTAATTCGGATGTATTGTCTGAGTGTGGCTTTCTTACATAACTTGCCCCTGTCACAACGAGCTCAAGTCAAACTCATCAGAAATGACTGGAATCAGGAAACTTGTGAGCTAATTCAGCAGGTAGGTTTTTCAATAGAATTAGTAAATTCTTCCTAAATTCAATTTTGAATGTGGAAGCTCCATTGCACACTCTGTGATGTCATAAGGATCACATAGATCCCTAACCTTGAGTCCTCCAGCCCTCTAAATCCTGATCTATTATTATTTTCCTTTCCCCAAATTAATCTAGTTGTGGGGCAGCAGCAAACTACCCTGGAGACCACTATACATGGCCTCCGCAGTTCTTCATGGAAACCTGAGCCCATGGTAGAATATCAGTTCAGGACAAGGCTCCTATATTCCATGCAAATGAAGGCTCAGAGGTCAACTAGAGATTTTCAAGTGGAGATTTGTATTTAATTAACATGCTCTGAAAACTGTTTTGCCAACTTTTTTGTTCATAAAAATATATAAAATTATTCTCAATCACAATAATAATACTTGACTTGTGTTTTTTCCTCCTGTTTTAGCATAAACTTTGTGAATTTCTTGCTCTGAACCACCTTAACTCTGAAATATTATTAAACATGGATACGTCTTCCTTGCCTGATTTAAGTGATAATATGTTGTGGAAGAACATTGTATATTATTATGAAATAGAAAAAGGCCCAGGTACTTTATTCATGTTAAGTTTTTGAATTATGAAGTTTTTGGATTTTTAGAGGCTGAAGCAAAGTAAAAAAAAAAAAACTATGGCCAGGCTGCACTGAATGGTTTGTCGTGTTTAGCAACAGCTTTTAAAGGGCTGTTGGAATGCTTGTACCAGCAGCGTAAGGCCCTAAAAGGATTGGACCATTAATCTACTAGCAGGAAATCATGATTCCAATTATGGTTGAAGTGAGCCTATCTGAAAAGTAGCATATCAAAATGCGTAAGGTAATTTGCTAGAAATAATATTAAATAGATCAAAAATAGATAATCCACAGAATGAATTGTCATTTTAAAATTAATTGTTAATACAAATTACAGTATAAACTTGAAATATTAAATATAGTGTTTCTACATACACATATAAAAGTTAGTTTAATTGGTCTATAGTTAATGAGTTTTATTGTTTAAAAGGCAGCCATATATTAAAGCTGTAATGCCTGTTTTGATTTTACGCCTTTGAGTTATGTTAAATCAAAAAATTAAATGTTTCCTTTTTTTTAGAGTTTGATTTGGATATGACATCAAACATTTGTAGAGATTATGAGTATTTGTGGAATGGTATTTCAATGCTACTTAAAACATTAGACATTGACATTGGTTCTTCCTTTCCTCTGAGGATAACTGCTAAATGCTTTCTCACAGAGATGTGTTCACGAAGAGAAAGTAAGATCTCTCAGATTTATGTTACTATAGTAAATATTGAGAGGCCGGGAAAGGGGTGTAATGGGGCAGGGGAGGATTGTGTATGAGTTAGGAGGCAGCAGGTGGAAGGCAGAATGGGAGAGGGAGGAGTGCATCCTGGGACCAGTGTGTGCCAGGATTCTATCTCAGTTCCTCTTCCTTATTCTCCTTGGTTCTGTGCCAGCAAAATGGATGGTGTAGATCTGTGGAGAACTGTTTGGGAGTGGAAGCTTGCTGCAGGGTAAGGGAACAAACCTTCCAAAGGCCTCTATGACCCCTACCCCCAAGGAAGCAGCCTGTGATCCATTGACAATGCTGCGGTGAGGAGATTTAGTTAGGATTGAGCTGTAACAGCCCAATCATAAACTGCCCAGCCCCCATAGGAGCAGGGGTGCCAAAATGGCTACCATTGCATCCTAAGTGCCCCAGCTGTAAGTTCTGCAGCAGCTGTAGGAGTCTCCTTGGGGGGAAGGAGACATTTGTCCCCTATTTTGCTGGCACAGACTTGAGAACCTCTGTGTTAGGCCGTATGAACCAACCAATAGTATGTAGTAAAACTTAACACCAGGTAGTGTGGTGTTAGATCCCCATGGTGCTGGGGTCGAGTGACTATTGGCACTTGCCCAGTGCAGGTGGTAAGCCCTTACCGCTTGTGCTGGGCTGAATAGGATCGGGTCCTAAATCAGTTCTGGAGCAGATTTCATGTCTCTGCAAGAGGTTGTATAAGTTCTTGTTCAAGGAGATGAGCATCCTTTAGTTTAATTTACAGTATTTTTTTCACATACAGCATTAAGCCTTTCTATGACCAGTAGACTCTTCCTATTAGCAGAAGGGCATCTCGATCCAATCCAATGTGATTTGCACACACTCACCAAGCAATAATTTGGATTTAAGATCACAATACATTAGCTGTTTTTCAAGTAGTATTCTGGTTGTACAATTTATACTTTATATGCACAGGGATATTTTATCAACTGTTTTCTGTGTGTCTAATTTATATTGTAGTCATCTCTAAAAAATACATTTTTATTTTATTTTTGGGAAGAGATGAAGATAAAAGTTCCGAATCCAAGTCTTATTCCAACGATGTGCTGTGTTGTAGATGAATTTGCAGGAGATATTTTGAATGATATACAATTTTTGAAAAGGTATGAATTTTATTTTCTGATGTAAAAAAAAAAGAGAATACATGTAGGTAGGGGTGGTTTTTTCAGTGATCAACACAAAACGCTAAATAATGAGAATTTCTACTGAAAATGCTACATAAAATGTAATTTAGGTCAAAACACGAAGTAACACTGCTTTTGCCTATTTTTGACAGTTTAACACGCATTTAGATAAATTTCAAAAAATAACACCCCCTTTTTTGACACAGTTTTGAGGAATCCACAAATAGTTTTCAGTAAGGGATCAGGAGGAGGGGTGGCAGAAACAGGAGAAAGCTTGCTTAAACTATGAACACGCATGTTCATAGTTCACAGTGCTGGCTGAGGTGACTTTAATGGAATGTGGAAGTAGTTAGTAGCAGATTCTTGATGCTCCAATCAGCAACCAGAGTGCAGCTTGAGAATTGTTAAGCAGGTTATTTTAGGCTAGGGTGTGTGTGCCAGTGATTGCTTGCCTTTATAGGGCCATTCACCCTTATTTATTGTGCTTTTTGTACAATTTGCAATATAAATTTGGATAAAACCACGTAACACTGCAATAGTGTTAGTTTAATCAAGTATTAAGCCTGTTCACATTGCACTATAAGCTTAAATGCTTATAGTGACCTGTTAAAACAAGATACATGTGACCTGGTAAGCTTTTAAACAATGTTAATGCATGTGGGGGTTGGTGTGTGACATGGGAGCAACCATTAAAACAGGCATCCCATATTTGCAGTTACAGTATCCACAGGGTGGTGGTAGTCCATGGTACAGATTCCCCGCAGATATGGGGGCACACCTACATTTAGTAATGTGTATGCATTCAATAGCCTGTTGTGATAATTTTGAAGAGATCCCAATTAAGAACTTATGACATTTCTGACCCTCACAAGATTCACAATACTCCTTTCTCCAGTGGAGAAAGGGGTCATTCCTAATCATGGGTTTGCCCTTCGTCGCCACGAGCAGATCACGTGGTCTCCTCCAGGCACAGAGGGCTCTATTCTCCGAATTCTATCCTGCCTCGCTACTGACAGGTCGCAGATCAAGCTGCTTCCATGGCTTTTCAGCTTTTCTCAGCTTTTTCCGGTTTTTCTGGCTATCATTTTTCTTACTATTCCTTTCTAGGTCTCCTCCTCATTTTCTCTGAGCTCTCCATTTTTACTTTGGTTTTGTTTTTAAGCTTTATTTCACCTCAGATCACGGCACTTCGCAGCATTGTCGTCGGGCTCGTTTTTATTGTTGGCTTTGTTGTTTTCAACTCTCTTTTTATTTGGCTGCAGTCTGCCAGCGACGGAGACTTGCTTGTGCGGAGCGAGTATATCGATCTCCTACTCTCCATCGCAACCTGAATGGGTTAATTGCTTCGTGCCTGCTTGAGGGTTGGAAGCTTGGGGACGGCAGACCCTGTTAGTCACCGCATCGAGGCCTCCTCGTTTGGGTGACTCAGGCAGGCCTCCAAAATCAGGCACGCCCTCCCTGCCGTACGCTCCCAAGCCTCGTGGTCGACCCGCCTCAGGGCTCTGAGGCATGTGTATGGGTGCCATGTTGTGTTCAGCATGCGCATTGCTGAGGGCTTCAGGCTCGCTGAAGTGACCATTTCCCGCCTTTTTTACCTCAGGCAAGTACAAGGCCATGTCGTCTGCTGACTCAAAGGCTTCTAGCCAGGGGGGTCAGCAAGGGAAAATGGCGGGACCTTCCCAATCTGTTACTCAGAATTTACCTCAGAATTTACCACATGGGGGATTAATTCCTTTTTGGTGGGGGGTGTCCCGGTATCTAAGGAGTCTCAGGCTCATGTCAGACAGTGGATACAGAGCATTCTGGCTATGGAGGTGGCAGCCTATTTAAAAATCTGTCAGGTGCCCCCCCCCACGCAGGCTGTCCCTGTGAATATCCAAAGTGCCTTACAGGGGGAGGGAACATCTCACCAGATTGTGTCCTTCTTCACAGGGTCCTCTGACCCATCCTCATTCCATGTGATTTCATCTGACTGCATGGAGTTTGAAAAGTTAGGTTTTAACCATCTGGGCTATTTTGATGAGGTTGTGTCATGGCTTTTAAGGAACAGTCTACCATTAGAAGCTACAATAACACAATTAGAAGCTGTCATCTACACGCTGTGTCACATAATCAGGTTAATGGGTCCTCAGTTCTACAGTTTCTGCAAGATGGCCTTGAAAGGGTCTTAAAACCAATACCTTATGTAGACAGGCAACCGCCTTTCAAAGTACCTTGGGAACGTGGTTGGGTGTTAATTTCTTTACTTATCCTCATATCATGTTTTTTTTGAGAGGGGTATCCTTGTTGAACCCTTCTTCAATTAGAGTTCCTAGTTGGAATCTTAATGCAGACTCTCACTGCACCACCATTTGAACCTCTGGACAAAATACTTAAAAAAATCTGTCCTACAAGGTCTAATTTCTTGTGGGCATACCTCAGTTTGCAGGGTCTCTGAGTTGGTCTCCCTTGTCAGTACACCCAGACCTTTGCATTTTCCACAAGGACAAAGTGGTATTAAGGTTAGACCCCACATTTATATCCAAAATCAATTCTACTTTTCATGGGGAGCAGGAAATCTGTCTCCCATCTTTCTAACTCATCTCACCCTCTAGGGACAATTTGGCACAAATTAGACAATAGAAGAGCCTTCCGCTTTTACATGAGGGCACTAAAAATCTATGTAAGTCTAAAGCCATGTTTGTTGCTTTCCAGGGAACATCCTCAACGATGTCCCGTTAGCTGGTGGAGTATATTGTACCATATATAATAATAAGATAGCTAGCGTTACTCCACCAGAGGGTTTTTTTTTTGGCACATTCAGTAAAGGGCTATGCTACGTTGGCTGCATTTAGGGGTTCTTCTTCTCTTTTGGATATTTGCAGGGTTGCTATGTGGTCCTCAATCCACTCGTTCACAAAACATTACAGAATTGACTCTGCAGCAGCTTCAGATGCTGCATTTGGGAAAAGAGTGCTCCAAGGGTACTCTCCTCTTAAGTGACACTGCTCAGATTGGGCCCACCCTAGGGAGGTACTGCTCTGGTACTTCCCATGATTAGGAATGACCCCTTCCTCCACTGGAGAAAAGACCTTGGGAAGTCTTGTTCTCTGTGGAGGAAGGGGTCATTCCGCCACCCTGGTATTTTTTACATTAGTGGTGTCTTGCCTGTTCAACCGTGTATGGTACTGTTTCTTGTTATTCCATTTTTTTGGGGGGGGGGTTGGGGTTGGGGTTTTGATTGTGACAGTCCCAACCATCTCCTCTCTATGTCCAGACTCTCTTATCTTCTATGGGAGTTTGGTAAGTTTAGGGTTCTCGGCAATGAATCCTGGGAGACTAGAGTCCTCTGTGCCTGGAGGAGAACACATGATCTGCTCGATCCTGCCTCCTAGTGGCAATAAAGGGCAAACCCATGATTAAGAACAAGAGAACAAGACTTCCCCAGGTAAGGAACTTGTCCTTTCCCAGAAAACGAACAACTAAATGGAGTTTTCAGTGATGTTGTTTTCAAGTAAAATCACAGGCTGATATCAAGTAGAGATAGTTGTTGGATGTTGCAAATATTTGGCATTGAGAAGAACTTCATGCAAAATGTAATGTTCTGTTTGCAGTAAACCTATGCTTATGGCCAAATTTCCAAACACATGTAATCAAGCACAACTATATTTATGTATGTTTGTAGATAGTTAATGCACCTGTATTATATGGATTCAAAAGGCTTTTTTTTTTAAAGAGTATTATTTTAATAATTTAAACATATTACAATCTATATGTACTTGTGTTTTTAAGAGATGATCCTGCGGTTACCTCACTAAAAACGTGGAAAACAGGTTATGACCATCAGAATTGGTCTTCAAGGAGATCCCTCAGTGATGACTATTTTGGGACAGGTATAATTTACTAATTCTTGATCAGGAGCCTGTACATTTCAGCATAGTCACAAAACTCTTGCTGCCTGATACTTTTAAATAGAGGGAGCAGATACATACAAAGGAAGATAATATGGAAGCCCTAGTTAGTTTCCACACAACGTACACACCTGAGCTTCCATATGCATAAACAGTCCATAACTTGATTACTGCATACATATATTTATGTATAAGTCCGTCTCATGGATAAGCTGAGGGCAAGTTTTAAGCAAAAAATCTTAGAATTTGCTATGACCTGTAGATATGTTGAGAGTAAAACTTTGGGGGGGGGGAAATGAAATTATTTGAAAATGACTTACCTGTAATTGTTCTGAGGTAGCAACAGACATCCAAACAGAGCCATTGCACATTTTTCTAAGGCAGCACAGAAATGGAGCTATTCTCCAAACATGAAGGAAAAGAGATGAAGGTGATTATGGGTAGGGTTACCAAATATAAACTGGGGAAAAGTGCCTGTACCTTTAACCATTGTATGTAAGAGAGAATTTGGGCAATTGCAGCTTTTGAAACCCTTCCATGATGAGCTGCACCTGCCCAAATTCTCTCTTCTATACAATGGTTAAAGGTATAGACACTCTGTTCCAGTTTATATCTGGTAACCCTACTTATGGGAGTGGGAGACTTTGTGAGGAATACAGTATGCCACTTCCACAGCCTTCAGAGTGATTACAATTCCCATAAGCAGCTTCACCTCTCTGCCTGTTTGGAGAAGAAAGAAAATGGCTACCAGTTTTTTGCTTGCTGCCTGTTTGTGCCTGAAAACAATTACTGGTAAGGAAAATTACTCCATTTTTTTCTACCCCCCTGCTTTCTGCTTTTTAACCCAGCTCCTCCCTCACAGTTGCTGTTAGAAGCTTTATTAACCGTATTGACCTGTGTATAAGTCAATGTTTTCTGGGTCAATTTTCAGGGATATTTTTTTACATTTATACATGAGTATATAGGGTAGCTATAGTTTGGATAAACCTAATGGTACAGTCCTATCCCCAGGTAGCACCCTGTTCTGGTGTCATGTCTGATCAATGTCCATAATATTCTAAACCTATTCAGCAGAAAGAATGAGAACTGGAGCCTAAGCAACTCCACAGAGGTGTAACCCTTTCAGTAACTCTGCCAGCATCCATGGAAACACCAACCCCACCCACCAATCATGGGGTGGTAGCCTATTGATAGCTTTACATTGGTCAGATGTACAAGGAACCAATCACTGACACCCCAGTGTACACAAATCACTGTACACTGTACACACAACCTGCATAACAAATGACACTATTATTACTCCCACTATAGGAGGCACAGGCAGCAAGGGGACAAAAGCAGAGTGTAACCAAGAATTCCACACGAGGCTTTGTGTCAATTTATACGAATCATGGAAAGGCACACTGCCAAGAAATACCTCTTTGACTGCAATAGACCATGGAAAGAAAGATAGCTCCTGTGGAAGATAGCTGCCAAGTAGAATAAACCTCCTCAGGGGAAGGGTATGGGCAAATCTATCAACTGCACTCTGGAAGGACCTGGGAGAAATCACAAGGGGATCCACAACAGCAGTGCTAGGTCACACAGAGACCTAGGCTGGGAGTGAGGCAAGAAGGCTGTAAAACCAGTGATAGGATTTGTTATAAATAACATCGCATTCACATTTTGCATACCTGACCAGAAACATCTATGACACAGATAAAAGAAGTGGAGATAGGTCCTGAATCCTGTCATTTCCATCTCTTCTTCCCAGCACCTCCAGGAACACCTCTAGGATACCCCAAAAGCTTATTGACATACCAGTCCAGAAGCAAGGTAGTGAGCTGCAATCTGTTTATTGGGCTTAATAACAGAGAACAGAAACCCCTCTGTGGGTTAACTTTACCCTTCTTCTGACCTAGCTCTTGGTTTCTGTACTTAAAATCTTAGGTGGAAACATCTTCTATGACTTCTGTGACTAACATCTTAGGTCCACCTGTAATATAGTCAGTGTAGGGCCTCAGTTTCCCTGCTAGGTGACTATGTCTCCCAGGTCCTTGGATGGACTATTTGGGTCTCAGTAGCTAGAAGGAACCAGGTTGTACTCAACACCTTTAGCTGGCAGCCTGCAGATGGTCTGACTCCAGACATGGGTTTCTTGTCACTGTTTCTTCTTCTGGGGTCCACTTGCTTTGGTCTTCCCCTGTGTGCTGTGATACCCTTAGTCCTCACCCTATCCTTGAATGGAGAGTGGCTTTTCTATAGGGGTCTCCCAAAATGTAAAAGTTTTGCAGGAACTGAGCTCCTGGCAAAAGCTCTTTGCCAGCTCTCCGAGCCATGAATTGCTCTGAAGGCGAGGGAGAAGGGCTACTTTATACAGGTGCTTAGGCTCCTGCAAAATGTGGTGTTTTGCCCCCTCTAGGAACACCACTAGGTCCTGGGGACATCTGCCCATTGTCTTCTTCCTCCCTTGTCTCTTCCATATAAGCAAACAGATATATATGATAGAATGGCAACCAGTAAATTGCAAACCTCCCCCCAGAGTCACAAATGCCCACAAGAAAAATGCCCACATGGAAAAATGTCCACATATAGTAATTAGGGTTAGGGTTAGAGTGGAGGATTCAATGGGTTTGTTCAGGGGTATCAAAACACTTCAGTACGAAGGCCACATTGTGTATTTTATACATGTTGAGGTGGGGAGATCTGTGTATTATAATAAATAAATAAATAAAATTTAAATGTGCTTAAATTTTTCTTAGATCTTGCATATATTCAGCATGATATGATTTTACAAATACCAACCTTTCCATCCTACATATTGCCACCTTCCCAGGTTAGGTGTGTCAGCAGGTAGCTGGTATTTTGGTACCCAATGAGCTTTGTTAACTTCTTTGTTATGTGGGAAATAAATAAAACAACATCAGGGGATCTGCCCACAAAATGATTTTTGCCATCATTTTTTTGCCATAAAAGCTGCAGTTCCACCCCTTCGTCTTAGTTATTTGTGCTTAATCTTTTTGTATGTTTAAAAGGAACAGCTGGAGACATATGGGCTCTACAAAATGATCTTGTATTACAACCATCTGAGTGCTTTTACAGACAGTCACTGGAGGATAAAAGTTCAACGACTAGTGATACTAAGTTGGATAATTTAAAACAGGCTTCTATTGATGTCAAGAAGAGCAAAAATAATAATGTAAGATGTCTATATTATCTCTATGACATTATTTTAATCCCTACTTTATTAATGCACTTTACACAGTAGCACTTACATCAAATACTAAAAAGGTTGCTTACAATAGTTTATCATATGGGTATTCTCCATTAAATTTGCTAACCTATTTCAAATCTCATCTCTTTGTGTTACCATTTTGTTCATAGAAGAAAAAAGCAGACATTATTGTTGAGGAAAACAAGCAACGAAAGAGAGCTGAAGAAATACGAAAAAAGGAAGAGAGTCAGTGGAAAGAAGTTGCTCAGTCAATTGAAAGGGAAATGAAAGAAAATTTCAAATCTGGAATTCTCAGTCTAGACAGGGTTGTGAAAACATTTCAAGATATGTCTGTGAAACATTCCATTGAAATGGCTGGGCTGAATGCTTGCTTTGAGAAGTGGAAGGAACACTGCAAAGATAAAAGTATGTGGTTATACCTTTTTGCATAGGAGATCAGCACACTCATCATGTCTATCAGGAATAACTCCCTTGCAAAGTAGATCTGAACCGTAGTGGTTGTTTGGATCTCAATGATCTTCCCAACTGTACTGAAGAGATGGTCAAGAATATTGCTGATATGAATCAATGAGCCAATGAGTATTCCTTTACATAAAGGTAAAGGTTTCCCCACGGCCGAATGGTCTAGTTGTGACCGACTGTAGGGGGTGGTGCTCATCTCCGTTTCAAAGCCTGTACAGCCGGCGTTTTTGTCCGAGGACAAGCTTCTGTGGTCATGTGGCCGGCATGACTCTATGCCGTAGCACATGGAACGCCGTTACCTTCCCACCGAAGTGGTCCCTATTTATTTACTTGCATTTAGGTGCTTTCGAACTGCTAGGTTGGCAGGTGCTGGGACAAGCAACGGGAGCTCACTCTGTCACGCAGTCTTGAACTCCCAACCTTGCGGTCGGAAAGCCCAGCAACAGCAGATTAACCCGCTGCGCCACCATGTCCCTTATTCCTTTACATAAATACATATAATTGTGTTGCTAATTTTTATGCGTTATGGAAAGATGGAGTATTAATGCCAGCAATATAGTTGGCATAAGCCCATGTTGATCCATATTGGTGGATCAGGCCCAGGAAGAGGGTAGTATGCTCTGCTGTTACGTCCATGGCAGGGGCCCTGCCCTCTTCCTCCGAAGGTGGGGAGCTGCTCCCTGTTGGCCACCTTGCCAGGAACATACTGTGCCACACAAGACATTCTCCAGACTTGTCTGGTTGATTGCACAGCCAGTTTAATTTAGTTAGCACCTTCACATTCATGGAATTACCTCATATAGGATCTCGTACGCATAGCTTCAACAGGAGTAGTGGTGCTGCCTCCCTCGCAATGCCCTTCTGGGTGAGTTTCTCTCCACTTTCCCTCCTCTGGGCGCCTTGGTCCCAGCCCCTGTGGGAGTGTCCCAGCGGGGTCAGCTTGGGGGGGAGGCACTGGGGCCCACTGACTTGTGGTATACGTTGGGTGCCAGGACAAGTCCCTGCAGGAGTTCCTGGTCCCCAGGGTCCTGGCTGTGGATCGGCTGGTTAGCCAGGTGGTTTGGCCTGTCGCTGGGTGGGTGCTGTAGCCCCAGTTAGCTTCTCAAGGGGTTGCTGAAGGAGTTGACTCCCCCTGCCCTCTGGGGCTGGAGCACTGGGAAATGGGCAGATCCACTCAGGTATTGCCAAAGAGGCAGGGAACCAAGACACCGCAGGGTCACCCGCTTGTCTCTCCCGTGCCTCTGGAGGACTATCTCCCCAGCAGCTAGGCTCCTTATGAGCCCTGCAGCCAGCTACCTGGGGCCTGTCCCATTCCTGCCGTGCCATCAGGCTGAGATCTTGTCCTGGCGCATCTCCCAGCTGCAACCAGTCACAAGCAGCCGCTCAAGCAGGCTGACCACGTTGCCTGCACTCTGGCTGAGGCTTCGCCCTAGCGAAATCCGTGAGCACCTGGTCCTAGTGCCACTGAGGGGTACGCTCCCCGTGGCCTACAATCAGTGATCCTACAGCCCTTGCAACCTCCCCAGCCACGCTATTGCTGCCTTCCATGTCTTGAGGAGCCCATCCAAAGCTGCCGCCAGATCGCAGGTAGAGGGTCGGTCAGGTGACAGCTGTGCACTGGCACCGCCAATCCTAGTGCCTCACCCACTTTACCTCTGTTGCCACCCTCCCCACTCCGTTCCACCCCTTCCCAACCTCCCACCATCCATGCATCAAACTTACCTGCTCCAGCAGGAATCCCTTCGAGTACTTGTACCAGTGGGAAGTATCCAGCCTTCCCACTGGTGCTCCTAGAAGAAGCGTTGTCACGAAGTGCTTTACACAGTATCACTTTTGCAATAGCATACACCAGTGGAATTTGTATTCTGCCAGCATGAGCATAGGATTGAGCCAACATGCTCCATTTTGAGACGCTCATGAAGTGTATCTCAAATTGGATGTACCTGTAAACATAATTTTTTCACTTATCAAATGATTGAAAGCGTGCTTATAATTTATAAGTGGATTTATTTACCATGAGTGAAAGTGTGTGTTTTCTTTTAAAGGCAGAACTCAGAAAGATTTAAATTTAGCAGCTGAAGTAATGAGAAAAATCCACTCACTAATTACCAACTATCAGGATGTACTGAAGGAGGCTGATTACCAACAAGTTGTCAAATGTCTTAGGTATCTTGGATTTAACAATTTGATAGCTGCTACGAAACACACCAAGGTAATATGCATTAACATCCTTATACAAATACCTGAATATTTTGTGTTCAAAAGTGGATAGTGCTAAGTGTGTGCTGAGCTTCAGCCTACCGTACAGGAGCAGGGGGAAGAGGGTGGAGGTTTAACCCACGCATATGATAATGAGAGAATATTAAACTACTTTAGAATAATGTATGAATTATATTTGTCAAAGATGTTTCTCTGGCCAGCCCGTTTTCCCACACTTGCCAAGCATAGATAACTCCTCTTGCATTTACCACACAAACCTATTAATGCTGCCGCTGTCAGAACCACTCATCAGAACTGAATTGTCTGTTAACCAAAGTGTTTATATTAGAAACGATGTAACTTAATACACATTTTTACTTCTTTATAATGCAGTGGACCTGCATTATCCATGGGTTCAACATTTGCTGATTTCAGAATCCAAGGATGCCAAAACACACCCTCCCCGGAGGGCCCAGGTGGACCCTCCGAACCTAACCGGAGTTTACCGCAGGCCTTATAAGGCATAAAAACGTCATTTCCAGTTTCCTTCAGGAAAATGGAAATTGCACTTTTTTCTAAACAGTCATTCTGAGGCCCACAGAGGCCACCAACAGTTGTGCATGGCCTCTGCAGGTCTCAGAAATTTCTGTGGACTTATTGACACAGGATATTGGTACTAACTTTAGTTTTCTGATAGAGAACCTTGAGTTTCCAGGTTAGAACCAGACGTGCACCATCCTCCCTGACTCTGAGAGTAGTCCGAACGTGTTTTACAGTGACCCTTGTGCCGACCAAACTTTGTTGGCCTAACTATGCCAGCCTAACTCCTGGTTAGGATTGCGCCTTCAGTGCATAGCCCCTGGGTTTTATGTCGGAAGTACACCTGTGGCCCCCTTGGTATGAAAAGTTGGACCTCCTTGATATAGTTTGACCCTAAGGTTATTATAAGTCATGTAGGTGAAATAAGACCTTTACTTGAAAAATTTTTAGATTCCAAAGAATAAGAAAGAAGAATGTATGAGGAAGTTGTCTAAATATAGTGTCGGCATCGGATCAGCCAGATTTCAGCTACAGTATATGAGCCAGTACCTGATAAAGGAAAAGAGAGATGATCCAGATCCCAGGGTGAACCATTTTATTCCTGACACATGGCAGGTATAACTTTATACTATGAATTCTACTTTCCTGTATGTGTATGTATATATATATATATATATATTTGAAAATATTGTACTTTTGGCATGGATATAGTCCTAAGTTCCAACTATGCCAGTCTGAGCATCAGAGGATTTGGTGGAAGTCCCCTTCCACTAGTGTTTCTTTTGATCTCGTATAGTTGGTATGCTGGCAGAAATGTATGTGGAAGTAGCTGCAATGCCAGTGCAACTCCACTGGTGCAGGGCCAAAACCACAGTGGTGATGGGGGGAGGAATGGGCATATGTGAATTCTTATACTCCACCAAGACACCAAACAAATTCCTGATGAACATGGGCAGAAGACGTGATCTGGGGGTTGTGGTCCGTCACCTTGCTGGAAAGAGCTACTGTATATAATTGTGTATAAGGCGATGTCATGGATAAGTCGAGGGTAAAACTTAGGGGTATCTGCAATTCATTGAATTAGATAATTTTGTCTAATTTTACCCAACACCACATTCTGACAAATGATGTACTAATAATTGTTACCTAAGAACTGTACAATCTACCTATTTATTAAAGTGCAGGGGAAAACAAAATAAAACTGCAACATAGCAAGCAACTATCAAACCAGTTGTTCCCAAACCTTTTAGCACTGGGACCCACTTTTGAAAATGACAGCCTATGGAACCCACCAGAAGGGATGTCATTAAACAGAAGGGTTGTCATTAGTGACAAAGGGCAAGGCATGCTGGAATACTGAAACAAGGCACACAAAACTGTTCAAGGCTAGAACTGATTAAACATAGAGTTACCAGATACAAACTGGGACAGAGTGCCTATACCTTTAACCATTGTGTAGAAGAATTAATTTGGGCAGATGCAGCTCATCATGGAGGGGTTTCAAAAGCTACACCTGCCCAATTCCCTTTTCTGTACAATGGTTAAAGTTTTAGGCACTCTGTCCAGTTTGTATCTGGTAACCCTAATTAAGCATATCGTCTTGGATCAACTAATAAAGGAATGCATGTCCCCTTGCTGAGCGCAGTTTACCTGCTTGGGCTGGCTTCTGCAGGGATGATCCCCCCCCCATGAGAGGAAAAGCTGGAGCTGGAAAGCAGCAACTTGTATGATCCCATTAAACTAGTTTGAGAGCAGATACACTGACATAGAAGCTACCCATTAAAATGCTCAGGCTAGGACTGATTAGGCATACCTTCCTGGAGTAACATAGCCTGTTTCTTCCACCTCAGCCCCCAAATAGTTCCACAGTACCTCAGCATCGCAGCCATCTGTGATGTTTTTTAGAACTTCTGGTCATACACCAGATGCTTTATAAACAAGTATTTAAGAACAGTAAGGGTGCAATCCTAACCAACTTCCCAGCACCAGTATAAGGGCAATGCAGAACTGAGGTAAGGGAGCACAATCCCTTAAGAGCACAATCTCCACACCTTGAGGTTGCAGAGCCGTGCTGAATTCATCTCACATGCTGCAGTAAACACTTGCTTAGTCACAAGTAAATGTGAACATGTAGCTCAGTTTTGCTTTCCTTAAGGGCCAATATTTCTCAGCTTAGAGGGAGGGACTTCCTTCTCTAGTGTTTTTTGGGGCCTACATTCATTGGATCAGGACCATTCTGGTGGCCTTGCATTCTTCTCAGCCTTCCCTTTCTGATGCACCATGGCACAGCTGCCTACTCATGAGTAAATGTGCTCTGTGGCTCAGTTTCACTTTCCATATGACACCATTCATTTTCCTGAGCATGCTCAGAAGGCTCTGCAGCTTCTGGCTTGCAATTAGGAGCACTCCCCCAAATATAAGTTGATGTCAGGTTTTTCTAGGCAATAATTAGGCATAAATTTCTTGACATATAAAGGTGACGGTTTCCCCATGACCGAATGGTCTAGTTGTGATTGACTGTAGGGGGCGGTGCTCATCTCCGTTTCTAAGCTGAAGAGCTGGCGTTTGTCCTGAGGACAAGCTTCCGTGGTCATGTGGCTGGCATGACAAATACCGTGGTGCATGGAACGCCATTACCTTCCCACTGAAGTGGTACCTATTGATCTACTTGCATTTTTATGTGTTTTTGAACTGCTAGGTTGGCAGGAGCTGGGACAAGCAACAGTACCTCACTCCGTTGCATGGTCTCAAACTGCCAACCTTCTGGTCAACAAGCGTAGCGGTTTAACCCGCAGCGCCACCGTGTCCATAGATCAACGTATACACGTTATATACGGTAAGTATGTTCAGCTTGGGTCTCATGTTGGATGGGTGACTGGAAGCCACTAGGGAACTGCTATACCAATGGGGCATGTGCTGAATCTTGCACTAGGGTAAGGGTGGTGGGGTATCCTGCAGTGGGGGAAGCTCCCTTACCTTGGTTCTGCATTGCCCTTACCCTGGTGCTGGGAAGTTGGTTAGGATTGCACCTTTACTGTTCTTAAATACTTATTTATAAAGCATCTGGTGTACAACCAGAAGTTCTAAAAAATATCACAGATAGCACAATCCAAATGGTCCTCTGAGCTAGCACAAGTCCCTTGTTGGCTCCTGAGTGTTGCAGATGTGCTGTAAAGTGTTCTGACTTAGCAGTGCTGGATCAGGATCAGGGTGGGGTGGGGATGTAGGTTTGCACTGGCTTGGGCAAGCCAGTGCATGAGATGAGGGTAGGAGGAAGGTGGAACGGAGATAGGGAGATAGGGAGGGGGTGTTTGGGGGCGGACTAGGAGGCGGATCAGGCCCAGGAGGAAGGTGGAACTGGCCGTGGTGGTGCAGTCCTGGCCTGACCAGCTTTACACAGGCCGCTTTGTATCCATGGGCATCCACAGGCGTGGATCTGAGTATCCCCATAGGGAGGGATGGCATGCAACACAGGATAAGGGGACAAAAATCTCCTTACTCTGATTTGCACTCCAACCCACATCTACTTTGTACTGGCCTGCCTTTTCCAGGCCTGCCTTTTCCAGCACATTAGGATTGCGCCCCTAGTCTGCTAATTACTCTTGGTTTGAGAGTACTAGAAAGAACTAACTGCTGAGAGAGGCTAGCAATGCATATCCATTTCTCTAGAAGTTCAGGTAAGATTGTTAAACTGTCACAAATGATTGACAGGTTGGTGACTGTCATAGAACCCTCCTGCTCATAGAATGTTGCATCACTCTCTGTAGCTCCTGTAGCCAATGCTGCCCTATTTCTAACAAAAAAAATTCCATCATTTTGAAAGAATGAGGTTTATGGTCAGCCTGCCTATGTAAACCATCTTGAGTCTATGAGAAAGGCGGTACATAAATACTTCAAATTAAATAAATAAATAGAGCCTAACTTGAAGATGTTGACTTCAGAGGCGGTTTCAGTCAAAAAGCACCCATTCAACAGAGATCAAAAAGTCCACTGCCCATGCCTCTACCTTCGTCTGCTCTGACAGCACAATTGTACAGACCGCGCAGCGTTGGTGCAACAGGGTTGTGCCAATGCTGCATGCTTAGTGCTGATGCGAGGGCACCGATCGGCACCCTCGCGTCGGTGCTGCAGCACCTCCCTTGCGTCGGCTGAAGCCAGCCGGCGCGAGGGAGATGCCATGACGGGGTAGCTCAGAGATTGGTGGGAGGAGCGTGGGGCATAGGTGGGACCTGGGCAGGTCCAGGATTTGGCCATATGGCCAAATCCTAGACCCGTTTGGGACACTGTGCAGCCCTGATTCGGGCTGCATGGTCTCCTTGGATCTGCACCTGCTCTTTAGCGGGTGCAGAGCCAAGGATCCCATAGGGGATGCTAGAGTCCCCCCTACGGTAAGGGAGCAAATGCTCCCTTGCTATGGGGAAGCTCCAGCCTCTCCTATACTGCACTGGATATGGCATTGGCCGGCCGGCCTCGCCATTCCAGCCCAGTATAGGATTGTGCCCTCAGTGGTTTAAATGGGATTCACATCCCACTCCTTTTGGGCTACTCCACTGGCAGTAATAGTGTTCCACCAGTGCTGGCTGCTAGAGAGCAGTCCCAAAGCATGCTCCTGCAGCACATGCTGTTGGAGGGAGTGGATAGCAGGATAATTTTGAACAACATATTACTGTCAGGTCAAGACACATTTTAAATATATAAATAAATGGCTCAACTGTCAGCATATTAGGGCACAATCCTAACCTGGAGTGTTGCAAACGCTCAGTAAAATGCATTTGGATCATCCTCAAGGGTCAGGGAGGCCAGCACATGGACATGCACCATCCTCCCTAACTCCAAGAGTGGTTCAAAAGTGCTTTATGGTGCAAGGTGCTGGCCTAACTCCAGGTTAGAATTGTGCCCTTATACATTTTAAAAACAGTCAGATGCATATATGTAAAATGCAAATGTTTGTGAGCAGGGGATTGTACGATCAAGATAATATTTTTGAAGTGTTGACCACATTATTGTATATCTACAGAGGAACATTTTTGACATTGTGGATAAAGGTGAGTCTGCCGTGATTGTTGCTCCTCCATCAGCTGGAAAATCATATGCCTCTTACTATTGCATGGAGAAAATCCTAAGAGATGACGATGAAGGTGTGGTTGTGTATGTTGCACCTACACAGGTAAGACACAACTTACTAGCTGTGCCATTTTAAAAAATGCCTCAAAATATATTTAGCTATAAAGTTTGTAGGCTGCTTTTTGGCAAAAGCCCCCAAAGCAACATGCAGTCAAAATACAATAAAACTAAGAAAAGAATATCACTGAGAGCACAATTCAAAGATTTCGCTGGGCTGGCGTAAGTCCCTTACGCTGGCACAGGAGTGTTCGAAGTGCATCGTCAAGCATGTTTGAGCCTCCATTCGGGTAGAGGAGGCCAGCATATGGATGTGCGCCATCCTACCTGGTCTGGTTCCAGCAACAGGTAAGGCTCGCCTAGGGAGGCTGGTGCGGGGGGTGGGGGATGGAAGGAAGGTGTATTATGGCATTACATGGGGAGGGTGGGCCCATGGATAGACTGAACCAGGGACGGGGATGGTGCTAGGATCCGGCACTTACGCCAGATCCTAACCCCCGTCCCCAGCCTGGTCAGACTTACATGGGCAATTTTGCTGGGGCAGATCTGATTAGCCCCATAGGAGTAGGTGGGGCTTTACCCGAGGTAAGGGAACAAACTTCCCCTTACTCTGAGTTGTGCCACAGCCGCCTCCTAACCAGGGCTGGATATGTGTAGGTCAGTGGGCCTGCCTATTCCTGCCCTGGTTTGGATTGGAATGTTAAAGGGAGAGAGAGAGAGAGAACAATTAAGCCAGGGGTCTCCAAACTATGGCCTAGGCACCACATCCAGCCCACCACAAGATTTTATCTGGCCTGCAGCAATTTAGAATAGTTGACACTTTTACTCATTAGATATCATTTCTCAGTTTAAGCATGGCTTTCTTTGTAAATGTCACTTTCTCTTTTGAATTATATCATGCTGATTACAAAAACAAAGATGCAAGCAAAACTTATTCATTCATTTATAAAACTGATTTTTTTTCGGCCCACAAAAATCTATAAAATATATGATATGGCCCTCGTACTGAAAAGTCTGGTGACCCTTGCTCTAAGCAACAGAATGTAGAAATGCTAACAGTTAGACAATGCTGACCTACCTGAAACAATTACCTGAGTCAGTATAAAGGAGCTTCATACGTTCCCCGTACAAAAGACTACTAAACAGGAGCTAGGTGGTCTTCCCAAGGGAGGGTATTCTAGATTATGTGCACCATTGTCAAAAAGGCTTTATTCAACTGTTTCTCAAACTGTAGGTTGGGACCCACTTGGTGTTGTCAGGTGGGTTGTGGAAAGCTGATAGCAGCCATCTTGGAAACTGCAGACCTTACTCTTTCTATAGTTCTTTTGTGTTCACAGTTTGAATTTTCAAGTGAGGTTTTTTTTTTTAAAAAAATTGTTTTTAGTTCAGTGTTTTTATATGTTTTGTCCGAATCCTCTTTCGGTCAGAGATGTTTAATGGTTGTGCAATTGCTGTAGTCCAAGAATGCCAGTTTGCATTCCAGGAGTGTCATTTGATTACATCACTCTGACCATGCTTCTTGCTTGATGATTTCACTTCCAGATATGACATAACTTCCAAGTTAATGACATCACTTCTGTTGGGTGCTGACATGAGTGCCATTCTAAAAAGTGCTAAAAAGTTTGAGAACCATTGCCCTATTCTGTGTACAGTGGGTCCTTTTTATCCATGGATTCAGAATCTGTGGATGTGACCACTGCATGTTCCGAACATACATCTGGAGGACCCACAGAGGACCTCCTGAACGGACCAGATGCTCCTTCCAAGTCGGGGAGGCTTTCTGTAAAGGCTGCACGTGTCCTCTATAGGTCTTGGAAACCCCTCCCCCACAGAAGTGTCAAAATGGCACTTTTGGTTTTTGCAAATTATGTAATTATTATTTTATTATCCACAGGTTTAGGTATCTGCAGGGGGTCCAGGAATTTATTCCCCATGGATACCAAGGGAGTCTTTGGCATCCACTGAAACAAGTTCCACTCTTAGAACACTCATTTCAGTGGTGGACCCCCAAAAAGGCTGGGTTAAGTTGGGTTAAGTAGATCTTTAACTCTGCCATTGAAATCAATGTCATTTAGAGGTATTTGAAAAGGATGTAATTTACTTAGAATAAGTTTGGTAAGACTTTGACCAATTGTTCCCAAACTTTTTAGCATTGGGATCCACATAAAAAAAAGTTTCACTTTATCAATTGCTCAGGCCTCTGTGGCTATAACGGTGATTGGATAGCAGTGCTCCCCCCAGGTAGCAAGTTGTTTAACCTTTGATGCACACCCTGATCTACCTGTCAGTTTCATAACCAAAAATTGGGTTGTGACCTTCTGGTGGGCTATGGACCCAGAGTTGGGAACTCCTGACTTAGATTGTAATCCTTTCTTAAGTTAGCAGACAACTTGAGGCTGCAATCCTAACCACAATTACCTGGGAGTAAGCCCCATTGACTAAAGTGGGACTTTCTTCTGAGTAAGCACACATAGGATTGGGCTACAAGTCATTGTCCAAATGCATTTATTTTTGCTGGATTATCATCATCATCATCATCATCATCAGTCAGTATTTATATAATGCTTTTCAACAAAAAGTTCACAAAATAAGAAAGAGCTCACAATCTACAAAAAATAAAATAAAAATAAAAATGCAGACCACCACCAGCAACAGTCACTAGAAAAGACATTGTGCTGCGGTGAAGAGGGATTATATTATGCTTTCTGAGTATGTTTCTTTAGCAGTGCATGTTGAATCTTGCATTGTTAATATTTTTTTGCTTTTCCTTTTTGAATAGGCTCTTGTCAATCAAATGAGAACAATAGTTCACAATCAGTTTAACAAAACGCTGCCAGATGGTCTTACTTTATGTGGTGTTTTCACACAAGGTTATCGCTATGCGACGTGTAATTGCCAGGTATGTTATATGTGATTATATTGGATTTATGTTACTAAAATCAGTGATTCAAAGGGACTAGGAGTGATGGCTGTTGTTTTCCTTTTTAACTTTAAACTGGGAAATATACCACTATATTACAAATAAAAGTAACGGTAGTTTTTTTGTTAAAAAAAAAATTTCCACGTTATCTGTCATACTTCTGATGTATATGAACATAAGAGTTAGTCTTCCTGGCTGGACTACAGAAGCTACACAGGCTTGCACAAGGGCTGAGTGTCTTCAGTAGGATCTTGGTCCCAATCCACACAATATACAAAATGAGGTGGTAAGCTAAGGTGGTGAAATTCGGAACTGTTCCACTTTAGGGGCACATTTTTAAATCTTCTCCCATGCAAGAAAAACATCCTGCATGTAGTAATTGGCAAATGAGGAAAAGATCAGGGCTGACCCTTTCCTCCAGTGTGCCCATTGACTACATACCATGAGGCTGTGGATTGTTTTGGGGGTGGTTTTTTTTTTTTTGGGGGGGAGGGTATTTTAAAGTATGGCTCTCCACCTGCAGTCTGGTGGAAGGGTTTGAATTCTACCAACTCAACATACCACCTCACTCTGCATAATGTGTAGATTTCGTCACTTTTGAGCGCCAGCTCCTCATGCCATTTCATGAACTGCTTTTTAGACTTCCCTTGGTTTGGAAAGAGCAGGTGGAGAAATGTGTAATGCAGCATGTGGAGAAACAAAGTCAATATTTCCCTTGGGCACGTGAAACTATTAATGTAGTTGTTTGGACCCAGATTCCTGTTACTAGATCTGATTTTACGGGTTTTATATAACATTTTGTTTCAGGGTGCAATCCTGGATTTAGGCTGGCCCATGTCACTTGCGCTGGCCTAGGAGTGTCGCAAATGTGCCATAAACGTCTGTGCCACTCCAGGGCAGGCTAGGTTGGTGCAAAAATGCGCGCTGGCCTGCCTGTGCCAAGCAGCTGCCCTAGGTAAGGCCAGCCATGTTTGGCCAGCACAGGGGGTGGGGAGGGTGGAGAGGGGGCGGGGGCGTTGTATTGGGGTGAAGAGAGGGTGAAGAGAGAGTGGACTCATGGGCAGGCCAACCCGGAGAGGGGTGGAGACAGGATCTGAGACTTAGGCTGGATTTCGCTGATGCAGCTCCAAGTAGCTCTATTGGGGCTGTTGGGGCCTACCCTGGGATAAGGGGAAAATATCCCCTTACCCCGAGGCGGCCTCCAGTTGCCTTCCTATACTGCGCGGGATACAGTGCAGGTCTACCGCTCCTTCTCACATGTGTGTGTGAAGGACACATTTGCATTTTGTTTCATAATAATTTTCATTTCAAGGGTAAACCTCCACTTATAAGTCTAAAAGAGAATTAATATTTCTTTTCAGATATTGGTGACAATGCCTCACTGTTTAGAAACCTTACTTCTGTCACCTCACCACCAACGATGGGTGAAAAGGATAAGATATGTGATATTTGACGAGGTATAAGTTATCCATCTTCTGCTATATATACAGTCACTAACAATATGTGATTATCTCCTATTCTTACTTCCAGCAGCTATACCTGCAATGATGTATACTTTTGTATACTTCACAGTTTTCAGAATTGGCTTAGGTCACCAGCGCAAGCCTATGCATGTCTACTCAGATGTAACTCCCATTGTGTTCAATTGGGCTTACTCCCAAGAAAGTGTGTATACTAGAACTGTAGCCTAAGACTGTTCTCAACACGTCTGGAGAACATTATAGTGATCAAGTGAAAGTAATTCATGCAGAAGCAGATTCCTACATACAGATCTGACATTTTACCTTCCAGAAGTGTGAGTGTACAAACACCACAATTAGCAATCTAATATTGTGTGCAGGGAGCACACTACTCACTGTTGTAGTAGTGGGTGGAAAACCTTTTCCCTCGGGCTTTGTAGAATCTGGATTAGGATGAATTGTTACCAAGGTAGCTGTGTCAGGGAATTGTTTAATAAATGTTTAGAATATGGGATGGCCAGTCCTGCCCCTCCAAGGGGGAAGGATTAAGGCACAATGAAATAACTCCCTGATAAGGACTCTTTTAACTAGTTTCAGTCAGCACAGCTGCAGAGAGGGAGAGAGACCACTTCCTTTTAAAGAATAGGTTGAGGGACTAGAAGGGGAGCTTCCAATCAAACAGATTAAAGATCTATTTATCATGTCCCAAACCTTTTAGCGCCAGGACCTACTTTTTTAAATGACTTAAGACCCACTAGACAAAAAAGGAGATAAAGAAATTAATGTTACATGTTATTTATATAATTATATTAAGAAATAATATATTGTTCTTAAATTATTAATATTTTTATTGTGAGGTCTTTGAGGACACAGAGCCATTAATTTTATTTTTGCCTGTAAACAGCTTTGTGAACTTTTTGTTAAAAAGTGGTTTATAAATACTGATTGGTTGATTGATAATTGATGTCTTATGCATCCCAGGCTGCTAGACCTTACATATAGAGCGCAATCCTAAAGTGGAGTTAGGCTGGCATAAACTAAGCCAGCAAAGTTTGGCCAGCACAAGGGCCACCATAAAGCATGTTTGGACTACTCTCAGAGTAAGGGAGGATGGCTCATGTCTGTGCGCTGGCCTCTCTGACTCCAAAAGTGGTCCAAACATACTTTACGGTGGCCCTTGTGCTGGCCAAACTTTGCTGGCTTACCTTATGCCGGCCTAACTTACTTTAGGATTGCGCCCATAGTTAGAGGTGTTTGAAAACAGTGTTATTAAACTTACTCAGAAGTAAGCCCATTATATTCAGTAATACTTAGGCTGTGCTGCTGGGCTCCCATATGAGCAGTGGTGCCAAAACAGCGACCACTACCTTGTGTGGGGCCTGTGGCACCCGCCAGGGTCTCCTCAAGGGAGAGGGATGTTTGTTCCCTTCCCCCAAGGAAAGCCATGGGCTCTGCAATGGGGCTAATCCATTCACTGCCAGCTATTTTGCTATGTTGGCCTCCACTGCCAGTACCACCCCCTACTTCAACCTGCTCCTTCTCTCCCCCTGTCAAGTCCTAACTTCCCCCACCTTCTTCCCGCCATCTTCCCGCCCCAAAAAGCCACTCAGCCACCCAGCAGGAGTGCTTACCACCAGGCAGCAGCATGTCCTCCTCCATCAGGTGCTGGGCCCAGCACTGACTGGCGCTGGCCCTGCAGGTGGTAGGGCCGCTGGCGGTGACACAGACGCACTTTGCGATGCATTAACAACATCTGGAGACAGCTCTGGGGCAGCGCCAGTCAATGCTGGCCCGGATAGGATTGGGCTCTTACTGGAAACAAACACCTCTACATATAGTGTGTGTGTGCAGACATTTGTTTGATTCTCCTTAGAAGTTTAGTTCAAGGACCATTCCCCCAAATTTTTACACTCATTCCAGGCTACCCAGAAGGCTGAACTGGAGAGAAAGATCTGCAGTTAGGGACTTCTAGGCTAGACGAAAGACTGAAACCGGGTTCACACATTATCTATGGTACGCCAGTTACTAGAGAAAATTGGAAAATGTGACATTTTAATTTGGGGGTATGAAGATTACCTCATACACAGGTTAGCATCCAGTTAACAATTTTCTCCTTCAAAACAGGCAAGGCTGCTTGCAAAGAGGATTTGTTTTTGATGTTTCTGAAACTTTTCACATCTGACCAAAAATTGGCTCACAACCCACTGGTGGGTCCCAACTCACAGTTTGGGAAACACTAGGCTAGATGTCTCCAAATATCAACTAGCTCTGTTGGAGACTCATATGATTATACAGAAGGGGCCAAAATGACACAGTTATTTTTCCTCAGGATTTGTAGGTATCAGTCTTTAATCATTAAAACTAGGAAAACAAGAAATATTTCTTCCATCGATGCCATTAAACCACAATGAATTAAATAGAATAAAAATATAATATACTTATGTTACTATCCTGTTAAATGCAACACATCAGTATGTAAAACTCTTGATAGGAATAATTGTTTTCAACCACAGGTCTGTTATCATGGAGTAGACATTAGAGCTGAAGTTTGGGAACACTTATTGCTTTTGATTCAGTGTCCATTTCTAGTT
Source organism: Lerista edwardsae (assembly GCA_029204185.1). Classification (NCBI taxonomy): domain Eukaryota; kingdom Metazoa; phylum Chordata; class Lepidosauria; order Squamata; family Scincidae; genus Lerista; species Lerista edwardsae. The sequence continues at coordinate 22,154,701 of JAJKFI010000003.1, forward strand.
CTTTGTGCGGCTCTGAATGATCCAGAACATCTTGTTGAGTAAGTTGGAGGCAACATTTTAAATAGTTTCAACTGTGGCATGAATTATGCATTTTTTCCTCTAAGACAGACCATTAGTTTCTTGTATGCCTTGGCTCATGTTTCTTGAATGCTTTTTCTTGAGGATTGTTCATGAAAACTATGAATGTGTTTGGTTCTTGGAGTTCCATATGAGCAGTTTTCAGTGATGTTCCCAGAGGGGGGCACAGCACCATGGTTTTCAGGGGTAAGTGGCCCCTTGTCTTGTTGTCTTGTTAGCTAAATTGTTATATCCCCTAAGGGGCTTGGTTCGCCCCTGGTGTGGCAAAATAAAATATGCAACAGGTTTGAAGTTTGGACCGCTTCCAATTTTATTCTGCAGAAGAGAGACAGACGAAGCAGCGCAATCGGCAGGCAAGCAAGCAGGTCTCTGCCCCTAAGGGGCAGAGTCATGAACATTTATTCATACAAGCAAGTCAGTGTCCCCTTGGGGGCTGAGCTTATTACATATTGTGGTCAGTTATGTTCCCACCCACCTTGATATAATAATAATAATAATAATAATAATAATAATAATAATAATAATAAT